>CM062816.1:1342274197-1342874197 GCA_031772625.1 Pinus tabuliformis | reverse complement strand
AGTTGAGGCCACCTGGGTCTATAATACAACATGGAAGACCACCAATGGATTTACACCCTATGATCTGGTCTATGGGAAAAAGGATTTGTTGTCCATTGATTTTGAATATAACACATTGAGTATGGCAGCCCAACTAGATTTGGATCTCAGTCATGCATAGAAAGAAAGATTGTTCCAATTGAATGGCTTGGATGAATTCAGAATGCAGGCCATCCTACATACAAAGAGAGTTCATCTTCAGAGGAATATCTAGCATGACAAACATATTAAGGAGAAGCAATTTCAAGAGGGAGACTGGGCATTGTTATATGATTCTAGGTATAAAGACTTCAAGGGCAAGCTAAGGACAAGATGGCTCGGACCTTATGTGGTGGAAAGATGCCATGATAATGGTTTAGTGAAAATCAGAACTATAGATGAAGAAGCCATTCCATTTCTTGTTAATGGACACCAATTGAAAATGTACAAGAGGCCTTTATCAAAATGAGAGTTCATTGACAATATCAATAAGACAGTGATGATGGTGGAGCAAGTTCTAGCTCCTCCCTCATCAGGGCACTGAAAAAGAGAAAAAAAGAATAAGGATTCAGGTGAAAACCTCCATGAGGCACCTGAGTCCCATCTTTGGGTTGAAAACCTCATGAGGCAGCCCAAGGATGATAAAAAATGAAAAAGAGTAAGAAGACACCTAGGTGAAAACCTTCCTTGAGGCGCGTAGGGTAGATATCAAGGGTGAAAACCTCTATGAGTTAGCCTAGGTGTTTTTCGAAAAATATAATAATAAAAGAAAAAAAGGAAAGAAAAAAGACATAATTTTTATTTGCAGGTGGGTGAGAAAGACATTCAAGGAGCAAAGAGAAGATTCGAAGGGAACCCTCACTCACATATATTCATCTCGTCCACTCCTTACCATGCATCCCTCCATCAATTCCATTGTTTTTTCATTTCATTGCTTCAATTCAGGTAAAGACTGTGTTTTCTACAGGATCCCCTGAATGGTAGATTGGGTAGGTCCCAAAAATTCATACTAGACATTATCTAACCAATCACCTCAACCATTACCATCACCCTATCCCACAGAATATCAATCATCAGCTACAAAGTCTTCACTAGGATGATCCAGGAGCTACACAACAACATCAGCATCAGATCTTCAGTCACAGGCACCTGCAAAAGCCAATAAACCATCAGTAGGCAGCAGAGGAAGAAGAAGAATGACCATGCAGCAAATGAACAATGCAACACCTCGGATCCTCGACAAATTGCAGCATGGCATCGAGACCATAGGTAAGTATCTCATGTTGGAAATAATACTGAGAGGCGGGGGGTGGGTGGGGTGAATCAATATTATCAAATCAAACACTTTTTCATTTTCATACTCAGATTCATATACGCTACTTCAGTGAAGGGAACCTGCGTGTACACGCAACTGTGTCTAATGCAACTGGCGTATATCCAGTAAACTTATGATTCAGTTAATCCATTAAATGTTGATCTTTAGTTAGCACATGAGAACTTTTATTAACCATATGAACAGTAAACAGGTGCAGTAAAACAGAATAGATCATCACACACAAGAAGCATACGTGAACACCATGATGTAAGGTGGAAACCCAATGTGGGTGAAAACCACCTACTGCAAGTCGTCACTATCTTCTTTTAATAAGAAACTTCTTTTCACAATATTTCTGTGCTAGTGTAGTATTATACCAGTACACAGGCTTCTACCTGCAGAAGGCTACAACCTTCTCTCGTTCTCCAGCATCTCCTGGAAGGGAGCTGCAACCCCTTTAGCTCTTGTACTATTCGATCCTTTTACTAGTACGTAGGTGCTGACCTACTGAATGCTCCAACCTTCACTTGTCTTCCAGCTGCTACTAGAAGAGCTACCACCCCCTTAGCTCTTGTACTAGCTGATGTACTAGTATGTAGGTGCCGACCTACAGAAGGCTACAACCTTCTCTTTCTTCCTCCAGGTACCACGTTTCATAAATTTTCAGACTGGATTCTCATGGAACAAAACATCATAATCTGAAGGCCACGTTTCATCCAATTTTCATATTGGACCCATCAATATCATTGAAGCACACAATCAATCAACACTAGCATCATCAATCTCTGAATCACCCAATACTAAATCACTGAAACCCTGTCAACAAACTGCAATCACCATAACGAAGAGCAGAACACAGAACTCTACAACAATGTTCAAATCTAACTGTATCATCAAAGATCATGAATCAGAGTGAATACACTACTTGAAAGACCCAAACCAGCGTGTATATGCAACTTAACCAAAGAGAACTAGCGTATATGTCATTAATTACTTATAACTTCGTTGCACTTCCTGACTCCAGACAAACCCAGTTCATTACATATACAAGGATAATACGTATGTTAGCAACCAGATCTAGTCGATTAGATCACATAAAGATAAGTCATTATGATCCTGATCCATTATAGATCTCATCCATTAACACTGAAGCTAAACACAATCAACCAAACTAAATATGCAGAATACTGACACCAGTAAGCAGTCATCAGAACTCATCAACAACCAGAACCACTTGTAACTTCAAACATCATAGTTCATATGGTATACGCTACTTAGATGTATCTAACCTGTGTATGTACGTGCTTTTATCATAGTCAACCAGTGTATACATTTGTAAATATTCATTCATGATTTGCAGCTATTCCAAAACTTGAGTTATACCCAGATCATAATATTTACAAAACATTACATGCGTTAGTATACAGATCTAGAATAAGCGTGATCAAACAGTATAGAAATGATTCATTCCAAGCCATTACATCCCAATCTATCCTTAGCTCTTGTTCTTCATCAATCACTGAGATTCCTCCTTAGCAAAGCATTATGAACCCATAACCTGCATACTAGATCTCATACTTCATCAAATATTCAAGAATTTCTGAATGCATTTGCCTAATGATCTTCTTCTTCTTTTATAGTCTTAGGCCTTACTCAATACCATGGTCCAAAACCATTTAGAACCAATACTAGGGACCTAATACCTAGGTTCAACACTTCGGACGCAATACCAAGGACCAAATACCACGGACCCAAAACTTAGCTTTTTGACATGTACGCGCCTTTCCTTGTGTGAAAGTGCGTGTGTACGATATACTCCCCTTTGTATATAGTGATCCTGTGTGTAGACACTACTTCGTATATAGCGAACCTGTGTATATACGCAACTTGGTATATAGTGAACCTGCGTGTGTACACAACTTGGTATATAGTGAACTTGCATATGTACGTGACTTGGTATATAGTGAACCTGCGTGTATACTTTTCTTTCTTCATTCTTTGTAGTCTGATCATCAATTCTTTGCTACCGACCTGCTGCATTATGATCTGTCATCTGTGTGAGTTGCCATCAAGGACAACACTTGTATCATAATGCCAACAATCTCCCCCTTTGGACTTGATGGAAAAGCTAACTTTCCATACTGAGAACTATCATCTTAACGAGTTGTCATTGTTCATTACATCTGAACTGATTCCTTTGAGCTATCCTGCATCCCATGTATTCTGTCACATCTGATATCTCATTAGTAGATTCATCTAGTTATATATACGTGAGTTTTTCTTCTACAAGGGGTTTCCATCAAGTACAACACATGCATCATAATGCCGACAATATCCCCCTTTGGACTTGATGGCAACAACCATACCAAGTCACTCTCCCTCTTTGACATCAAGGGCAAAGGGTGAACGAAAATATTCTCTTCCTTGATATACATTCCACTGTCCATACTCCCCTGAGTACCTGCTAAAATCTCTGATTGAGCTCTCCCTTTGTATATGCCAAGGTGTACCAATCTGTCCATGCTCCCTCTAAGTACATGCTGAAATCTCTGGTCTGCTGAAGTGTGTTGTTCATGCTCCCCCTGACTGTAAGCAAGGTCTGCAAAAAGATGTTCTACAAAAAGAACATGACTCTATACATCATAAATGACCTTCCTATCACCAAAGACTCATATATACATCCATCTCCCAACCAAGTGGGGATATACCAATATTGACTCATCCACCCAACCAAGTGGAGATATACTAGATACCGATTTTTTATACATGACTAAAATATTACATCATTCTTCCCACGCATAGTGGGGGTACAATTTACATCATATGACCAAAAGGGATTCATCAAATGACTACAATAGACAGAGACAAACTATTACATCATGAGTCTTGATATGACCTTTACATTGAATGATATACATGACATTTATAACAGAGACCAAACATCTAAATAAGACCATGATAGTCATCAGCAACTATCATACATAGTTTATGATCTGCTCCATAAGCATCTATCAACAACATCTAGACCAACAACCTGTATATGTCCATTAGTGTAGATAGCATCAACCTGTGACAAGATATATCTGCATATAGATATCAATTCATCCTCTTGATCTTGAGAATTATAAAATCATTCACATTATATCATATGTGAAAGACATGATATCCATCTCATCAACATCAAGATCTGCATGATCTTATATATCATCCATGTATCATCACTCGGGGACATCCCTCATCTGTATCAATCAACATATGTAAGTATCAACCTGTCATCATATGGGTAAGAACTCATCATCATTATGTCTCCAACAATGCAACTTTGAGTAATCATCCATGTATCCAGCATACTATATATAGCACTATGTATCTTGAGCTCAAGATCTTTTGTCAAGAATTCTTGATATCATCAACAACAACAATCCTCATCCATGTGAACACCAAGAACTATAGGAATCCTGCATCATAACTATATCATATGTTGACAACAACATATGAGTGACTCATCATCAAGTAATGAAATTGTGTATTCTAGCTTTGTACTTCTCCTTATCCTTATGAAGATCACCATGTAAGCACCATATATGCATCATCAAAGAATCAACCACAAATCTAATCTAAACACCAACTATGTAACCCTAAGAATCATATGAGATTTTATCATGGAAAACTCATAACCATATCATAGCAAGATGTATCATTTAGCCATATAGGCATCATCACCAAGGACTACTAACCATAATTCCAACAATGCATTATTAAAATTATATGCTCCCCCTGAACCTGTGCCATCTTGTTTACTGTCAAATCTGATCATGCCTATATCAACACGAAGTATCAAGGCATCATTATCAACAAGTTAGGATCAAAACAAGTATCAAGACATTTCCACACATCATCAACATATTGTAACCATTATCAAACAACGCAAGTAATGGATTGAATCATATAAGACCCTTTTCCTCAGCCTGTCCCACTGCTTTTCTCAAACTGACATATACGCGACTGTGCACTATCTAACTCGAGTATATACGTGACTTCCCTTTATGAAACTTGCGTATGAGATTTAGGACTCTAAAGTTTTACACTTTCAGCTCCCTCTGAGTCTATTATGTCTGTATATTGTGTTGTGCCACATCTTTCTGACTGTACTTCCTTCTTCTTCCATATCTTCAAGTGTGATGATGTTTTCTCCCTTTGGTATGGTGCCCATACTTTGTTCCTGCATTCCTTTGCTATATGTCCTAGCTTATTACATGCATAAAATCTTACATGTTTCATATTCCTTCTGTAGCAATCAACAACTTTGTGACCAAACATATTGCAAGAAAAACAATATCCCTTAAAGTACCTAGAACGTGATGATCTTTTTGTGTGATGGTCTTGAACCACTCTTCTTCTACATCTAGCTGCAACATGTCCAAGATTATGACATACATAACATTCAACATTATTCATCGGAGGAGTAAAATATTTTCTTTGAAGAATTTCTTTCCTTGGTTGTTGATGGGGTTGTCCTCTCATCTCCTTATTGATTATTTTAGATTTCTCATTAGAGTTCCTTGCCTCTCCTTGTGAGCTAGATTCATCTTTAACAGATTCATAAAAACCAAGGCCAGTTTTGATAGTAGGAGACCTTTGACTACTAAGAATATCATCCAAGATCTTAGTACTATCTTGAAATCGTAAGAGCTTATCCTTTTCTTCTAAGTTATTTTTTAGAATATTTACCTCAACCTGATGTTGCTCCTCCTTTTCATGATACTGCTTCTTCTAGTTCAAGAACTTCGTTTTCTTGTTTTTCAAGAGCTTGGAGTAGTTCTTTATTTTGCTTATTTGATTCTTCAAGATCTTCTTTTACCAAGAGGATCGTAGCTTCAAGACTTTCATAGTAACTGGATCTATCTCTGAGTTTCTTGATTGTTGTGCTCCTTTCATTGACTTCATTTCTTAATGATGTCACTTCATCCTGTAACTTTTGACATTGATCTTCCTTGTCATTGAATAACTTCCTTACCTTGTTTCCTTCTTCTAGTTGAGCTTTTAGTTTGGTAGCCTCTTCTTTGAAGGCACATTCCCTTTTGTTCAATAGATCTCGTTGATCTCTAATTTTGTCTGTAAGCCTTTTAAATTATACCTCTATTTGATATCTTTCTTGCTCACCCATAAGAGAAAATTCAGTTGTTTTTCTATCACTTTCATCATCTTTAAATGGATGGATAAATGTATCACTAGAGGATAACAAATTCATACCTGATAGTTCTTTAGCTCGTTCATATTCATTTTGAAGTGATTCTGATTCTGAAGTGCTTCTTCCACATATTCCCCAATCGATTCTCCCACTTTCATAGCTCTTCTGAGATGTATTCTTCTTCTTAGGCACATTCTTCTTAAGCTTCTTTCCCATTGTTCTACAGATATCCTTCAATCGATCAAGCTTCTACCAAAGGACCTGCTCTGATACCAATTGTTGGAAATAATATTGAGATGGGGGGGGGGGGGGGGTGAATCAGTGTTATCAAATCAAACACTTTTTCATTTTCATACTCAAATTCGTATACGCTACTTCAGTGAAGGGAACCTACGTGTACACGCAACTGTGTCTAATGCAACTAGCATATATCTAATAAAATTATGATTCAGTTAATCCATTAAATGTTGATCTTTAGTTAGTGCATCAGAACTTCTATTAACCATATAAACTGTAAATAGGTGTAGTAAAACAGAATAGATCATCACATAAAAGAAGCACACATGAACACCATGATGTAAGGTGGAAACCTAATGTGGGTGAAAACCACCTGCTGTAAGTCATCTCTATCTTCTTTTAATAAGAAACTTCCTTTTACAATATTTATGTACTGGTGTAGTGTTATACTAGTACACAGGCTTCTACCTGCAGAAGGCTACAACCTTCTCTCTTTCTCTAGATTCTCCTGGAAGGGAGCTACAACCCCCTTAGCTTTTGTACTAGTATGTAGGTGCCGACCTATTGAATGCTCCAACCTTCACTCGTTTTCCAGCTGCTAGTAGAAGGGAGCTACCACCCCCTTATCTCATGTACTAGTTGATGTACTAGTACGTAGGTGCCAACCTAGAGAAGGCTATAACCTTCTCTTTCTTCCTCCAGGTACCACGTTTCATAAATTTTCAGATTGGATACTCATGTAACACATCATCATAATCTTAAGGGCACGTTTCATCCAATTTTCATACTGGACCCATCAATATCATTGAAGCACACAATCAATCAACACTAGCATCAACAATCTCTGAATCACCCAATATTGAATCACTAAAACCTTGTCAACAAACTGCAATCACCAGAACACAGAGCAGAACAAAGAAATCTACAACAATGTTCAGATCTAACTATATCATCAAAGATCATGAATCAGAGTGCATACGCTACTTGAAAGAGCCAAACCAGTGTGTATACACAACTTAACCAAAGCGAACCAGTGTATATGTCATTAATTACTTACTTATAACTTCACTACACTTCCTGAATCCAGACAAACCTAGATCATTACATATACAAGGATAATACGTATGTTAGCAGCCAGATCTAGTCCATCAGATCACATAAAGATAAGTCACTATGATCATGATCCATTATAGATCTCATCCATCAACACTGAAGCTAAACACAATCAACCAAACTGAATATGCAGAATACTGACACCAGTAAGCAGTCATCAAAAGTCATCAACAACCAGAACCACCTGTAACTTCAAACATCATAGTTCATATGGTATACGCTACTTATATGTATCTAACCTGTGTATGTACGCGCTTTTGTCATAGTCAACCAGCATATACATCTGTAAATATTCATTCATGATTTGCAACTATTTCAAAACTTGAGTTATACCCAGATCATAATATTTACAGAACATTACATGCATCAGTATACAAATATAGAATAAGAGTGATCAAACAAGCCATTAGATCCCAATCTATCCTTAGATCTTGTTCTTCATCAGCTGTTGAGATTCCTCCTTAGCAAAGCATTATGAACCCATAACCTGCATACTAGATCTCATACTTCATCAGATATTCAAGACTTTAAGAATGCCTTTGCCTAATGATCTTCTTCTCCTTTTATAGTCTTAGGCCTTGCTCAATACCATGTTCCAAAACCATTTAGAAAGAATACTAGGGACCCAATAGTTAGGTTTAACACTTTGGATGCAATACCAAGGACCAAATACCTAAATACCATGGACCCAAAACTCAGTTTTCCGACATGTACGTGCCTTTCCTTACGTGAAAGTGTGTGTGTACGATATACTTGCCTTTGTATATAGTGATCCTGCATGTATACACTACTTGGTATATAGCGAACCTACATATATACGCGACTTGGTATATAGTGAACCTGCGTGTGTACACGACTTGGTATATAGTGAACCTGCGTAGAAACTTTTCTTTCTTCATTCTTTGTAGTTTGATCATCAATTCTTTGCTACTGATCTGTTGCACTATGATCTGTCATCTGTGTGAGTTGCCATGAAGGACAACACTTTTATCATAATGCCAACATCCCACTCACTCACTCATATGCAACATTTGATCAAAATTGGTAAAGGTTACAAGGTATTTGGTTTGTAAGTGAAAAGGTGGCCAGATAACTTGGCCAGCTTCGTTCAGTCATCACATACAAAGTAGGGTGTCCTCTCACACATGACTACAGTCAACTCAAATAATAGAGGAGGAGTAGGAGAAGAAGTGGTTAACTATGGATTTAACAACTATGGGAGTTGATTACAAGGAGTGGGAATGATGAGGTGGTATAAAGGGAAACAAAAAATCGTTTGCATGCACTCATGAATTCCACCTCCTTGAAACTCCCTCACTCAGGTAGCTCTCATAACTCTGTACACCCACTGGAAGCAAGGATCCATCATTCTACAAGAAAATTCCTACAAGAACAGTCTACATGAGCAATCTACAGGATACACAGAGGTAGTCTACAGGATAGGCAGAGAGGGGTTCAAGAAGGAATATCTTTACACAAAAATATCGTCACCATGATTATTTGCAATCAGTATGGGTCTATCATCACTTGTACTATCCTCCTAAGCAAGTCTCAGACCCCATCTCTTCAAGTCAAGCTTTGAAAATGAGAGAAAGGCATTGAAAATCAACAAAGCTCTAGTTCCGCACTTTCTCTCACTGTTGCCTGCGGTCACGCACCTCCTGTTTACAAAAACTACGGACCTGCGCGTTTTGTCCCTAAGGGAGTGGGTGTGGACCCCTGTGAAAGTAAAAAAGGCGCAAGTTTATTCTAAAAAACTCACTTTGGGTTAATTCTAGATGATTCTAGAAGGAATTTTGAAGTGGATTAGTCACTCATAGGTGGTTCATGCATCCCAAAAGAGAAGGAGCTAATCCCTTGATGAGAGGAGCTATCCCTTTGAAGGAGGGCTTTATCCCTTTGAACGAGGACCTAGTAACTTCCCTCCATTGCACTATAAATTAAGGCATTGGGCTGGTTGCTAGGGAGGTTAAAAGATGAACATTTTTTAGGGTAAATGCTGGTGGAATTGAGACTTCCTAGTTAAGCTTGAGAGGGGAGATTACATACCTTTTTGGCTTCATTGGGAAGAGAGTGAAACTTGTCAAAGTAGAGGAGACTTCTTGTTGGACCCTGGGAGGAGCTTGTACAGCGTCAAGGCACAGGTTGTAAAGTTCTTCTTTGATTTGAATTAATACAATCAAATTCATTTTTCTCAACAAATTGTCTTATGTCATTTGTTTCATGAATTCCTTGATCTTCATGTTAAATATGTTTTATGATATTGGCTTTTCAGGTGCTATTTAATTTGTTTGCTTGTTTGTGTTTACAGATTCGCAACAAGGGAGCTCACTTGGATCAAAGGAGCGAGGCTTCCACAAACTTGCATTTGACCCAAGGTAGGCCTAAATCACTTGTTTGCCTTTGTTTATAAATGCATATTTAGAGAAAGATAGTTTTTGAGTGGCTTGCTTGCCATTAGATCTCTTTAGATTCTAGGAAGGTCTATCTTGTCTGCAAGATTGATTCATTCCGTGTGACAGAATGGCGACTCCACCGGGGACTTGAATTTTTGATTTGCTTTTACTTTGACTTGAGAAACTGTGTTTTTGTTTTTGTTTCTGGCTTGATGTGTGTGGATTTGGGTATATTTAGTTGATCTAGGATTATTTTTTGTTTTTCATAACTTTGGGAGAGGACCGCACCCTCGGCTTGCAACATAGTGCGGACCTATCCGCACGTTTTCTTTCAGCACAGAGCGGTACCGCACCTGTGTGAACTGTGGGCCTGCGGACCCTGCTAAAATTTTGAAAAACATAAGATTTTTTCTTTCAGTCAGCTTAGGATTTGTTTATGTGTTTTTAGCCTCTGCCCAGATCTGCACGTGACTTGTTAGGAACTTTTCTTAGGTTAATTCCATTGGCATTCTCGTTTTAAGCTTTTATTAATTGGGTGTTTTGAGTCTCTTTTTTGAGAAATTCTTAATTTGATTTCCTTCGGTCACTACTTGGAGGTTTGTCTCAGTCTTTTCACAATTTTGCATCTTTTTGCTTTTGTCATAGTCAACCAGCGTATACTTCTGTAAATATTCATCCATGATTTGCAACTATTCCAAAACTTGAGTTATACCCAAATCATAATATTTACAAAACATTACATGCATAAGTATACAAATCTAGAATAAGCGTGATCAAACAGTATAGATATGATTCATTCCAAGCCATTAGATCCCAATCTATCCTTAGATCTTGTTCTTCATTATCCGTTGAGATTCCTCATTAGCAAAGCATTATGAACCCATAACCTGCATACTAGATCTCATACTTCATCAGATATTCAAGACTTTAAGAATGCCTTTGCCTAATGATCTTCTTCTCCTTTTATAGTCTTAGGCCTTACTCAATACCATGTTCCAAAACCATTTAGAAAGAATACTAGGGACCCTATAGCTAGGTTCAACACTTCGGATGCAATACCAACGACCAAATACCTAAATACCATGGACCCAAAACTCAGTTTTCCGACATGTACGTGCCTTTCCTTACGTGAAAGTGCATGTGTACGATATACTTGCCTTTGTATATAGTGATCCTATGTGTATACACTACTTGGTGTATAGCGAACCTGCGTATATATGCAACTTGGTATATAGTGAACCTGCGTGTGTACATGACTTGGTATATAGTGAACCTACGTAGAAACTTTTTTTCTTCATTCTTTGTAGTCTGATCATCAATTCTTTGCTACTGATCTGCTACACTATGATCTGTCATCTATGTGAGTTTCCATCAAGGACAACACTTGTATCAAAATGCCAACATCCCACTCACTCACTCATATGCAGCATTTGATCAAAATTGGTAAAGGTTACAAGGTAGTTGGTTTGTAAGTGAAAAGGTGGCCAGGTAACTTGGCCACCTTCATCCAGTCATCACATACAAAGTAGGGTGTCCTCTCACACATGGCTACAGTCAACTCAAAGAATAGAGGAGGAGTAGGAGAAGAAGTGGTTAACTATGTATTTAACAACTATGGGAGTTGATTACAAGGAGTGGGAATGATAAGGTGGTATAGATGGAAACAAAACATCATTTGCATGCACTCATGAATTCCACCTCCTTGAAACTCCCTCACTCAGGTAGCTCTCATAACTCTGTACACCCACTGGAAGCAAGGATCCATCATTCTACAAGAAAATTCCTGCAAGAATAGTCTACATGAGCAATCTACAGGATACACAGAGGCAGTCTACAGGATAGGCAGAGAGGGGTTCAAGAAGGAATATCTTTACACAAAAATATCGTCACCATGATTATTTGCAGTTAGTATGGGTCTATCATCACTTGTACTATCCTCCTAAGCAAGTCTCAGACCTCATCTTTTCAAGTCAAGCTTTGAAAATGAGAGGAAGACATTGAAAATCAACAAAGCTCTGGTTCTGCACTTTCTCTCACTGTTGCCTGTGATCCCGCACCTCCTGTTTACAAAAACTACGGACCTACCCACTCTGTCCCTAAAGGAGTGGATGTGGACCCCTGTGAAAGTCAAAAAGTCACAAGTTTATTCTAAAAAAATCACTTTGGGTTAACTCTAGATGATTCTAGAAGGAATTTTGACGTGGATTGGTCGCTCTTAGGTGGTTCATGCATCCCAAAAGAGAATGAGCTAATCCCTTGATGAGAGGAGCTATCCCTTTGAAGGAGGGCTTTATCCCTTTGAAGGAGGACCTAGTAACTTCCCTCCATTGCACTATAAATTAAGGCATTGGGCTGGTTGCTAGGGAGGTTGAAAGCTGAACATTTTTTAGGGTAAATGTTGGTGGAATTGAGACTTCCTAGTTAAACTTGAGAGGAGAGATCACATACCTTTTTGGCTTCATTGGGAAGAGAGTGAAACTTGTCAAAGTAGAGGAGAATTCTTGTTGGACCCTGGGAGGAGCTTGTATAGCGTCAAGGCACAGGTTGTAAAGTTCTTCTTTGATTTGAATTAATACAATCAGATTCATTTTTCTCAACAAATTGTCTTATGTCATTTGTTTCATGAATTCCTTGATCTTCATGTTAAATATGTTTTATGATATTGGATTTTCAGGTGCTATTTAATTTTTTTGCTTGTTTGTGTTTGTAGATTCGCAACAAGGGAGCTCACTTGGATCAAAGGAGCGAGGCTTCCACAAACTTGCATTGGACCCAAGGTAGGCCTAAATCACTTGTTTGTCTTTGTTTATAAATGCATATTTAGAGAAAGATAGTTTTTGAGTGGCTTGCTTGTCATTAGATCTCTTTAGGTTCTAGGAAGGTCTATCTTGTCCGCAAGATTGACTCATTCCCTGTGACACCTGCGTAGAAACTTTTCTTTCTTCATTCTTTGTAGTCTGATCATCAATTCTTTGCTACTGATCTGCTGCACTATGATCTGTCATCTGTGTGAGTTGCCATCAAGGACAACACTTGTATCATAATGCCAACATCCCACTCACTCACTCATATGTAGCATTTGATCAAAATTTGTAAAGGTTACAAGGTAGTTGGTTTGTAAGTGAAAAGGTGGCCAGATAACTTGGCCACCTTTGTTCAGTCATCACATACAAAGTAGGGTGTCCTCTCACACATGGCTATAGTCAACTCAAAAAATAGAGGAGGAGTAGGACAAGAAGTGGTTAACTATGGATTTAACAACTATGGGAGTTGATTACAAGGAGTGGGAATGATGAGGTGATATAAAGGGAAACAAAACATCGTTTGCATGCACTCATGCATTCCACCTCCTTGAAACTCCCTCACTCAGGTAGCTCTCATAACTTTGTACACTCACTGGAAGCAAGGATCCATCGTTCTAAAAGAAAATTCCTACAAGAACAATCTACATGAGCAATCTACAGGATACACAGAGGCAGTCTACAGGATAGGCAGAGAGGGGTTCAAGAAGGAATATCAAGATAATTTTCCACTTCCAACATTCTAAAGACGTAGGATCTAAAAATCCATCCCCATTTACAAGCACATGAACTAGAAGTCCTCTAAAAATCTATTGGATTACATACACAGGAAACTCTATTTTCTCAAGAGTTTGCTCATTCCCTCACTCCACACAACAGAATCCATGCCACTATTATAGTTAGAGGGCTCACTATAGATCTCACCCCAGAGTTCATCAATAGGGTCACCACACTTCCCCTAGGAATTGCATGGAGAAAAGAAGACAAAGCAGACAGTCAGGTGGCAAAAAAAAAGAAATTATTTTTAGAAGGTGAAGAACCCACAGAGGATAAAAATGGAGTAAAGAGGGACAGTCTTCCATACCCATGGAGTGAGTTAGGCTACTAACTCATAAAATATATCTCATGTGAGGGTACATACAATGTTGTTTATGGCTACCATTTTAGAATTCTTTAAGAATTAAGATTTGGGGTAGAAACACTAGTTCACCAAAGACATAGCATACCCTATTTCTTGATGCAATCACTCATAGACTCCAGCAACAAATTAAAGGAAGGGAATTCCTAACAGTTGTCTCACCATGTGTTGATCAGGATCCTCAGTGAGGATGCCCCCCAAAACCTCAGGATCCCTATAACATGGTCAGTCTTCAAAAACCAATAGAGGATGACATCAAAACCCTCACCTATGATGTTAGTCCTTCTATTAGTGAGGAGGAGGAAAAACAAGAAGAAGAAGATACAGAGCTAGATTGGGATGAGATGGATGAAGAAGAGACTAATACAGAGGAACATGATGAAGCATAAGAGAAGGACAATGATGCTGAAACATAAGATGATCTGAAAATGGGGCACTAAAGGTTTCTTGTCAAGCTTACAAGAACCTCTCCCACTTCCAAAGCTTAAATGTTCCCAAGATATAGTGATTAAACAATTGTGGAATTAATAATGCTTGAAAATAGTTGTATGCTTATGTTTATTTCAAAATTGATTATGTGCTTCGAGTTCTGTTACTTATGCGGATATTTAAATACATGTGATAGTAAATAATGCAGTAATAAAACAAACACATAGAACAACAATATAATATGGAGTTCACCCAAAACCCTTGGGCTATGTCTCCTTGAGCTCTAGTCAACTCGACTAGGCTCTCTGGGATTATGGCAAATTCCTTGTACAATCTCCACACTCAACTCCACTTGTTTACACAGAACACAATGGGCTTAGAACACCATCTTATCCCTGGCTCTGAAGCTCTCTGATTTTCTCGCTCTGGCTCTGGCTTTGGCTCTCAGCTCTAGCTCTGGCTCTGGCTCTGGCTTTGGCTCTAGCTCTTGGATATAGCTCATGGCTCAGGCTTTGGCTCTAGCTCTAGCTCTAGCTCTGGCTCTTGGCTCTCGGCTTTGGCTTCTCTAAGCTCTATCTCGACCTCTGCGTGCCTCTGTAATTCACTTGACTTCCAAGTAATTCTTCAGCAAGAACTCGTTGCTGTCAACGGAGCTCTCTGGTTCAATTGACTTCCGAGTGACTCCAAAAATCTCTATGCTCTTTCAGCATACATTGAGGTTTCCCTTTAAATTCCTTAGTGTTCAAACAACTCTGGGCTTCTCCAAGCTGCTTCTGCGCATCTGCTCTTGGACTCTGTGCGCATATCATGAGCTCTTGGTCAAGCACTCCCTATTAATCATGCTCTCTTTTTTTTGTGAGGTAGTCTTCTGGATCTGAAGTTTCCACAGCCATTCCTCTATCCTTCGATCATGAGGAATCATTCTTCTGCCTCTATGTTTTCCCTGCTCCCTGTGGCTCTGTGTCTGACCCTCTAGCTCTTTGGCTCTGTGGCTCTACGCTTGGCCATCTGGCTCTATGGCTCTGTGCGTTACAAACACATCATTGTTTCAAAATGCCCACTTGTAGCATGGCACAATGATTAGGGACAATTATAAGGAATCAGGGGCCTTCCCTCAGGCAAAAACCCAAAAACGGGACGAAATCTCAATACACAAAGATATACCAAAAGAAACAAGCAGACACATTAAAAAAAAAATCATTTGCCTTTTATCCAGACTTCAAATATATGCAATCGCATCTATACTCCCATCGGGTCCATCCTGTCATCGAAAATCGCGATCGCACAAGCGGGAGGTTAAAAGACCCAAATACATGGGAAATACATTTAAAATCCAAAAATCTAGACTTCAAATAATATGCAGCCACATTTATAAAATCTATCGAGTCCGCATCTTGATCGATAATCGCAATCGCAATGGCCCGGGGCTTCTTTCCATATACCATGGAACATTGTGATGCGATCTCATATCGTCGACACCGATCTGCCAATCCAATCATTGCAATCATAAGTCGACACCGTCGCATATCGGTGCCATCACTAATCACATATTGGCATATCACAGTGCTACAAGTCCTTCCCTTTTGGGTGTTCTGATCACAGATCCGTCGATCAGTTGATCATTCTATCGCCGATATTGCTCATCGGCATGTCGCACATGTAATGACCGCGGGTTCCAATATCGCATGAAGCCTTCCTATGATTACGATATGATCAGAGATAGCTAATCGAGGATCCTTTGTGCCTTTGGCTTAAGTCCACCCTTTGAGCCTTTATGATGCAATTTCCTTTAGAAAGCCTTTATTTCTCCTAAGTCCCATTTAATAAGAAAATGCCTCCTTTTCAAAGGAAAATGGGTAATTTATTTTTACAATAACTTCTTCTTTGAAGTTTGTTTTCGCCCATTCAAATTGCGTTAGATTCAGAATGAAGAGATCTCTGCAATGAGACTATTTCTAGGAGCATCCTTTGACTTTCATTTTTCCTCTACGAGGAAAATTCATAGACTTAAAAGTCTATCCAAGATACATTTTGGATCAGAGGAGGAAGAAGGCATTGAAACAGAGGAGAAAGAACAACAAGAGGAAGAAGGCATTGAAATAGAGGAGAAAGAACAACAAGAGGAAGAAGGCATTGAAATAGAGGAGAAAGAACAGGAAAACCAGCTAGCAGGTATGGCCAGCCTCTCCTTGGAGGACATCCAGTGTAGGATTCCAGCTAAATCCTATACTCTTTACCTCAGAGAAAAATGGCTACAATTTCATATTAAAACACCAGCACAAAGGGGCACCATGCCATTTCAGGACTGCAGACAGTTTATTGATCTTTGTGATCAAAGTGCACTAGAGGATAGGGCCAAAATGGCTGATTTTTATTTACACAGCATGACCCTCACAAACATGAATATTTTGGATCCTAATGTAGAGCTAGGAGATCTACAATTAATGGCTTTGGCATCATCAATGAACCATGAAAAGTCAAGGGCTACAGAGATGAAAATAATAATGGGCAGAGAGAAAAATGAACCTCTTTTCATCAGAGTTGAACAATCGAATCCCATGGCTCTAATCAGCACCCATAATCTAATTGAAAATGATCCTCAGCTGTCACCTAGATATCTTGCTACCCAAGAGCGAGCAATTTCACATTTTGAGGCTGCTAAGAGATGATAATATAAATGCCTGCTAAAGGAGATGGAAAAAAATGCCACATAGCTTGAAGATAAGAGAATATCATTCCCCTCAATGGTTGAGAGAGGCATTCAACATGACACCTATGTATAAGCAATCAATGCAAAGGTTGAAGGTCAATTGGATAGGCCTAAAACTCATTCCACCACTGTAACTCCTAGGAATGCTAGAAGGGAGAAAAGAAGAAGAGGAAAAGAGGTAGTGGGAAGAAGTAGAAAGGAAAGAAGGCTTCTATAAACAAGAATAAGAGACCACAACAAAAGCATGGGATGTCAGAGAGGCTACCAGAGCCATGAAGGACATGGAAATTGACTAAGTTTCTCAGAGGATGAGCAACACTTATAGTAGGGGGGTGATGATGAGCCTCATCGTTGAGTAATTATATGGGCCTTAATTGGCCTTAATTCACCTCCTAGCTTAGTCAAACCAACTATTCTCACAACTTATTGCATACTTTTGATTATATTTTGTTTATGAGATGAGTTAGAGTTGGATATTTTGCTTTGTGGTCTAATTTGCATGTAATGTAGGAATAAAGGATAAAAGCAAGGAAAAATGCAAGAATAAAGGATAAAAGGAAGGAACTATGGAAAAGACCATGGCAAAAACTAGAATGGGACAAGGGAGAGGAATTATAGGAGATAAATCCTCCTCATTGTAGAAATTATGACTGTAGATGAACCTGATAATGCAATAAAACTAAAGTAAAATATTTTAATCTACTTCTATAAGAAATTAGCGGAAGATTAAAAGATTTGAGCAAGATCAAGTGAACACATATAACAAGAGAAGAATCAATGCACATGAAACATAGAAGAATACTTAGGGGAAAGCGTCAGCTGAAAACCCCACTATCTATATTGTAATTACAAGTTGGAAATAACTCAGAAATACACAAAACACCTTTTCCTCTACCCTCTTGATCTCGTATTTCCTTGCGCAATTTCTCCTGGGTGATCCTCCTGTTACCAAGTGATCACTCACACTGATCTCACACCCTATAAAACTGCGTAATCCTCCTTTGTATTAATCCTTCTGCATGCATGAGTTTCCTTTATAGGAGAAAACATGCAACTAATAGTACACTGTCCTTGACATTCAGCTCAACTGGTTCTTTCTCAGAATAAACATGCATGAGTTTCTGATGAGGGAATCTTCAGTTATCTGGAGTACACTCATTGAGTGCATGCATGCATCAACTGACTGATAACTCACACTTAGTTCCTCAAACAGTTTGGAACTAATTTAACTGGACTTAACTTAGTAAATTGAGCTGACTAATTACAACTCAAATATAACTCAATCTTATCTCCTTAATTAAGGGATAATCTCCTTAATTTAAGGGATAACTGTTGCATGACTTTAGAAATACTTATAAGTTGAATTTCTCTAACCAATTAACTCAAGAAGGATTAATTAATTATTTTTCAAGTAGCTGGTGAGACTAAATTCGAGTTTTAATCCAAGGACAAATTAAAATTGGAATATTCTAGATTCTATTTTTATCATTTCTTGTTGCTATTTTCAACACGCATTTACTACCCCTCCATTCGAATATTCCTCCATCATATCGGAGTGCAAACAACCATCACTTTGAGGACTAGATGACAGCTAAGCAAGTGAAAGTGACAGGAACTAGTTTATCTTGAGTAGGGAGCCAAGCCTCCCTAATGGGGAGGAAGTCATTGGAGACTTCAGATGTATAAGTAGAGAGGCTTAGGAGCTTAGTAGGATTTGGATTTTTATTGTAAAACTCTACTTTATCTCTGAGTTGCAAGACTTGTGACAGTTTATTATGTAATCCATGGTTTTGATAATGAGAATGAGTTTTGTTTTGAGTCAGCTCTAAGTTAACTCAGAGGGTTGAAGCTCTTGGGTTAGGGCCCAACCCAAGCAGCCAAAGCTCCTCTTTACTGTACATGTATGCTAGCATAGATTTACGGTTCTGTTCATTTGATTAAGTAGCTACACTTTCATTACAACATTATAGCGTAGATTTATCGTTTAACTATTCATTTGCTTAAGTAGGTCCATTCCACTTGCAGTAGTGTACAGTAGATCGGTTGTGCTTTCGTTTACATCCATTTGTGCCTTATTTTAGTTCAAAATTTAGATAGGAGTAAAAGATCACAATAAGGTTGTCCATAGGTGTCTCGGCCTCACCTCCTCTCTATGGGACCATGACTTGAGGAAGAGACCCTTCAGCAACCCCAAAAACACATGTTTTTGGTTCTTGCATGAACTATGGTGTTTTTTGTTTGATGTAGTTACTTGTTCACCCTCACTAGTTCTTCTGTCATTTTAATTTGAAACCTCCTTTAGCACGTTCTTCATGCATCGTTTCCTGTCTGATCCACAAAAAACCTACCCAGTCACTGTCTGATTCATTAGTTTATCTAACTGCCACATCGCGTGAAGTCTTCCACCTACTTTATGTGCTTTAAATCCCCACCGTTGATCTGCCTCACCTAATCTGATGGCTATCACGTCACCTCAACACTTTATGCTCCTTAAACCCCCACCATCGATCTGCCTCGCCTGATCTGACTCTTATCGCGTCACCCGATTGCCAACTAGCTTGGTTGATCTCCACCGTTGATCTTTCTAGCTTGATCTGACGGATATCACACAATCGCGCGGATTATTGTACGATCGTTAGCCACCTAAGAGCATGTGAGAAAAGTTTTTTTCTCATGCTACGTGTCACTCAGTTAGGCTATTCGTGTGAAATTCAGAAATACAGCTTATAACCTTGAGGGCATGTGAGAAACTGCTTACTGCCTTTGAAACCCACTCCATCATTTCTGCACATTTCTTCCCGCGGTATGATCTCTGCCATTCATCTGCTTTGTTACCCTATTTTTCCATCCATTCACTTAATTCCTCGCGATAAGATCTCTGTCATTCATCTGTTTCGTTACCCTGTTTCCCCATCCATTCACTTAATTCCTCGCGATAATATCTCCATCATTCATCTGCTTCTTTACCCTATTCGTTCACCTATTCACTAAATTTCCCACGATAAGATCTTTGTCGTTCATTCGGTTCGTTAACCCTGTTCATCCATCTATTCACTTAAGCCCCTGCAATAAGATCTCCACCGTCCATCTTCTATTGTTGATTGATCCTATGGTCCCTATGCACTATTGCATCTTTACATCCTCCTTTTACTAATTTCGATCTCTGACTGCTCTTGTGGTTGAAAACATACTTAATTTAGTTTCTTTGCTTACACCTTAGTATATTTTAATGCTCTTTACCTCTGCAACTTAGATAGAAACATTAGGTTAGTGATTGATTTAGCAATTCTGATTAGCATAGTTGTTTAATTGGTTAATTAGGCTATGGTGTGAGTTAGCATTACATGTTGTTTTCTTCATTACTGCAGTAGAGTAGCTCTCTCTTAGAATATATTTGCTCTTCTTCCATAAAAGAATCAAACTCCTTCTCACCTTATAGAATTCTGGCTTGGAACCCCTAGATAAATAGTGACAACAAGCATGACCTTCACTTTTACTTGTGCATATAGCACTGTCACCTCCAAGTTTGTATGAACCCTAGGTTGATAAGTAAAGTTGGTAGCCCTGGGAGTTGCAACATTCTTGTTGCAATACCTAGGCTCATCACTAGGAAGTACTTATTGATATGATGTCAAAATTCAGTGGTAATTTAAGCATAAGAATAGGTGGGAGTTTGGATCGACAAATCATCCATGACAAAAAATTAGAAAAAGTGGACCTAACTCATAAAAGAAGGGACAAATAAAGGAGAATTAGCCTCAAGATAAATAGCCTCGATAAAAGAAAAGAAGGAAATTAGAAAGTGGTGTGAGTTCCACAAAATCCCTTGGAATAACGCTGATGAATTTCCCTCATTATGATCATTGTTAGATGATCTTAAAGAGATGGATCTTAGCACATATTCTGATTCATAAAATAATAAATGAAATAATGTCATTGATGTAGAACCAAGTGCTATCATTGCATGTTCGAAGTTCCAACCAGAAGAGTCTGAGGATATCGAGGAGGGGGAATGCCTCTTCCATTAATAGATGTGGGTTAGGGGTACCCCATTACATTTTTGTTGATGGAGTTGGACCCGTCAACATTCTGTGGATCTCGCTGATATGAAATCCCAACTAGACATCACACTGTTTCCAGTAGGAGTCCTAGTAGTGGGTGGTAATGTTATGCATTGACTGCGAAAACGCGCAGAGGGAAGTATTATAACTTTGGGTGAGAAGAAGTGTATGATCATGCAGAGAGTCAAGTGCGATGCATGAAGGTTCCAACACATTAAGGTAGAAGGAAGTGCACCCCTTAGAAGCATGTATTAGTACATAGCTTGAAAGGAACACACGAGCGAAACGACATCACAAGCTAAGATGAAAAATATTCCACAAGTTAAATTGATGAGTTAGTAAACCAACACACATTCAACAAGATTCATACAAATGAGAATGAAATAGTTCATAAGCATAAGTGTAATTTAAATAACAAACATTACAAATAGAACAAGAATAACCCTACTATATTCACAACATATGCATGAAAGCGTGTTGGCTTTGATTTTATTATTATAAATGAAAGTTCCATTCATACATACACCATTGAATACCACTAGCCCCAATAGTGTAGCATTACAGTCAAGAACACCTGCTCCTCCAAAGAAGTATACTCACTCTATACTATGGAGAAGCCAAGGCTCTTCATAATACTCCCAAGTTCTTTATAAGCATAAGCCTAGCCAAAAGCCCGATTCCCAAAATCCCTTTACATGAGTTATGAGATTCTATTTATAACTGATCCAAGATCATTTTCTTAAAGATGCATAAAGAATTACATATTAGACAGATTAGGTCTTCCAGTTAGTCGCATGTGTAACTTTTCAGGTATTGTTTTCCTTCCCTATTTTTTATAATAAATAAAATAATATTGATTAACTAATTTGTTATTATAAATGAATAAACACTCATTATTAATAATTATTATAAATAAATTGATTATTTATAATAATAGTTATTTATTTATTCATTTATAATAGTTATTAATAAATTATTAGTTATTATTCCGTTTATAATAATTATTTACTTTCAAAATTATTTATTTCTTAATTATAAATAAGGAATTATTAATAATTTATTTATTTATGATAATAATTAAATTATTTTAAATAAATAATTACTATTAATTAGTATACATAAATTATAATTATTAATAATTATTATGCATAAAATTGTAATTATTAATGCCCTTCATTTATTATTTGATCAGTTGTAAAAAAAATAAATTATTCACTCTGAGCTTTTTATTATTTATAATAATAATTAATTATTATTTTATTTAGAATAATAAGTAATCACTTAACTATTTGTTTATAATAATTATTTAAATTATTATAAATAAATAATTATTATTTATAAAGCATAGCAATAATAATAATAATAATAATTTATTATTAATTTCACTAATTTAGGTTTTTTACTTTATTTGTTATTTGATTTTTTAAACATTTTATCTTTTGTTCTTTTAACTATTTATTTCATTTCGCTACAACTCTTCTATCATTCTTTCAAGAAGTCATGATGATGGATCACCTTTGGGATTCGAGAGATTGACAGAATAAGATCACTCCTGTGGATATTCCAGAATCTAGCTCAACAAAAGCTAACCACAGAAACTTGAAATCCAAAATATTACAGAGCATGTTAACTAGGAAAACTAAAAGCACATAAAATGAAGAGGAAAGAACATAACAAGCATGAGATCATGACACAAGAATTTGCTTACAGAGTTCACCCAATGTGGGTTATGTCTCCGGGCCCTACTCAATAGTGGGGAGGTCTTCTCTTATTAAGTGGCATCAAAGAGAATAAGTACAAGCAAAATTGACATAAAGACCCTTATACTTCTAAGTTGGAAGATGGAAAAACAATGGAGAGCCCAACTACTGAAACTGACATCACCACTGAATTCATGGTGCTGAGTAGAGAAAAATGGACTATAAATTTGTCCAATTCTGACAATGTCACTTTCTGCACCCCAGGGAATCTTTCTGATACCCCAAAGATTCCTTGGGCAAGGTTTCGTGATCTGCCTAGATCGTGGTTCCACCCATTCGTCCTTTGGTCCACTATTTGGTCCTCTGCGCTCTCCCCATGCAAATGATTTGTGAAGGCTTAAGTATCATTTCGTCGATAAAACCACTAAAGGATGAGCCCATAGTTCGTTAGTGGTGGAGCCGACTAGGTTAGTGGAGGTCGGGGTTCGAATCCCTTTCCTCCCCAAATTGGTTGATTATTTTGATAAACATATATATTGTGGTTGCTAGAGTTCAACCTACGTGCTTCAACAGTTAGGTGCGCGAATGGTATATATATATATATATATATATATATATATATATATATATATATATATATATATATATATATATATATATATATATATATATATATATATATGTATATATGTATATATGTATATGTGTATATATATATATATGTATATATATATATATGTGTGTGTGTGTGTGTGTGTGTATATAGTGACCATTTTGTGAGACCACCTAGTGGGTATCGGCCACGTGGGTCAAGCGGGTTCGAGCCTCATCGGTCTTGGTTGATAATTATTATCCCCTATTTATATATGGTGGGCGAGGTGTATACCACACATCCCTGACCCAACCATTGTTAATTAAATATATATATGGTTTGGAGATATGCAGAGAGGGGGTGGAGGGGGTGATAGCCCACCCCCCATTTTTTCTGTTTTTTTTTCTTTTCTTTTTACATTAACCACCATCTAAATTTGATTTTTTCCTAAATTAAGGCTTCTTAGACAAATTATCCCTTCAAAAAATTCACATGTTCTTGGGAGCCAGATTCTAGGTGTTGATCCCGTCAAATTTGTTGTCTCATTAAGCCTGCCACTTGTCCACTTTAACCAAAACTTTGAGTGCGAATAACTCGACCATATGAACTCAAATTTGAGCGTCGTTTGCACCATTTGAATAAGGGTGATGAGAAATTCGATATGGTTCTATTTTTTTCTTCTATCTGACCACTTTTATTTTTGAGCTATTTTTAAGGCCACTTGTACTTTTATATCCTCCTAGATCATTCCTCCCCACTTAAAGAGCTTTTGGGCCACCAAAAGCATTAACACGTTCAACACACAACCTATGTCCTCGCCAAACCACACTTTCAATCATATGCATTACACACAAATCTGGTACATTCCTTATAATTAAACCACACATGACTCAACACCCCATACTTTCCAAGAGTTTATAACACACACTCTTTGGTCAAGTTTTACATAGTAGAAACCAATACCCAAACTACTCATAAAAGGCCAAAAACATCATCGTTGCTTTATTAAGTGATGGAAAACACATCATCACTTTTACATTTATTCACAATGCATGATCTACAAACTGTGGCCATGACAAGTTACTACATCTAGAAAAACCATCTTTTACTTAATAAAGCAGACCACCATGAATGTGGTGGATTCGCCTGTTGAAAATTTTCACCTACTAGGTTCTTTATTGACGATTTATGGGCATAGAGCATCTGACATGTGCCTCTCTAGTTTCCAACCTCATTGCAATGACTACAACGATTATTTGTCCTTCAAACTTTATGGGTTGTCTTGGAGCCATGCTTCATTTGGTGCCCTTTTTGTCTTCGGTACAACATCTGCTGAAATTTTTGTCTCATTTCCCGAATCAAAAACCAAGTCAATGGGTCCATCTGTTGTGATCCCAAAAGTTGCAATCTTCATTTTGTCACCTGAATCTGACCCCAGCTCAATTGGTGCACCACGTGGAAATCCTAAAATTGTGACCTTCTCATAATTCTCTGATTCAGACTCTTAGTCTTGTTGCATGTTGGCAACTATCTTATGCTTCTCCTTTCTCTCATTCCTCTTAGGTCTCAATTTTCGGTGCAGTTTCCAGCAATTCTCTTCACCATGCCCTTATTTCTCAAAATGAGTACAAGATGTCTTTGCTCCTTTTCTCCTAGTTGGCACTGCCCTTTTTAGGTGCTATTCTTGTTCATGCTTCCCCCTGATTTCAAGATGAACAAACTTCACACTAGCATCATCCAGACTTTTAGGTTCAAACAATAATAATGAATGATGTAAATAACTATGCAAAGAGCTGATATATTTCTTCAACATCCCATGAGTGTCTAAGGGGACATTCAATGCTAAATCTTGTTTCCTAAACTCCTCTATAAAATTCTAAACATTTTGACCTTTACTTTGTTTTAAATGTTGTCATTCCATCATAGTTTTTTGTCGGTAACCCAATGGGTAAAATTGTCTTGTTATAGTAGAAATGAACTCAAACCAAGAGGAAAGAAGTTTATGACTATTCTTACCACCTCGTTGCTGCTTGCCTTCCCACCATACGAGAGTGGTGCCACTCAATCGAAGGGATGCTAGGTGGATCTTGGCTTTATCATTTATGATCTGTTGTATGTGGAAATATACCTCAACTATTCATATCTAGTTATCTACCTTTTCGACCTTATATTCTCCACTAAATATAGGTAAATCGAATTTGACATCCATCTTGAAGAATGGTTTCTTAGATTCATTTCTTTGATTCCTATTAGAATGATAAGAAGAAGAAGAAGAAATTTCACTGCGGATGGAGAGAGAGGAGGCTTTTCTCCACCACTTCCATGGTTTAGCGACGCATGATCATCTAGCCCATTCTTCTCTAGTTCCAATGTCTTCTCATACTCTACAAATAACTTATCAACTTTATCTACTATGTTACAGAAAGTCTTGTGATAATTTCCCTTTTCTTCCCAAAGAGCTTCCTCATCTACCATGTTTCTTCTTCGTGGTGCATGCCATGCTTCGGGATCAAATGACTTAAGATTTCCTTCGTCATTTTGGGGCTTCTTCCTAGTTAACATATACTCATGCAATTCACATCGAAAAAGGCATTCTCTTATACCAAACTTGATCCAAGATCTTTTACTTAAATATGCATAAATAATTACACATTACAAAGAATTTTAACCATGGAAATTAAAAGCACATAAAATGAAGAGGAAAGAACATAAAAATCATGAGATAATGACACAATAATTTGGTTATGGAGTTCACTCAATGTATGCTACATCTCTAGGCCCTTCTCAATAGTGGGGATGCCTTCTCTTATTAAGTGGCATCAAAGAGAATAAGTATAAGAAAAAATTGCATAAACACCCTTATACCTCCAAGCTGGAAGATGGCCGAAAAATGGAGAGCCAACTACTGAAAATGACATCACGACTAAATTCCTAGTGCTTAGTAGTGCAAAATTGACTATAAATTTGTCCAATTCCCAACAAAGTCACTTTCTGCACCTCATGGAATCTTTCTGATATCCCCAGGATTCCCTGGGCAATGTTCTGGCCTTTGCCTAGATCATGGTTCTACCCATTAGTTCTCCGGTTCACTGCAATCTCCTCATGCATGTGATTTGTGAAGGCTTAAGTATCATTTCCTTGGCAGAGCCACCAAAGGACAAGCCCACGACTCATTGGTGGTGGAGCCGACTAGGTCAGTGGAGGTAAAGATTCGAATCATCAGCCTCCCCAAGTTGGTCAATTATTTTGATAAAAATATATAGTGTGATTGCCGGTGGTCAACCTTTGAGCTTCAACGGTTAGGTGCATGGTTGGAAACATATATATATATATATATATATATATATATATATATATATATATATATATATATATATATATATATCGTCACCGTTTTGTGAGATGTCCCGGTGGGGGCTGACCATGTTGGCCGGGCGGGTTCAAGCAGCACCAATCTCAGTTGTTAATTATTATCCCCTGTTTATATATGGTGGGCGGGTTCCGCACCACAAAACCTTGATCCAACCATGGTTAATTAAATATATATTTGGTTTTGAGATATGCAGAGCGGGGGTCGTGCAGGTGACGACCCACCCCCCATTTATATATATATATATTTATTTTACATTAACCACTGTATATATTTTGATTTTTGCTGAAATTAAGGCTTATTAGATAAATAATTGCTTCGACAAATTCACCTATTCTCAAGAACCAGATTCTGCGTGCCAGTCTTGGGAAAATTTGTTGCATCCTTAAGCCTACCACTTGTCCACTTTGACCAAAAGTTTGATTATGAATAACGCAACCATACAAACTCAGATTTGAGTGTCATTTGCATCGTTAGAATGAGGGCGATGAGAAATTTTATCTGATTCTAGTTTTGCTTCTACTTAACCACTTTGATTTTTGATCTATTTTTAAGGCCACTTATACTTTGATAGCCTCCTAGATCAAGAACAAGAGGGGGTAACTCTTCAACTCTCCTTTGTGACCTTTACACTACCCTAATGACTCTTCAACTTCTTTACAAAATGACACACTAAATTACATGATGACTCTTCATATTCCAATATTGGCACTTGGAATTTCACTTACAACATAATATAAATAATATTACATTTTACACTCTTACCCATATAGGACAAGAAAAGGTAGAGACAACTTGATAGCATAACAAGACAAGACACTATGATGCTTGAGTTTGGGAACCCTCTAGCTCGGAAACTTCCACTTGATGCTTTTCGGTCACATATCGATGCCAAGATTGGTACTGTACGATGACATCCCCAAACTACATGATGGTGTCAGGCTAGAAGCAGACTCTAGCCTCCATAGCATCCAGGTACAATGATTTGGAACCAGTCTTAATTTATTTCTCGAGCAGGAGCAACATGATTCTAATCTAGATAGGACCACCGATGTAGTTTTTCTTCTTTTGTTTGTTCAGCTCTAAATCCTCCTTGGTGGTCTGAAGTTGAAGCTTCTTTCTTCATAACAATGACATACCTACCACTTGAAACTGTTAGGGTTTTCACTAAAGATTAAACATTAAAACCTAAAAAGAATGAAATCAATAGACAACTTTAATCACTTATTACATAAGAAAATCTTTAAGATGGGTCTGGCAGAATCAATCTTTGAAGAGGATTTTTGAAAAATAGCCATAGCACCAACTACCTTAAGAACCCTAGCATCGAGCTTGAAATATTCATAAACAGAAAAAGACATAAGTAATTTGTTCGAAGAAAAAAAATGTACAAAATGTTGAAAGAAAAATTACTGCAAAAATAATTATTTATGAATTAGCTATTGATACAAGTGAACAATGTCGAAAAAAGGATCCAAAAACTAGTTAAAGTTGCGTTACCACCCAAATTGTAGAGTCATTCTTTGCAACAGAAAATGAGCAAATGAGTTACCGAAGGCACAAGAGTGACAAGATAGTTACCATGTAACCATAACGTTTCCACTAATCGTCAATAAAAATTATAACCATCAAAGATGATAGATCTAAACCCACTCTTTCCAACATTGTCACATCACAAAATGACATATGATCAAATGCCTTTGCGAGAATTTGATTAGTTTTTCAATCATAAAGATTATTACATGTCTTACATACCATAACATATATTTTATACTACATATCAAACTTATGAGTTGATAAACCAAAACAATATTAATAATTTGGATCTCATACTCACGTAGACAAGCCAACCATATGTATCCAGAGATTGAACATATGAATAATATATCAAGTTAATTATGTTTCTTTCCAACAAATGTGAATTGTAAATGTTAATGAGGATAAATAATTATATTGCTGTGATATATATAAAAAATAATTTAGCAATAAAAATAATAATTTCATTTCTTTTATGTTAAATGTTCATGGATGTTACACTCCACACTTTATTTTTAAATAAATAATATTTCAATGTTTTTTATATTTATATTTATATTATACCATGTTTGGTATATAAATAAATAATATATAAATATTCTTTCTCATACTTATATGTGTATATTTAAATTATATTATTTTATTATAT
This sequence comes from Pinus tabuliformis, assembly GCA_031772625.1. NCBI lineage: Eukaryota > Viridiplantae > Streptophyta > Pinopsida > Pinales > Pinaceae > Pinus > Pinus tabuliformis. The sequence goes on along the minus strand of CM062816.1, from coordinate 1,342,844,941 downwards.
ATTTGATTATTTAATTTAATTTAATTATGAGTCTTGTTAGACTCCGTCTTGTATGTCAAATGTGAGATTGATTCTTCTTCAAAAGAAGAAATCATTAAATGTGTTTTTTTTTTAGAATATGTATCAAATTCTCCAACTCTTCAAAAGCAGCAGCTTCCTCAACTCCTATCTCCGCAAAAAACACAAACAGAAGAAAACAAAACATCATCAGCAATCAGAGGCAAAGCAAGTTACAAGCTATTTGGAGAGGTCTCATTGGAAATCCCAAACAAACTTCATTGTCACAACTATTGAATCAAATGATTGTGTTAGCGTTGGGAATGCCCTGCGTCTTATTGATCAGAGGAATGTGACCTAAGGTGATTTTGAGCTTGTTAGTAGTAACACTGTGAGTAATATGTCTTTGAGGCAAGAGTTCATTCTGAGCAGCATGCTTCTGCCAGATTTTAGGGCTGCTATGGTTGGGCCTCCAGACATTGTAGTTGCAACACCAGCTTGTATTGGGACAAGTATTTATAAAAATATTCTTCAGTCTTCATCTCTTGAGGAGTCACTTGCTACGGTGGTTTTAGATGAGATCTTCTTCTATCATATGGGTATGAAGAGGACTTGAAATCTCTGGTTCATTATATTCCACGTCGGTGTCAGTGTATCCTAATGCCTGCAACTTCAAGATGTCAAGAAAATAAAAAAGCTTGTGTTGCATAGTCCTGTAATTCTGACACTAACTGAAGTGGAAGGAAACGAGTATGATGGAGTTGTACCCAATAGTGTGCAACAATTTTGGATTTCATGTGATGTGCATGACAAACTACTTTACATTCTTGCCCTTCTCAAACTGGAATTGGTTCAAAAGAAAGCTTTAATCTTTGTTAATTCTATTGATACGGGTTTCAGGTTGAAACTCTTCCTTGAACAGTTTGGGATCAAATCTGCTGTCTTGAATTCAGAGTTGCCACAAAACTCACGTCTCCACATGCTTGAGGAGTTCAACAGCTTCCTCCTTTATATTTTGCATATGGCTTTTCTGAGGTTCATATCATCGCACTCTGTGGCATCCAAGGATCGTATATAATCTCTGTACCTGTGGCTTGCATCTATGATTATAATGGTTTGATTTGTTTTGAAGTTCATATGGTTTGAGGCTTGTATGATTCGTATGGTTCAACCCTGAATGGTCTCATTATATATGGGTCTCAGCACAGCTGCAAGTATAAGAGTTGGTAATGAGCTAGGAGCCCGGCGCCCGAAAATTGCCAGATTTTTCAGTTGTAGTTGCTTCGTCATAAGTGTCATTCTTGCCGCAGCAGTCATGTTACTGAAAAAGGAACTGGCTATGTTATTCACAAGCAGCACTATGGTTATGAGCGTTGTTTATGCATTGATCCCTCTCCTTGCAATATCTGTAATCTTGAATGGCACTCGACTTATTCTCTCAGGGGTGGCGATAGGATGCAGTTGGCAAACTGTGGTAGCGTATGTGAATTTGGCAACATATTACGTCATTGGCCTACCTATTGGAATTGTTTCAGGGTTTAAGGTCAACATGGGAGTCGATGGAATATGGTGGGGAATGATAATCGGAGTGACACTCCAGACGTTGGCTCTAATTATTCTTACAACACGGACTAATTGGAACAAAGAGGTCCAAACAGTATCAGATAGAGTCGAGCATTCCCAATATGAGGAAAATGATTCCTCAGATATACTGCCCGCTTGACTAGGCTCTTTATGAAGCGCAACTTGTCAGGGGTTGGTGTTGAGGACATGCCTAATAATGCAAATGGTAAAGAAATTTTCATTACGCGCACCTCTCTTTTAAATGGCGTGAATCCCACTTCACTACCTATGCCCATTTTTCCAACCCTGAAACAAAGGTAAATGGAGAGTCCCAGTCAGTGAAGCAATGAGGAAACCGATGTAATTAGTGATGTTTGAATATATTCAGGTTGTGTCCTACAGGCCCTGGTTTCATTTAATTGAACAAACGTGGAAGTCACCAATTAAAACCAGGTTAGAGGAAATTTATTTCAGTCAATTTTGGTGGAGGTTCTGCTGGTTCCAAAGGTGCACATTCCGAATGACTGTTGTTGTCCTTTGAGAAACGAGCACATGTTCTTTGCTATAGTTCTCAGGTTGAGAAGTGCGAGGCATCTGGCTTTTGCTATGTAAATAACATTGTCTTGGCTACTCTAGAAATTCTTAAGGTCCATCAACGAGTGCTTTATATCGATATTGATATTCATCACGGGGATGGGGTGGAGCAGGCAGTGGCACTCAACCAAATAGAACCATTCCTTTTATCAATGCGTCGGCGGAGCAAGTTTTACGATGTGTCCTTGGAGCAGCAAAAGAGGATCCAGTGCCAATTATTTCCAGAGAAGCTGCAAGACATGTAATTGAGAAACTGTTGAAGCATCTTACATCAGCACTCATGAAATTTCGCATTGCTTGCGTCTTCTTTAATATTGTCTAAAAGAAATGACAGCTAGAGAAACACTTGATTTCTCTACCAGATGTCAAGGTGTTGGTCAAAGATTCAAGGTGCTTGCTGAACTCACTCAAAGGGAAAAGGACCCACGTATACTTCAGATTTAAACGCAACAGAACACCAGTAAAAGATCTTCATTAAAGGCAAAGTTTTAATGGAGAACCATTTTTATTAAAAAATCGGTTTTATTCAAACAGTAGCAAGAAGGTGAAAGGACCGCAGCCAAAATTAGAATGCAGATCATTTACCATAAGCAAAGATATAGGAACGAATTTGCCTATTTTTATCCTTAGTCATGATTTCATGAGATCCTTGCTCCAGTTTATCGGCCATCAGAGGGATTCTTGCAATTATTGATGAACAGCTCATTTTTTTTATCGACCTGTAGGGAAAAAAATTTTGGTCTATGCACTGATCATTAGGAATAGATGAGTGGCTTTTTACTATTTTTCATAATGCCAGTTGAAATAGTTCCATCTTTTCATGGATCGGTTTTCTTCTGAGCTGTTTATGTATTAAAAAAAAAAATCATTTGTAAGAGTTAGTGTAGAGAGGGGGAGAGAGTTCTAAGAGCTGGTGGAGAACAGAGAGCTTCTATTGTACAAATTTTGACAGAGATTTTAATTAAAACACACAGCTCTGGCTTCTGCGATTCCTGTGGTATGAAATTTAACATTTTTGTTCTCCTTTGTTTCATGTAAAGCCTGTTATGTGTTCATTTCATTTCATGATCGTTTCCATTTGAACAAATGAAGTGTTAAGGTAGAATTCATAATTTATATGCTCTGCCTTTAAGTTTGTTCATATTCAATGTTTTCTTCTGTTTGACAAGGAGTCATCTTCTATGCCCTTGTCAGATCCTCAACAGTCTTGCCATTCCATTTAATCTCAATTTGATGTTAAAATTTCTTGCCTACCTTGCCTCAGGAGATAACCTGTTTTTGATTACATTTCTCTGTTCAAGTTGTTTCTTTGCCCATGCAACCCAGAAAAACCCCATCATTTTATTAAAAACCCCTTTTTATCAGTTTACTAGCATAAAATCAGTGTTCTTAATTGGTCATCTCCGTCTTTGAAGACCTTTCGCCGAGATAGACCTGGAGAGAGCCCTCTCCTGCCCTGTAGGGCTAGCTACGAGGCTAAGTGGTTTGATGTTACCTTGAGTTTTGCCTTCTTCAGCCTGAGGCAAATTCGAGCGCTAACATATTGGCGACCATACTGGGGAGAACATTCGACTTGTTGATTGTCTTGTCCCAGTACATGAAATCAAATTGCAGATCTGATACTGATGGTGGACAACAGTCAGACACATATGCAGGCTGAACCATTCACCTGGCGACTCCAACTCGATCCAGACATTCCAACGCTTGCTGATCCATTCATGCAATGGTAGGGTATGTGGCAAACTCTTCCCTGTGTGAAGTTGTAGAAGAAATAAGAAATGAGTTAGCAGATACTGAATTTGATGAAGATGTTTTCAGTGCCTTGCTTCAATGGTTGAAATCTTCAAAGTTCCCTTGGTTCAAAGCTAAATTTTGTGAGTTAATTGTTGAAAGAATCGAAAAGGAGATTCAATATTTAGATGAGCAGATCCAGTCATATGATTTCCAAGATCCCAAAAAGTTCTTGGAATTCCTTCCTCCATTTAAACAAGAAATCATAGAATTGCCTACAGATGTTTACATTGACAGTGTGCAGCTGGAGGTATGTATTGCAGAGTTGGGGCAGCCAACAGAGTATGGCTTTCGTGATCCAATTTTGATGTACATGGCAACATTTTTCAGTTTGACTGACAAATGAGGCTGTCTTTTCCATGACCAGGGTCATTACGTGCATGAAGGGCTGCCAGCAATTACATCTGTGTCCTGGCGGAAGCATTCTCAAGCGGCATCATTCTCAGGTTTACTAGAATGGTTAATCTGCCATTTTAGTATTACCTGATCTACTGTTTTTACAGCAAAGTATAGTAGATTTTGTAAATAAATAAACAGCCAAAAGGAAACATCTTGTTCCAGTTTCATTACAGTTTAGTTTGAAGTTTTCCGAATTAGTCTTTCAATCAATTCAGTCAGTTTCCAGTTAATAAGTTGAGTCTTCAGTTGTGTTGATTTGTTGAAATGATGACTCCATTTCCCAATGGATGGAGGCACTGTCTGCTCTCCCAAAGTTCTGCGGTTCTTGGCACCTCCAAGAAGCGGCAACTGCCATCCCAAGTGGAGCCGATGTTAGACTCCGTCTTGTATGTCAAATGTGAGATTGATTATTCTTCAAAACCTTGTTTTGAGGAAGAAATCATTAAATGTGTTTTTTTTTTTAGAATATGTATCAAATTCTCCAGCTCTTCAAAAGGCAACAGCTTCCTCAGCTCCTATCTCTGCAAAAAACACAAACAAAAGAAAACAAAACATCATCAACAATAAGAGGCAAAGCAAGTTACAAGCTATTTGGAGAGGTCTCACTGGAAATCCCAAACAAACTTCATTGTCACAGCTATTGAATCAAATGATTGTGTTAGCGCTGGGAATGCCCTGCGTCTTATTGATCAGAGGAATGTGACCCGAGGTGATTTTGTGCTTGTTAGTAGTAACACTGTGAGTAATATGTCTTTGAGGCAAGAGTTCATTCTGAGCAGCATGCTTCTGCCAGATTTTAGGGCTGCTATGGTTGGGCCTCCAGACATTGTAGTTGCAACACCAGCTTGTATTGGGACATGTATTTCTAAAAATATTCTTCAGTCTTCATCTCTTGAGGAGTCACTTGCTACGTTGGTTTTAGATGAGATCTTATTCTATCATATGGGTATGAAGAGGACTTGAAATCTCTGGTTCATTATATTCCACGTCGTTGTCAGTGCATCCTAATGTCTGCAACTTCAAGATGTCGAGAAAATAAAAAAGCTTGTGCTGCATAGTCCTGTAATTCTGACACTAACTGAAGTGGAAGGAAACGAGTATGATGGAGTTGTACCCAACAGTGTGCAGCAATTTTGGATTTCATGTGATGTGCATGACAAACTACTTTACATTCTTGCCCTTCTCAAACTGGAATTGGTTCAAAAGAAAGCTTTAATCTTTGTTAATTCTATTGATACGGGTTTCAGGTTGAAACTCTTCCTTGAACAGTTTGGGATCAAATCTGCTGTCTTGAATTCAGAGTTGCCACAAAACTCACGTCTCCACATGCTTGAGGAGTTCAACAACTTCCTCCTTTATATTTTTCATATGGCTTTTTTGAGGTTCATATCATCGCACTCTGTGGCATCCAAGGATCGTATATAATCTCTGTACCTGTGGCTTGCATCTATGATTATAATGGTTTGATTTGTTTTGAAGTTCATATGGTTTGAGGCTTGTATAATTCATATGGTTCAGCCCTGAATGGTCTCGTTATATATGGGTCTCAGCACAGCTGCAAGTATAAGAGTTGGTAATGAGCTAGGAGCCCGACGCCCGGAAATTGCCAGATTTTTCAGTTGTAGTTGCTTCATCATAAGTGTCATTCTTGCCGCAGCAGTCATGTTACTGAAAAAGGAACTGGCTATGTTATTCACAAGCAGCACTATGGTTATGAGCGCTGTTTATGCATTGAATCCTCTCCTTGCAATATCTGTAATCTTGAATGGCACTCGACTTATTCTCTCAAGGGTGGCGATAGGATGCGGTTGGCAAACTGTGGTAGTGTATGTGAATTTGGCAACATATTACGTCATTGGCCTACCTATTGGAATTGTTTCAGGGTTTAAGGTCAACATGGGAGTCGATGGAATATGGTGGGGAATGATAATCAGAGTGACACTCCAGACGTTGGCTCTAATTATTCTTACAGCACGGACTAATTGGAACAAAGAGGTCCAAATAGTATCAGATAGAGTCGAGCATTCCCAATATGAGGAAAATGATTCCTCAGATATACTGCCCGCTTGACTAGGCTCTTTATGAAGTGCAACTTGTCAGGGGTTGGTGTTGAGGACATGCCTAATAATGTAAATGGTAAAGATGTTTTCATTACGCGCACCTCTCCTTTAAATGGCGTGAATCCCACTTCGCTACCTATGCCCATTTTTTCCAACCCTGAAACAAAGGTAAATGGAGAGTCCCAGTCAGTGAAGCAATGAGGAAACCAATGTAATTAGTGATGTTTGAATATATTCAGGTTGTGTCCTACAGGCCCTGGTTTCATTTAATTGGACAAACGTGGAAGTCACCAATTAAAACCAGGTCAGAGGAAATTTATTTCAGTCAATTTTGGTGGAGGTTCTGTTGGTTCCAAAGGTGCACATTCCGAATGACTGTTGTTGTCCTTTGAGAAATGAGCACATGTTCTTTACTATAGTTCTCATGCTGAGAAGTGCGAGGCATCTGGCTTTTGCTATGTAAATAACATTGTCTTGGCTACTCTAGAAATTCTTAAGGTCCATCAACGAGTGCTTTATATCGATATTGATATTCATCACGGGGATGGGGTGGAGCAGGCAGTGGCACTCAACCAAATAGAACCGTTCCTTTTATCAATGCGTCGGCGGAGCAAGTTTTACGATGTGTCCTTGGAGCAGCAAAAGAGGATCCAGTGCCAATTATTTCCAAAGAAGCTGCAAGACTTGTAATTGAGGAACTGTTGAAGCATCTTACATCAGCACTCATGAAATTTCACATTGCTTGCGTCTTCCTTAATATTGCCTAAAAGAAATGACAGCTAGAGAAACACTTGATTTCTCTACCAGATGTCAAGGTGTTGGTCAAAGATTCGAGGTGCTTACCGAACTCACTCAAAGGGAAAAGGACCCACGTATACTTCAGATTTAAACGCAACAGAACACCAGTAAAAGTTCTTCATTAAAGGAAAAGTTTTAATGGAGAACCATTTTTATTAAAAAATCGGTTTTATTCAAACAGTAGCGAGAAGGTGAAAGGACCGCAGCCAAAATTAGAACGCAGATCATTTACCATAAGCAAAGATATAGGAACGAATTTGCCTATTTTGATCCTCAGTCATGATTTCATGAGATCCTTGCTCCAGTTTATCGGCCATCAGAGGGATTCTTGCAATTATTGCTGAACAACTCATTTTTTTTTATCGACCTGTAGGGAAAATGTTTTTGGTCTATGCACTGATCATTAGGAATAGATGAGTGGCTTTTTACTATTTTTCATAGTGCCAGTTGAAACAGTTCCATCTTTTCATGGATCGGTTTTCTTCTGAGCTGTTTATGTATTAAAAAAAAAAATCATTTGTAAGAGTTAGTGTAGAGAGGGGGAGAGAGCTCTAAGAGCTGGTGGAGAACAGAGAGCTTCTATTGTACAGATTTTGATAGAGATTTTAATTAAAACACACAGCTCTGGCTTCTGAGATTCCTGTGGTATGAAATTTAACATTTGTGTTCTCCTTTGTTTCATGTAAAGCCTGTTATGTGTTCATTTCATTTCATGATCATTTCCATTTGAACAAATGAAGTGTTAAGGTAGAATTCATAATTTATATGCTCTGCCTTTAAGTTTTTTCATGTTCAATGTTTTCTTCTGTTTGACAAGGATTCATCTTATATGCCCGTGTCAGCTCCTCAGTAGTCTTTCCATTCCATTTAATCTCAACTTGATGTTAAAATTTCTTGCCTACCTTGCCTCAGGAGATAACCTGTGTTTTTTATCACATTTCTCTGTTCAAGCTGTTTCTTTGCCCATGCAGCCCAGAAAAACCCCATCATTTTATTAAAAACCCCTTTTTATCAGTTTACTAGCCTAAAATCAGTGTTCTTAATTGGTCATCTCCGTCTTTGAAGACCTTTCGCCGAGATAGACCCGGAGAGAACCCTCTCCTGCACCGTAGGGCTAGCTATGAGGCTAAGTGGTTTGATGTTACCTTGAGTTTCACCTTCTTCAGCCTGAGGCAAATTCGAGCGCTAACAAGTCCATTTTATTATTGTAATTAATTACAAAATGACAAAGTTAATAAATTTAGACTTAACAATTCATGTTTTCTTAGTATTATTTTTATATTATCTTTATATATTATAGTAATATTAGGACATCTCTACAACTCAATATATGGTAGATGTGTAGGCATCACAGGGTTGATTAGATCAATCATCACAGGGCATGCATTGTGTTCATATCGAGTCACTACCTGTGTCTAGAATTCCAGAATATGGTAAAGACGGCTTACCAATTCTACCTTCATCATATATTCTCCACTTCCTGCACTTATTGGAACTTGGATTCCTGAACTTTTATGAGCGAATTGAACTTTTATTCAGTGTTTCTAGCCTCTCTTGACTGCGTTGCACTACTTGCTTAATCCGTTCAGTGGATGTAAACCGGTTTATGTTGAGGCCTTGAAATCTTGGTAATATGGAAAGCAACAATAAGTAAATAAGGAATTTGCAGATGGCACAAATGAGGGGAATTTATAGCCAAGGGTGAAGCTAGCCCTTGTGAATGTTTGACTTCCTTCATGACTGTTTGAATTACATGACTCTTCAACTTTACATGAATCTTCATATTTTCACGTGGGTCTCTTGGATTTCCACGTTACATTACATTGATTACAATAGTATGGCCCATAATAGTGATGTGGCCGAGATGACTCATGACATGACTCGGCACAATAGATTTGGTATCTTCATGTTGGTGGTGGTGTCCATGTCAAGTTACAGTGCTACTAAGTGACAAATGTGCTCTTGGTGTATCATAACTTCACCTCCGCATGGCAAGGTGTGTGGAGTCTTTGATGGTCTTGGTGTTAGCTTGATGTTGCACATGCATGTCTCTCCTTTGCTTGTACTTGGCATGCTCCATGTGCTCATTCGTTCATGAACAAGTCTTCTTGTATGTGCTCCTTGTTGATCATGTTCTTTGTCACACCATGTCTCATCCATGTACTTATATCTGCAATCACACATGATGAGACGACATCAAATCCAGAAATATCCTATTCTACCATGATGCATTATTTTTCGCTTTCGAATGCAAGTGACTGGGAGGGAGGACAAGGCTCTAAAAATGCACAGAGCAAATTTCAAGTCGAGATGTAGGTTCTGGGAAATGTCAATGAAAATTGCGCAGAGGTCATTGGGAGGCTAAGATGGGTAGTTTGGATTAGCAATGACTGTCTACGAGATCTAGCTCAGTTGGAGGGTAGATCTGCGCAATTTTTCCAGGGGGACAGTTGAGGTAATAGGGGGAAACTGGTAGTGAACACTGCACAATTTCTCTTGGGAGGCTAGGAGCAGGCTGTGGGAGGCTTCTAGCCAAAACTGCATCGAGCTGGGAGGCTAGCTTGCAGGACATCGCTGCGTAGTTTTTGAGCTGAGTGGCATGTTGGGAAGCTAGGAGATAGCCCATGAAAACAACATAGTTTTAAGGAGGAGCACCAATCCGACTGACACAGTGACTAGCTGAGAAAACTGTGCAAATTTTTAGGGCAGTGCAGTGACAGGTAGTGGCTGTGTGTCCAACATGTCTACGCAATTTATTTAGTCAGCAGAAGTGGGCATTCTTGGTAGCTTTTGTGAAATGTTTTGGAGAAGTGAGATCCGAGGTCACTGCCCAGTTAAACTCTCCGGTTGACCAGCTGGAGACTTGGTGATTTTGCTTGGGGGTAGCGCAGATTGAGATGGCTTGCTAAGAAAAATATGCGTTGTTCAAGGTGACAGTTAGTCATGTCGACTCCAAGATTGTGCAATGCAGACTACCTCGGAGGCAACGTCAAGCTCTGCAAAATTCTCGACAACAGTACTTGTTTACTAAGGGTTGAGATTGCACAGTACAACTCAGCAAATGTCTGGTTGTTGGGGTTGGTGTGGTCGACATAGCTTCAACAAAATGGCTAAGTGTGTGAATGAGTGACTTCGTACATGCATGACCTTATGGACACACACTCAACATGACTTGATGACAAGACACCTTGAACCATCAAGACAACATGCACTTAGTGTGATTGACCGATGGTGCGAGTGACAATCACGACACTTGTGATGGATCGTTGAACAACCACAATGACACTTACGCGACATTACATACAACTTCGTGTGTGAGTGCGACAAATACTTACATAGCGAATACAACTTGTACACATGAAGATGGAATTTTCGCATAGCCATAACATGGCTGCAAGCATGACATTGTGACCAACATGCTAAAGGATGTCTGTGAGGAGGGTAAAAAGACTCAAGATGAGCTCACGTGATGAGCCTAGGTGTTTGCAAACATCAAGGAAAAAACCAAGGAAGGCTATGAAATTGGATGCATGCCAAAATTTTGGAGGGTGTTGAAGCCGCTACAACACTTGGTGACACACTGGTTGAATTCCAGCTTCTTTGTTTTGGTCCATTGACTGCACATGGCCTTTTTCTTTTAGGTTGTATTGAATCAGCATGCGGGTTACTTCGGCTTCCCCAATTAGCCCATGGATAGACATGGTTCACCTTTCTCCAACTCAGTCAAACACAACAAGAAGTTTTAGCTTGATCACAATGTTTCAAAATCGGGAAGGGTAGTTTGGTTCACGAGTTAAAAGTTTTCAGAGTATATTTTTTCATCTCTAGTGTTGCTCCACTGCCAACAGGCCTGAAGAGTACCCCGACGAGTCACACAGGAACACACACATTTCTCCACTACGAGCGAGATTGGTCAGGACCCCAGTGGAGTTCACCTCTCTGCGCAGGAAGCATTTCTCTTCCTTCGCCTTTGTATTATTTATTTTTATTTTTATTATTTTATTTTATTTTATTTATTTATTTATTTTATTTATTTTTATTTTTTTTCAGAAGACTGTGCATATGCACTTATTTATTCTTGGGGCAGAAGAGGGATCCCAACTTATTGAGAGAAGAAGAGATCATTCCTTCAGAGAAGCATGTAAGACCTCTGACATAAGTTTTCTCGTTTAGATTTACCCTTCTTCGTTTCTACTAGTTGGATGAGCTTGAACACACAAAGAAGAAGGTTGAGTATACGAATGGAGTTTCCCAGTGTGGGCACAGGTTCATGGTTGGACCCAAGCTTACCTTGTAGATAGCTCATGTTTTCCGTCAAGATCTCATCAATTGAAGATTATAACCAAGCATAGAGAAGACGGACGCAGGACTGGCCAAGTGTTGCAGTGTCACAGGACTCTTTAGATCTCATCCACATACTCATTCAAAAGCCAGAACTCAGTAGAGGGAAAAACTTATTTACAAAACCAAAAATAGCACGATACTAAGAAAACAAAAAAAATGAAACACAAATAGTAAGCAAAGTGATAAAAACAACAAGCAGTAAACAGAATATGTAAATGGCACGAGGCACGACACGACCCACTGAAAATAGAGTTTGAGATATTGTTCATTGAAAGGGAGGTTTTGAACCCTCTCTTCAAGTGATTGCAGACAGTACTTGTGTGGGCCAAGCTTCTCTTGAACTAGTATCAGACTATCAGGTTCTGCTATCGGAAATTCATGGTATCCCAAAAGACCATTAAGCAAGACAACATTCATGCTCTAGATACCTAGTGTAACATAGGTTCTGACAACAGCACGAGGTATTTTTTTTTGTTTCGGGAGCGGCTCAAGTTTTGCAAATCAATGCATAAGAATATTCCCCTGGATTTCTTACGTACATAACTTAAATTAGAAACCCGTGTAAAATAACGAACTCTGTAAGTGATCTGAGCATCCAACAACTTAGTCAATTATTTTTGTATAAGGGGTTCAAGTGACAAATGTACTTTACTTAGTTTTTGTTGCAATGGCTTGAATCCTTTGATTTTGATCCTGTGTTGGATTATTTATGTGTTATATGTACTCAGGTCATTAAATGTCCATGCGGACACATCCTGGTACTGTTTGAAAAATTGAACAAAAACTTTCCACTCCTACAGTGTGAAAAACGAACTAAGACTAACGAAGTTTGGATCATGGTTTGTTCCTAGATTGATATGTTCATTCATCATGGTGGGACTGTGGGTTTTGTTGTTTCTTGACCCTTAAAAGCAGTTTTGCAAGTCATAGATCCTTTTGATAGAATTCACACCCTTGGGGATGAGGTTGCCTTTCTTGTCATTAGTTGCAACTTGCAGGGACTATTCGTGCTTGTCTTCATCATTCATTACATCTTTGAAGGCATCAACGTTCTCCATGAAGTGAAGTATTTGTTGATCATTGTCAAAAGTGTGTACATCAGTTATGTTATTAGGGATAGAAGACTTATACAAAATTTCAATAGTAAATATATCCCTAAGCAGTGACATGCTAGCAGTTGTGCTTGCTAAGGTATTGACTGCTTCATTACACGTTCTTGGCACAACAATGATATTGAATTCTTGGAAGTTAGAGAGTAGTCATCATACCTCTTGAGATGAGGTGATAAATAGTGTATGGTGTTACGTACCTCTTGTACAACAATTTCTGCATCACCTACCACTTTCAGTGCAACAACATTGAGCCTAATGGCTTTTTGCAACCCCAACATGAGTGCTTTGTATTCAACAATGTTGTTTGTACACTCGACCTCCAAGTGATTCGATATCAAGTGTTTCCTATGCTTCGGGTCAATCAATACACCCCTGACTCAAGAGCCATCCCGTGTCTTTGATCCGTCAAAATACATGGTCCATAGCTCATTTGTACATGGATCGTTGAACGCGCTTATACTACTGCTATTGCTGCTACTACTACTGCTACTAGTGTTACAATGTGTTGTTCAAGTTTCATTTCCATCAGTTGGGCAAGGAAGGGGACCCAACTGCGTGTTTAGTGGGGTTGGAGCTCGCTGTGCGAGATAACACGCCAATGTTGTTTCTAAGAGGCAGTTGCCAAACATGAGTGCTGTGAAAACCAATGGTTCGTTCTCACCATTCATGGGAGTGATGTTATGCCTCATGTATCTCTTAGATAACACCCATATTCGATTGTTTTGGACTTGATACGGAAGCCACAAGTGTCACTACTCTGTAGAAAAGTATCCATTCAACTTGTTAGACCAGTCTCTGTTGAGTAGTAAGCCATACACTTCTAGTATGTCCACAACAATGACGCTTATGCAATGGTTAACTCGGTCATCATGAGATAGTCGAATTATCACATCTTGAAGCTCACCAATGGCTGGTATGCCTGTCTGATCAAGTTGGATGATCTGTGTAAATGTATTGCTCCATTTCACGTTGATCTTCTTGGCAATGGAGAGTGGCATGACGTTGAATGATGCGCTAGAATCAACCAAACAGTTATGAACATTGCAGCTAAATATTTTGAATGAAAGCAAGAATGGAGGGAAAACGGAGTTTGCTTCTTCCATTTGGAGTGTCTTGAGCATAGTTGTGAGTGAACTGGGTGATGTGCTTGCTCCCTTATTGGTAGAGGTTGTGCTGTCTATAGATGTTTGCCCCAGTGCATGCAACAGAATATCCCGCTAACTCTGAATCTTAGCCAACTCGAACAAACTGATGTTTTTGTGAGTTTTCTTTGTGTCTTCCACAATGTCATAGCCAAGAGTAGGTAGACTCACTGAGATTTCCAGGGTCAGACTGGTGTTTATATTGTTAAGTGGAGTGTTCTGCAGTTTGCTGCTCATGGACGTACTCTTGTCCGTCATTGTCTTCTTAGGTTTGATTTGTGCTTTCTATTTTGGACCGCTCGTGGATCAACCTTCCTCATCAGTTCAATATTTTCTTGCATTTCCTCAAATGTAGGGGGAGCCCCTTGAATTTTGAAATTATATCGACCACTTTACTTTTAGGGCTGCTTCTCATTATTTTCTTTCTATGCTTCTTATGAGCAATGATACATATTAATTACCTACCTAGTTTTGGGTGCCTCATTAGGTGCAACATCTTCGTCAACATTTGTATCTCTTAGCTGGCATTGCATATTGCTCACTAAATTTAGCATATGGTTGCATATTAAGTTTGATACTCATTTCCAATCCGAACAAGACCCTTCTGGGTGATCGTCTCTATGGAACGGACCAAATTCTTCATTTGCGCACTATTCTATTTGGAATGCTGAGTTGTAGCTCTACACAGTTTTAGTCGTGAAGTGGTTGCTACCTAATGACATGTTTCCTTTCTATTGTATGGGTAGCTGGCTACTCGCAAATGTGACGATCATTCATTGTTTCATCTCAGACACCTCAGTTTTCAAGTTATTGACAAGACGAGTAAGGGTTTTAATGTCACTTGCCTCCTTGTCTTTACCCTTTCTCACTGCATCCTAGGGCTTCCTGCTCACATCTCTAGAGTCCTTCACATGTTCATCATCCTTGATGACTCCAATTCACACCACTCATTCTCTACAATGATTTCCTCTTCACAATTTTCTAGTAATGTTGGTTTCGTAGCTCGCTTGATGAACTGTGTAATACTGATTTGCAGGTGGATGTGTAGTAGTCGAAAATGATGGAGTCATGAGGTTTCGTGTCCATTGCAAACTTATTCAATATGCACAAAATATCTTATTGAAGTCTCTTACCGTTTATTTCGACTCCATCTTCAAACTGCACAACTCTTTAAGCAACATGGTCGGGGTCTTGTCATCGACGGATGTTTCCAAAAATATATGTTTGAACAGAACCCATTTATAGATGGAGTTGATAGGAAGGTTGTGATACCATACTTCTGCATGGCCATCTAAGGTACACGGAAATAATCTTCATGCAACGTCGTCATGATGCACCTCTGATTGTCTGCAACTATAGGTAGAATTTGTCTAAGTGATCTTCTGCCTTCACTGTGTTGGCAGGGTCATACTTTGTAAGCATTCTCTCTGAATTCTTTGGCATCCTGTGCAAAGCACCTGGGAGAGCCAATGGTCCCTGCATCATCCATTCCAAGTTTTGGTCAACCATGTCTTCTTCTTCATCATCCTCCTCATAGTCTTCAGAATCTGACGGTTTCGACTTTGAGTCTATTGGTTCATCTCCACCTCCGCCTCCTCCACCACCTTCCCCTCCGCCTGCTCCACTACCTCTCCCTCCGCCTCTTGTACCAGAATCTGAACCCAAGATCACGAGGGTGTCTCATTCTCCCTGTTGGAAGACTAGAGGTTCCTCTCCATTCTCAACAGCTTTACCATACGTTCCAGTGTGGAAAGGACTGTTTCTTCCACTGATCATAAAACAACTCCTGTGGGAGTGGTCTCTAGCTTTCTTGATGCATATGGAAGATCTTGTATTCCTAGGATTGGTGCAACTTCTTTCTCAAACTGACGGGTGATGGGATGGATAGAGCAGAGGTGCTAATATGAAATTTTGTGTTCACGTTTAGGAGGTGAGGAGTAACCAAATTTAGAGTTATGCATGGGTGAGAGGGAGTGTGAGTTACTATCTTGACCATATGATTGATGAGTGGGGGTGAGACGACATTCAACCATAAACAACTAGTGGCCCTCCTTTTACCACCAAAATGTTGACGGTGCTGGACCCTCCAACATTCAAGGGATCTCCCTAGTATGAGGTCCCAACTAGACCTCACACTATTTGGTGTAGGAGTCCCATCTAGTATGATGGCTCGGTTGCCATTATCTTAAAGGTTTTCTTTAGCACTTCTTGTCAGCACATGTGAGAGGTATTATTTGTCTTCAAACAATGAGGTTCGCATACATGGTGAGTGCTTAGTGTTACTTGTGTCAAGGTTCTTTCACTGTAGATGGAGAGGGTGGAATTGAGTCTCAAGTCGAAAGGGAATAGTCCCAACTTTGTCAAGGACACACAACACAACAGAACATGCGTAGATTCCGGCAAAGTAGTCCACATGGATTCGGTAGTCACAAACACAAAGTAAACATATATCACGTACAACACCCAGTGGAATAGCCCACATGAGTGTGACGACCCTTATAACAAGTTTCAAGAAAGGTTTTGTCGAGTGTTCGACGAGATAACCCACGCGGGCAAGCCAACACTAACAACTTATACAACACATTTTTGTAAGTGTGTGTATTAGAACAACCGAAATAGTTCAATTGTCTTGATAGAGGTTAAAGCAACATGCATTACAAGTGTCCAAAGAATATATTTATTATAATTAAAATAAATATTCCGAACAATAAAAAACTATATAAATACTATTACATTCTAAGCCTAATGAATATCTGAATAAATCGAGCGTGGGTACGAGTTAGACCTAAGGTTGGGTACAAGTCTAAATATCCATCGGTTGGGGTACCTATGACCACAACGACGAGAAGACAAAAGCAATAAGATTAGTGATGACTCTCTCTATGACCGGAAATAAATTAAAGAAAAGACATACATTTTCAAGTAAATCGTGTTGGAGAAAGAAATTTCTCAAGTGAGCATAGCGTGACCACAGTGGCTCTTCACAACATGGCATCAATCCACCCCTACACAAAATTACAAGAGCGAACTTAGGTAACAAAAATTAAAAGGAAAAGAGGAGGATAACCATGATATCCATGGTTGCGAACTTCCTGGAAGGGTTCCGAATTACAGAGGTGACGTTGATCGTGGTGATTAATGGAGGGAAACATTTTAATCATCCAAAACTTGCTCGCTTTCATGGCTTATAGTGAGGACAACGGAGACCACAGGGAAATTTATCTCACGGGCCTTACAGCTTAATAATGTATTTCTTTTACCAAATAGGGATGCTAAGTAGACATCTCCAATTTAAAGTATAAATTTGAAAATGTTCATACTTCTCAATGTTAGGGATTTACTTTATACTGATGTCATATGATTTTTGTTTAAATAATTATATGGGACCCATATTTTTTAAACTGAAATACATATTTGTATTAAATACTTTTGATAATTAAGAGATAAATACATATTTAGAACATATTTGTTTGAAATACTTTTGATTATTAAAAAATAAATACACATTTAAATTGAGATTATTATATAAAATTGAAAAAATATATTTAGCATTCAAACATGCTAAAAAAATTATATTATTTTTAGAAAACCTCTTTAGAACTGTAAATAATGCATGTCCCATTTGCCCTTTGTGTTAGTAATAAAATTTAGGAAAATAAAAAATAAAATTTAAAGCTTTCTCTTCCACATCACTTCAGTGCTAAAAAGTTTGTTTTACTGTAAATCGATTTCGATCTCCAAAATCAGAGAGCAAAATAAAAAAACACAGTAGTTAAATTGCTCTAAAAAAAATAGCGTGCAAAATCAGTTGTAATAATAAAAATTTTTATTACTCGAAAGTCGAAAGGGCCTCAGGTGTCCAAAAATAGAGAGGAAAGTAAATGCGCTTCCATCACCAAAAATAGAGTGCAAAGCACCTTACTTAAAGGGACTTGGGGACCTTGTATCCCTAATAGAATAGATAAAGTGCAGCACATTCCCTCTGGTAGACTACACCATTCATACATTATTTGGCTACGTCTCAACGTGTTTTACATTCACTCTGTTGTTGTAGCTGTGGATGTAGACGAAGCATGGCTCCACAATCATCTCCTTCCAGTGCTCCCTACAAATTCTTTATTTGTTTGTTATTGTTTTTCATGTTACCTAATTTGATGCAATGCAGGCTGCTTACATATTCCAAGGTTTCAAGGCGGTCTGAGCCGCATAAACCCAAGACTTCAAGGCGGTCTGAGCCGCATAAACGTGCTGAGCATGTTGGGTTGAGAATAGATCTTGTACATAGAGATTCACAGCTTTCTCCTTTCTTTCCAGGAAAAATTACATCCACTGAATGGCTTAAGCAAGCAGTGGGATGTAGTCAAGAAAGGATTGGGACACTGCATAGATCCATAGTTCCAAAAAGTGCTGGTCAATTTGCTCATAAAACTAAACAAATGGAAGCTCCAGTAAGTAGAGGACGTGGAGAATTTTTTATGACGGTAGGAATTGGTGAGCCATCTTTACCATATGTTGGAATTGTAGACACAGGAAGTGACTTGATATGGACACAGTGCTTGCCCTGCAATTCTTGCTATAATCAATCCTACCCAATCTATGATCCTTCCACCTCCTCCACTTACAAGGCCATCACATGCGAAAGCTCTGAGTGCCAGCCAAACGTGGACTTTTTTTGTGCTCATGAACAGTGTCGTTACTTGTATGAGTATGTTGATCGCTCCTCTAGTGCAGGGATTGTCACGCCCCTACACCTGCGGTAGTCTTCCAACTGCTTATAGCGAGGTGCGGCACCACCGAACGCGTTCTTTTCATCAATACTAACATTCGTGGACTACGCCTACTTTCACATTAACATACTTAGCTTGTGTTTCGCAACTAAGTAAAAGTAATTATCCTTTATACTTAATGAAGCCCATACTCATTCATTATCTTCATGCAATTAAACAGAGAACAACAATTGCAACAAGTATAAAGGGGAGGGTCAACTCCCAAACAAGTTTGCCCGACAATATATTATATCAGTTTTTCAATAATACAATCATCAAGTATACTTGGCAAAACTCCAAGTCTATACTTAGAATATTTTACAATCAAGGCATAGAACAACCTTTTACAATCATGTGCACCCTTGCACAAAGAGAAGTGCTCACCCGAGCCACTTATACCTCCTTACCAAGTCCTGCACAAATCACCCGAACCTCGGAACGCTTGCCTACACTCCAACCGGCATAAGAAACTCCAATCTGCACTCAAGATAACCTACGCATGAGGTATGTGTAGTCCTTTACCCCTCTTGCGCAGATTTTACCTCTGCTCCAATGCGTAGAAGTGTTGTGTGATTCGTTGTGTTCAAATGAGCCTTAAACTCCATCAATATATACCATACTCAACGTATGTTTCAAGGGGGGTGTGCATCCCCATGGCCGATGTTGGGTCCCTATAATACTAGTGATTACCCCATTACTATTGTAGTTATACCCCTTATTTATATTGTTGTGCCCCTATTACCCCCATATTGTTATTTCTGTGCCCCATAGAATCCCTCTATTGTTATTTTTGTGGCTTTATATTATTATTGCTAGGTCGGCTGGATTACATGGTGACTCCTTAGACTCCTATATATAGAAAGGAGGTTTTGTCATTTGTATCATCCAAGAATTGTTCATTTATGTAATGTAAAGGAGGTTGCCCCCTCGAAGAGGCTGAATTCTAAGTCGTGGATCTCTCTTTTATATCTTTTTGTGAGCTGGTTTCATAACATTTGGTATCAGAGCTTTGGATTCTAGGGTTTCGCTGCTCCAAATAGGTCATCGTGGAATTTTCGCTATAACTTTGTTTCTGTAACGTTTCAGAAGTCGCAAACAAAACCCATTTGAGAAGAATTGGCGCTGAACTTTGGGTCCAAATTTCAGAGCTTTTAGCGCGATATTTTCGGAGATATGATCTGAGGAATTTTGCCTTTTTGCAGACTCCTGAATTACATTCAAAACAGGTGACCTGGGGAAAATCGTCATAACTCTCTCTCTGAGGATCGGATTGAAATTTCGTAAAAAGGTACAGAAAGAGGACGGACTTTAGTTTCGTGTGGGTGAGTTTCAGATTCAAAGGTTGAAACAGTGACTCGTGGCACGTCGTACAAGTTCACTCTACTGAACCAGTCTAAAAGCAAGTCACTGTGGGAGATTTCACATAACTCTTCCTTGGAGAATCCAATTTAGCTCAGACTTGTGGCATTGGAAAGAGGACGTAGACGGCTACTACAGATAGCAATTTCAGAACTGGATGATCCGAAATTACAGAGATACATCTGATTCAATATCAGGCTTCTATAAAGTGAAAAAAAGGTGTGTAGTTTTTTTTTAAAATTTTTGTGTAAGCTTGGTTTAACGGAATTCAAAGGGAATAGTAAAGCATTATTATCGGTAACTGATGCCCCGAGGAAAGAAAATGCAAACACCTAGTAAGGAACCTGAAAGCTCTAGCATGACTCATGAAGAAGAGGAAGAAATGCTACATGATATATCAAAATTACAAGAACAAGTGCAACAAATGTCACGCTCACAAAAGCTAACAGAAGCTAAGATAAGTGGCGTGGAATCTAAGATAAATGGCGTGGAATCTAAGGTAAATGGCGTGGAATCTAAGATAAAGGGCATGGAAGCTAAGATGGATGGCATGGAAGCTAAGATGGAAGCTAAGATGGATGGCATGGACGCTAAAATTGATGGCATGGATGAGAAGATGGATGAATTGAAGAAGTTGCTACAAGAAAGGGTCACTAATGGTGAAAAGGTAGTAAAGGAAACTCATGATGAGAACAAAAGAAATGTTAATCATGATTCCATAGACTCTAATGTTGGATCGAAGACTCACCATGTTCCAAAAATCGATATGAGGAAGTTTGATGGCAAGGATCCCGCCACATGGATATTACAGATGGAGCAATTCTTCGATCTCAATAATGTGCAAAACACAAAAGGTACGTATGGCAACTTTATATTTGGAACCAAATCAGTTTGTATGGTATCAATGGCTTTGTTCTCGTAAACAATTTATCACTTGGGCAATTTTTACGGAAGAATTGATAGCACATTATGAGGATACAAAAAGCAACACTTTTTTTAGCCAATTGATAAGTCTCAAACAAAAGGGTTCAATAATGGAGCACATTGAGGAGTTCCAAAAATTGAACATAAGGGTAAAAGATATTCCAGAGGAGCATAGGATTGATGTGTTCATAGGGTCTTTAAAGGATAATATCCAACATGATGTGCGCCTTTGGGAACCTGATTCATTAGAGAAGGCATTCAGATTAGCAAGAAAAATGGAAAGCAAAATTATGGCAACTAGGAAGCATACCGTTCACAACTATAAAGAGGGAAGTGTTGTTGCCCATAGTCTTCCACAACCTACAAGGTTGACACCACAACAATTGGAAGAAAAAAGAGCAAAAGGGCTTTGTTACAATTGTGATAGCAAATACACAAAAGGTCATAAGTGTGCTGAGAAGAAATTATTCTACATAGATTGTGAAGAGGAAGAAGAAAAGGAGCAAGAAAGGTCAAAAGAAGAGGATATATTCCAGGAACAAAGCCTAGATGAAGAACAAATAAATCCGACCATATCTTGTAATGCATTGGCGGGAATTACCACTCCTCAAACCATCAAGATAGAAGGACAAATCAAGAAAAAAAGGTAATAGTGTTGATTGATTCAGGAAGCACCCACAATTTTATTCATTGTAGGGTAGCAAAAGAATTGAATTGCTTCCTATATCCAGCACCAGAGTGTCAAGTGATGATTGCAAATGGAGGAACAATAAATTGCTCTGGAAAGTGCCATAATATCAAGCTATCCATGGGAGAATATGTATTGACTAGCCCAATGCTTTCCATTCCAATGGGAGGTGCGGATGTTGTACTAGGAGTCCAATGGCTACAATCCTTGGGTACAATAGCTTTTAATTTTCAAGAACTTTTCATCAAATTTTCTTTGGAAGGAAAGGAAGTTGAATTAAGGGGTATTGCAGGGAAACCAGGAAAGATAATCAGCTCTCATGGTATGACAAAGCTTCTAAAAAAGGAGCAAAGAGGTGTAATTGCACAATTATGTTCGCTAGATGTTTCCACATTGGAATCATCTATTTCTCCAGATCTCCAAAAAGTCTTGGACAATCATTCCAAGGTATTTGAGACTCCCAAAGGTCTCCCACCTATGCGTGATCATGATCATGCTATTCATCTGATTCCAGGAAGTGTTCCTCCAAACATCAGGCCGTACAGATATCCCTATGTCCAAAAAAGTGAAATTGAACGTATGGTTGCAGAAATGCTAGAGGCTGGTATAATTCAACCGAGTCAAAGTTCTTTCTCAGCTCCAGTAGTATTGGTGCACAAGAAGGATGGATCATGGCGCATGTGTCCAGATTATAGGGAGCTCAACAAGCTCACTATTAAAGATAAGTTCCCCATTCCTGTTATTGATGAATTACTGGATGAATTGCATGGATCAATTTACTTCACCAAGTTGGATCTTCGTTCGGGATATCATCAAATCAGAATGAAGATTGAAGACATTCCAAAAACGGCATTTAGAACTCATGAGGGTCATTATGAATTTTTGGTCATGCCTTTTGGCCTTACCAATGCACCTTCAACATTTCAAGGTTTGATGAATTCAATTTTCAAACCATTCCTTAGAAAATTTGTGTTAGTATTTTTTGATGATATACTAATCTACAGCAAGTCTTGGAAGGATCATGTTGAACATGTTGACAGGGTGCTACAACTATTGGAGGAGAAACAATTATATGCAAAAAGATCCAAATGTTTCTTTGGAGTCCAGGAGGTGGAATATTTGGGTCATATTGTATCTCATGAAGGAGTTAAGGTAGACCCTAGCAAAATTAAAGCCATTAAGGAATGGAAAATCCCCACATCCATAAAGCATCTGCGAGGATTTCTTGGGTTGACAGGGTATTATCGCAAGTTTGTTAAGAATTATGGGAGAATAGCAGCACCTCTAACAACATTATTGAAGAAAGATTCATTTTCATGGACTCCAGAAGCAACAAAGGCCTTTGAACATCTTAAAGAGGCAATGTGCCAAGCACCGGTCTTAGCTACACCGGACTTCACAAAAACCTTTATTGTGGAATGTGATGCTTCAGGAAATGGAATTGGTGCTGTTCTAATGCAAGATGAAAGACCCATTGCTTTTGAAAGTCGTCCAATCAAGGGAAAGTTTTTAAGCAAAGCTATTTATGAGAAGGAAATGTTGGCAATACTCCATGCACTTAAGAAATGGCGACCCTACCTAATGGGAAGACACTTCAAGGTAAAAACGGATCATGATAGCCTTAAATACTTTTTAGAACAAAGATTATCCTCTGAAGAGCAACAAAAGTGGGTCACAAAGATGTTGGGTTATGACTTTGAAATCATCTACAAAAAAGGGAAGCAAAATGTGGTGGCAGATGCACTCTCAAGAAAGGATGAGGATGTGGAAGCATTGTTGTGTGCCATTTCTATTATCCAACCAGATTGGATAAACGAAGCAAGGGAGGAATGGAAGAATGACGAAGAAGTGTGGGCACTTATTCGAAAGCTACAACAAGATTCCAGTACTTCTGATACATTTAGCTGGAAAAATGATTCGTTATGGTACAAAGATCGCTTATACCTCTGTAAGAATTCCCAGCTAAAACAAAAGATTCTTATGGAATTGCACACTTCTCCCTTAGGAGGGCACTCAGGATTTTTAAAAACTTACCACAGGGTTAAGAAGGAATTTTTTTGGGATGGCCTTAAATCAGATATTCAAAAGTTTGTGGCAAAATGTTTGGTTTGCCAGCAAAATAAAGTTGAAACAATTAAGACACCGGGTCTATTACAACCTTTATCCATTCCAAGCCAACGTTGGGAGGAGGTTTCAATGGATTTTATCACAGGTTTACCCAAGTCTGAGGGAAAGAGTGTCATCATGGTGGTAGTTGACAGACTTACCAAGTATGCACACTTTTGTGCATTATCACATCCATTTAAAGCCAGTACAGTTTCTACTGCATTTATGGAAACAATTCAAAAGCTACATGGAAACCCAAAGATTATTGTAAGTGACAGAGATCCCATTTTCACTGGAAATTTTTGGACAGAATTATTTTCTTGTCTTGGTACTCAGTTAGCTCATAGCTCATCTTATCATCCTCAATCTGATGGGCAAACTGAGATAGTAAACAAATGTTTGGAAGGATATCTTCGTTGCTTTGTATCTGATAAACAGACACAATGGGTCAAATGGTTTCCTCTGGCTGAATGGTGGTATAACACTTCCTTCCATACAGCAACAAAAATGACCCCATTTATGGCACTTTATGGGTATCAACCACCATCCATCACATCATATTTAAGAGAAAATTCTAAGGTTCAGGCAGTGGAACATCACATCGAACATCAACAACAAGTCCTCCAACTCTTAAAGGATAACCTCGTGTTGGCACAAAATAGAATGAAACAACAGGCAGATCAACATCGCAGTGAAAGAAGTTTTGATGTAGGTGATTGGGTATTCCTACGGCTACAACCATATAAGCAAATGTCCCTAAAGCAAGCTAAGAAGGATAATAAATTATCACCAAAGTATTATGGTCCATACAAGGTGTTGCAAAAGATTGGTACTATGGCATACAAATTGGAGCTTCCTGCAGCTTTTCGATTGCACCCAGTTTTCCATGTTTCATGTTTAAAGAAGGTTATAGGTGACAAGCTTCCAATTCAAACAATATTGCCAGAACTTGATGAGGAAGGAAAAATTATATTGGAACCAGAAGCAGTCACAGAAACAAGAACTCGACAGCTACGAAATCGATCAATTTCAGAGTATCTTATCAAGTGGAAGAACTTATCCGCTGAAGATTCCACATGGGAGGATGAGAATTTTATGCAGAAGTATCCAGAACTACTCAAGCGTTGAGGACAACACTTTTTTGAAGGAGAGGGGCATGTTGGGTCCCTATAATACTAGTGATTACCCCATTACTATTGTAGTTATACCCCTTATTTATATTGTTGTGCCCCTATTACCCCCATATTGTTATTTCTGTGCCCCATAGAATCCCTCTATTGTTATTTTTGTGGCTTTATATTATTATTGCTAGGTCGGCTGGATTACATGGTGACTCCTTAGACTCCTATATATAGAAAGGAGGTTTTGTCATTTGTATCATCCAAGAATTGTTCATTTATGTAATGTAAAGGAGGTTGCCCCCTCGAAGAGGCTGAATTCTAAGTCGTGGATCTCTCTTTTATATCTTTTTGTGAGCTGGTTTCATAACAGCCGACCCCATAAGTTAGCGCACAAGCCCACAAGTAACCATTTACAAGTCGGCTTTACTTCATTCAATCATCGCATATATGTATATGTTCAACACTTAGTTGATTTAAGTGTTCCTCCATAACATCGCATTTTATGTCGCATAGTGTCGTAAGATTGTCGCATTTCCTCCGCACAAGGGTCTCACCCATCGCACATCGTGGTTGAACGCGCCTGCGCGCCCGCCCGCACTCTCGCCTGCACCCATGCACGATCGCCCGCCATCGCCCGTCGCACTTTGCTCACAAAGGCCTTACATCCTCCTCTACCTAAAATCGTTGTCATCCTCGACAACATATCATCCCGGTAGCCATCCACCAAGATCATCACTCATCCGTGATGTGAAATCCTCTTTGCAAGGCAAACATCCTTGCAACATATGTAGAGACTCTTCTCCGCTATGTTCCGGCTCAATGACCGTTGCCACCAAGTTCACCATACCAAGGCATGCACCTCCATGGTATGCTCTCCATAAGATGTCATCTCGATCCATATGTCACCATGTGAACCTCGTCATGATACTCTAGTATAATGCCAACACATCTCTGTACACTTCCGGACCTCATGTCTGAACTAGTTGAGTAGCTAACCCAACCATCACACTCAATCCATGAGAGTGAACATCCTTATGCCATCATCAGCTGTTCCTCAAACATCTGCCACATCCTTGACTCATCAAGAATCTATCTCCATAATCCATGCTCAGGTCCATGGAAACTCCATCCATCCCATCTGCAACATGTCATGATGCTTGATGCCAAGCCATCCCTGCACCATCAGTCATACCTGCTCAACATGTTTAAGGACTCACTGCCATGAGCAGCTAACAATGAGCCCCATCGTCTTCATCCATCTAAGAAGATGTAGAGGGAGTAGAGCCTGAAGGCTCTCCCTCACTAATCAACTCGATCCACCTATCAAGATCCTCAACCTCCATCCTTTGTAGATAAGCAACCCGGTCTTCCTTCTGGACATCTGGCCTCACATATACCTCATCATCATCATCATCATCCTCCACCAGCTCTAGCCTTCTTGTCAAATCCAATATGATATCTGAAAGTGATCTAATGACCAATGACTGCTCCACAAGATTTGTCTCAACACTAGACAACCGCTTGTTCACCTTCTCCTTATCCTCCATTTGCATCACTCCCAATTTACAATCAGGCCTAGTCACACCAATGGTTGGCACACCAATGGGTACATCTTCCCTTCCATCATAAATGTAGAGCTTCTTCAAATGTGGAACGATCATAACATCAAATTGTTTCATGAACTCCATCCCCAATACAGCTTCATAGTCGTCAATCTGCACTATAGTGAAGTCCACCTTCCCGGTCCATTCACCAAGTGTAGTGTCCACCCTCTCAGCTATACCAAGAATCTCAATAGGAGGAGAATTCACTGTCTTCATTTGTGCCTTTGCCGGTACAAACTTCAGCCCAATTCTTCTCGTAGTATCTTCGCTCATGAAGTTGTGAGAAGCCCCACTATCTACCATAGTGAGCACACCAGCACCTCCAACCTTCATTCAAACATACTCCAAATTGTTCCTTTCAGGATCCCTCCTAGAGGTCACTTCCATAGTAGCAGAAGCACCAAGTATCTGCATCATCCCCATAGAAGCATCTTCATTCTTTCCATCAGATTGTGCAATAGCAGCCACCTTCGGCTTAGAGGGACAATTCTTCACCATGTGTAGTCCTGCACATATCCAACACTTCAAAGGCTTCTTCGTCTTCGAACCATCATCCGATTTCGAAGCATCATCCTTCTTCTTTTCTTTCGGCTTGTCGGACTTCTTTTTCTCATCAGAAGTCTCATCATAATGATCCACCAACCTATCAACCACAGCAAAAGCCTCCTCAAGTGTTCTAATCTTCTGCCTCTTCACCTCATTGCATGCCCAACACTTCAACCCAATAATGAAGTTGAACACCTTGTCCCTCTCCGCCATGTCGGGAAGTTCCAGAGCTACACTTGCAAACTCTCGCTGGTATGCTTGTAGGCTTTCGGTTTGCTTGATGTACTTAATCTTCGTCCTTGCTTCCCATGTTTCATCCCGAGGACTGAAATGGGTCTGCAAAGCCTTCTTCATGTCATCCCACGAAGTGATGTCATCAGCACTGCCATTGACAATCTGATCCACCCTCCTTCGCCACCACATCTTAGCATCCTTTGTTGAGAACTAATCAGCCACCTTGACTTGTGTCTCACCATCAGGAAGACTCAACCATTCCAAGTACTATTCCATGTCCCATAGAAAGTTGCCAATAGTCTTTGCATTCCTTGTGCCATCATAAGATTCTGGTTCCTTGACCTTCACGTGAGGCACTCCTCCACCTGAGTTATGCCTCACGGCCTTCTTCAACACCGCGATATCATCCTTGGCTTCATCAAGAGATTTGTTCACCCTGTCAAGAGATCCCTTCAACTTTGTAAGAAGAAACGGAGAGTTAATGAATGAACATGGCACTTTTTAATAATAATCAAAATGGACATGAATCATCAGTTCTTCAATAGCCGCCTCTGAGCACACCGGGAAGAGTACCCCTGCTCTAATTTGCCTAAACTCCATTCGTATAAAGCCTCCTTCCAGAACCCATCAATCTTTCTTTTATTTTGTCCTAAATTCAGTAACGAATTTTGTCTGGAATATAGCTAATTTTTTCAAATTTTCTATGAATTTTGTCCATAACAAATTTGGTCTTGAATTAAGTAAATATTTTTTTAGTCATAACCTAACTTTCAGTTATAAACTCATTTTAAACCATCAAATAATGAAATTTTATCATTTGTTAAAAAATTTGTTTGTTTGTTTTTAAAGAGAAAAAAACATTAATTGTTATATATATATATATATATATATATATATATATATAGAGAGAGAGAGAGAGAGAGAGAGAGAGAGAGAGAGGTTTATTTATTTTTTTTAAAGAGAAAAAAACATTAACTGTTATATATATATATATATATATATAAGAAAAGAGAGTACAAGTTATACATATTTTTATTATTATTAAGAATTAAGATCTGTTTTACACTTTTTTGAGAATTATATCATGATTTTGTATTAAAATATAACAGGTACAGTATTCCTTAAACAAAACCAAAAAACCTATTACTTATGTCTAACAGTTTCAAAAATAGTGAGTAATGACTCTTAAAATGTATCAAAATTTGAGTATTCGATCAGTGGATCATATCAGGGATTATGTTATGGAAATATGGCCTCTCTCAATCCTTGAATCATTTTTGTATGTAGCATAATAAATGACACCTTCAGTTTTCCCTACTCTTTTTGAAAGCATGTCTGTGATGTGGCTGTATGTGATTTTTTAAAAAGTAAGTCCCACTAAATGAATGCACTTCATCCAATTTTTTAAGAGTGGCGAGTGGAATCGAGAGAGTCCAACCCAATCAATGATGCACTTAGAGTCACCAAATACCTATAAATTGTTGATATTGAACCATTTTGGAGAGAAAAGGATGCCCCATAAAGCAATGATTTTCACCATCTTGTTGGTACCCTTGCCTCCCTTCCACCAGAAATCATAATATGTGTCAAGTTCAAAAATAATAAGAGCAACGTAACCACAATTACAATTAGAGCATGCTCTATCAATCCATTCAACTAGGAACCTTTGCTAGAATTCCAATGCATTTGTATTTCTCACATTCTCTATTTTTTTCCTTGGCCCAATTTCTGAGAAGTATGCCACAATCCAAAACACTATAGTCCTCACATCCACTCTTTTTTGCTAGAAAATCATTTGATTCCTACATCGCGAGATGCCCCAAAATATGTAAAATGGAAAAGTACATAAATCTTTATGTGACTCAAACCAATATTTAAGGCATGTCTCCAATGTATTAACATTCTAAATAGCCACAATCCCTAAAATAATTAAGACAAAATTCCAGACGTTAATGGCTATAGGGCACCGCATGAAAAGGTGATATACATCTTTCAGATTATGCATGCAAAGAGGACAAATGCTAGTTCCACTGAAGCCCTTATGTGTAAGATTCTCTCAAGTGAGAATTTTATTGTGCAAGAACAACCATCCAAAACACTTAAGTTTCAAGGGAAGCGAGTCCCAAGACCATATTTTTGGTAACCAAATGTGATACTCCACTGTATGAAGAGTGTGTGTTATACTCTTGTATAGTTATCTTATATAAATTTGATTCTTGTGTGATTTTCCCTCCCAGGACATCCGGTCCAACTCGTCATAAATAGAAAACCCTGTAGCATTTATCTGAAATACGTATTGCTCTGATTCTATGGCCATGCAACCAATGACTCCAATTTCATCTGCTCTAATTTAGGACTGTAAATTTGGTGAAAGATATCAAAAAGTAAAAATATGAGAAAGAAAAAATATACCTCTATCACTCATATGTAGTAGTAGAGGGGCCGATAGGGAATGATTGCCCTAAAATCCTCGAATTTCATTTCAACCTATTTCAATTCGAGAGTCATTCCCTACCTCCCAACAAAGGTCCCCAAATAACTAGTGCCCATTCCTCATCATGTTATAGTGTCAAATGTAGGAGGACAATAGTGTAATTTCGCACCATCTTTGATCCAAACTTCAAGTACTTGCCTCTGATCATTTGACCAAATGCCCCTATCAGTTAGTCCTCTCCATAAACTCTTACATATAATAGCCCTATTGAAATAAAGCGTCTCGAAGATTCCCCATCCCCCTTCATCGATGTCTTTAGTTATTCATGGCAAGCGAACCAAGTGAAATTTACCAGGTTAATTGTAATCAGTCCATAGAAACCTGGCTAGGATAACATTTATCTTATGAATTATTTCCATTGGCAACATATATAAATGCATCCATTAGACCGAAAGAGACTATAAAAATGATCTGATCATAATGAGTCTACCACCCATGCTAAGCCATCTATAGGACAAATTTGCTAATTTTCTTTCAAATTTCTAGATAATGCAACCCCAAGGGCTGATATGTAATGCCAAAAATGTCACATATCTGCGTTGTTACCTCTTCATCCAGATGAGGAGAGATCATTTTAGATTTATTCTTATTTAAAATAAGACCTAATATAGAACCAAAAGTCGAGAGGAGTTGGTGAAAGTGGGACCATTCCAGGGTAGATGCCTCTCCACCAAAGAGGAGATCATTGACAAAAATCAGATGTGATATGTGGATTTGTCGAGTCATCAAAATACCTTTTACAAGTACCCGATCACAATATTCAGTAATCCTTCTGCTAAGTTCTTCCATTGAAAGGAGAAAGAGAAGGAGAGACATAGAGCATTCTTGATGCAAACCTCTCGATTCTTTAAAAAAAATTGTTGGGAGCCCATTTATAATAACAATAAAGTTAGCAGTGTTCACACATGCCATGATCCAATTGATGTTCGACTAAGAGAGGTCAATTTTGTGTAAAATCAATCTCAAAAATTCCTAGTCAACATATTCGAAAGATTTTTTAGATCAATCTTCAGTAAGAAAGAATTTAGGTTCCTCACCTTAACAGAATGAAGGCATTCTTGCAAAATGTCCACAACATCTGGGATTTTTCTGCCCTCCAAAAAAACCAAATTTCTTTGGAGAGATACGGGCTGACAAAAAAATCTTAAGTATGCAAGCAATAATCTTAGAGATCATTTTAGAGAGAGAGTTACACAGGTATATGGGGCGGAAATATTTGAAATAAATAGCAGACTTATTTCTAGGAATTAGAGAAATAAAAGTGTTATTTATGGATCTAGAGATATAACCCTTGATCTTAGACTCTTCAGCCACCGCCAGTAAATCTGGGGACATACGTTGGAAGAAATGTATTTATAAGGACTAGGGATTTTATCCCTGACACATGCAAGGAGAATGTTGTGAATTTCCTCTATCGTAACCGGTCTACCCAAAATATCATTTTCAGTCTCCTGAATCAACCGAGGCACGTGGTTGATGAAATCCAATTGAGCTTGTGTCAAGAGGTCTTTCGCTGTGAAAAGACCCTTAAAATGGCGAAAGGTGGCCAAATCAATTCCGACTGAGTAGTATGAATATTGTCCCCATCATCACGAATGCGCCAAATGGAATTTTCTCTCCTCCTCATGAAGGAAAATCTATGAAAACACTTGAGTTCTTATCCCCAGCTGCAACCCACATAGCCCGGCTTTTAAGACACTTAGCCTCTTCCTATAATTTGTAAATAGATCTCTTCTTGGCTTCCAAATTCAAAATTTGGGATCTGCATATTGCAGAAGTAAGGGAAGGATCTTCTGGATCATAGAGATCACGTAGGGCAGCTTCAATATAGTCCAGCTGTTTTGATTCTGCTTTTTTCTATTTCAAAACCAATTTTCGGACCTCATATAGGGATCCTAAGATCTCAATCATATACTTGCTCAATCTAGAATCCCATTTTTACGTAATTAACTATCTACTACTTTGAGGATCCCATTGATTTTTTTTTATATTTGCATTTAGTCTGAATTTCTCTTCCCCTATTGTAGGTATTGAACATGATTTTGGTATTCAACAATTTGTTTGGACTTGTGAGGCAGGCGATTCCGTTAGATATCTACTTGGAAGGTATGTTGTAATTACAATTGTAGTTAGATATCAATAGATATATGTATGGGATATTTATAATCGTTCAATTTGTTTTGGGTTTTTTTCACTTGGGGTAATAATATTTTGTTGGGTGTAGGGAACGACTTCTCCAAGCAAAATAAGGGTAATGGATGTGATGAAGTTGTAAGTCAAAATATCTCCTTATTTCCCTTTTTTCAATATTTTTATCATGAGGACCATTGTTGATTTCTTAATAAGTCAAGTGCATTCCCAATAAGTTTTGAACGAGTGGAAGGTTATTGTATGTTAAAAAATATCTAGAGCGATATCATTATAAATGGTTCTATGTTTTTGAAAAGTAGTCCCTGTGGCTTAACCCTTTTGAATTTTCAGATGATGGCCCATCACGTCCAACTCTTGCTAGTATAATTGTGTTATGCATGTTTGCAGATAGAAATGTCTCCCAAAAATGTATGGCTCTATCGTCATGAAATATCCTTATAGGTATTTAGGTGTTTCAACACTACCATGGAACCTTAGTTATACTTCTTTCAATCTCTTTTATATATTCATAGTTGAGATGGGATAAAAATGAAGGAAAGAAAGGTCAAATGTTTGAAATCCAAAGAAAACATTCTAGCTCTCCTTGCTGATGTAGGGAGGGCGAGCCCATGTGCCCGCATTTTGGTTCGATGATGCATCATTCCTGATGTACATTTGTATTCTATCACAGTGAAATTTGATATATATTTCCCCAAAAAATTACATTAAAAAATTCATTAGTATGAAACAATAAGCTATTTGATAATTGCATAATATTTTCAATTCCTGATAGGAAACTTTTGGCAATTGTTTTTATCTTCTACCCTTTTCATTCTTTATTATAGCCCTATTGACTAAACTTCAAATGCAATTTAGTTCTACACTTGTTGTCCAAGTACCCATTGAAGGGCTTTGCAATTATTGATTCTTATTTTTCTCAAACTCCTCTTTTCATTTTGTATTGGATTCTTATTGATTGAACCAACAGACACATTCCTATTTTGATGTTGGGATTATGTTATCCTTTATTGTTCTTGTAGGATGGTAAGCAACTATAAGGTGGAGATGTTGAACAATGGAATGCACAAATTCAATGTGGAGTTTCATGGACCTCAAGACAGTAGGTAAAAATCCCTATTAAAGACCTATAAAATGCATATTGAGTATTTCATCCATCTTTGTAGCATGTATGTATGGCTATAATATTTGTGTGGTTTACTTATTTTCCCAAGAGAGCATAATTTCTTTTACTTCGGTGCATATGAAATTGAAAATTATAGCAAGACTTTTGTTTTTCCATGGTACATCTCCAAGGTAATCTCTCCATTTAAACATTGATTATGAGCATGGTGATTTCCTCATTATTTCTATTTTATACATTAAATGTCATTCAATATCCCTTTTGGGAAATAGTTTAATCAATCTGGGATCCTAGGTTCTCATTCACATTCCTACTCAATCTAAAATCCCATTTTTACATTATTACCCATATGCTACTTTGAGGACCCCATCAATTTGTTTTTTATATGGATTTAGTCCCAATTTCTCTTCCTCTATTGTAGGTATTCAATATGATTTTGGTATTCAACAATTTGTTTTGACTTGTGTGGTAGGTTGTTCCTTTAGATATCTACTTGGAAGATATGTTGTATCTATAATTGTAGTTGGATATCATTAGATATATGTATGGGAGATCTTGGATGGTTGGATTTTTTTTGGGGTTTTATCACTTGGGTAATAAGCATTTCTTGGGTGTAGGGAATGGCTTCTCTAAGAAAAATAAGGGAAATGGATGTGATGAAGTTGTATGTCCAAATATTTCCTTATATCCCCTTTTTTCGTATTTTTTTTATCATAGGGACCATTATGGATTGCTCAATAAGGCAAGTGCATTACCCAATCATTTTTGAACCAATGGAAGCTTATCATTTGTTAAAGAAGACCCATAGTGATATCATTACTAATGGTTCCATTTTTTTGAAAAGTACTCCGTGTGGATTAACCCTTTTAAGTTTTCAAAGGATAATCTATTTGGTCCAACTCCTGCTAGCATAATTGTATTATGCATATTTGCAGATAGAAATGAATCCCCAGAATGTATGGATCTATCATCATGAAATCAATTTATAATTATTTAGATTTTTCGGCATTTCCATGGAACCGTAGTTATATTTATTTCATTCTCCTTTTTGGCTTCATAGCTGATATGGGAGAAAAATCGAGGAAAGAAAGGTCAAATGTTTGAAATCCAAAGCAGACATGTTAGGTCTCCTTGCTTATGTAGGGAGGGGCAGCGCATGTGACCTTCTTTTGGTTCAATGATGTATCATTCATGATATACATTTGTATTGTTTTGCAGTAAAATTTGGTTCACATTTCCCTAAGAATAGCACTAAAAAAAGTCATTGCTATGAAAAGATAAGCTATTTGATAATTGCATAATATTTTGGATTCCTCACAGGAATCTTTTTGTAATTGCTTTTATCTTCTTCTCTTTTCATTTCGCATTATAGCCCTATTGACTGAATTTAAATGCAATGTAGTTCTACACTTGTTGACCAAGTACCCATTGAAGACTTTTGCAATCATTAACTGTTATTTTTCCCAAACTCCTCTTTCCATTTTTTATTGGATTCTTATTGATTGAACCAACAAATACATTCCTATTTTTATGTTGGGATTATTTTGTCCTTGATTCTTCTTGTAGGATGGTGAGTGACTATAAAGTGGAGATGTTGAATGGTGGAATCCACAAATTCAATGTGGAGTTTCATGGACCTCAAGACATTATGTAAACATCCCTACTATGGACCTATAAAATACATATTTACTATTTCATCCATATCTGCAGCATGTATATATGGCTATAATATTTCTATTGTTTACTTCTTTTCCCTAGAGAGCATGATTTATTTTACATTAATGCATATGAAATTGAAAATTATAGCAAGAATTTTGTTTGTTCATGGTACATCTCCAAAGTAATATCTCTATTTAAATACTAATTACGAGCATGGGTGATTTCCTCCATCTCTGTAGTCCACATGAATTTTATTTTAAACAATCCAAACTATAAATCAATAGGTTGATGCAGCCTATAAAATAAACTCCCTATTTTTTAGGATACCTACAGATGTTTTCTTTCCTGAGTAACCCAAATTTATCATGATAGTTATCACAAAGGCATAATTATCATGTTAAAAAGATACTTTAAGATTGGAGAGAGGAAGAGTTGTACATGAATACCTTTTAAATAAATTCTTTACCTGAGATTGGCATATCTTTGTGATCTCGATTGTCCATTCTTGTTTTTCTTGTTTTGGGGAAAGCATGTTTTATGTAATATGGACTTGTCCTTAACCATTTCCATCTTCATAGAATGGAATTGAATGACAAAGGAACTTGTATTATTGGTAGTATTGGCATCAATTTTCATTCACTCCTTAGTGGCTCTCCACATAATGCATCCATACATCATTATAAAACTTTCAACTGCATCATGACCATCTAAAGATCCAACTTGTTTTCCCATCAACCATATATATAACTAGAAAATTAATCATCTTTGATTATTTGTTCATGGAAATTTTCAGACAGAGGTCAATTCACAATCGACCACATGCTTTGAGAGCTCCAATAGACATAATATCCATATAGTAATCAGTTATTAAATCAATTTGAAGAATCAATGCAAGAATAAAAAAAATGTGAAACAATTATATAAGACCTTATTATTCATGGAAAAAGATTTCTTGGAGCACTTGTCTGGCAACTCCTGATAAGAATGCTTGTTCCCAAGTGTTATTTTTCTATAATGGATAATGTAAAATGGGCAGAGGATCTATCCGTATTTGTGAATATAAACCATCAAAACAAAATTCTATGACATAGGCAATTATTGATTACACCGAGACCAATAGACACATGTATTCCTACGATCTTTATCCATGTAAGGACATTGATCATGGAACTTTATCCAACACTTTGCATTCAAAATGAGATGTAGATAGTGAAACATTAGATTTGGTCATAAGCTTTCTTCCTATAAGGAGTAAGAACACAAAATTCTCACCATCTCTCATGCTGCATTAAATCAAGATGCCAATGAATATGCAGAAATAGTGTCTCTTAGTTTTTTAAATTAAGTGATAATATCAATACATTTAGAGATAACTTCGATACAAACTAAATGTCAACCACACATTCAATGTGTCAAATATTCAAATTGATTGAAAATTCAATATAGTTGGAGCTAGGTTTTATTTGAAAGGTATCACTTTGAAAATTGGTAGGAATTCCTCCTAGTTTTTTGTTCATCGAGGATCTTTTTTGCTTGGACGCTCAAAAACTATATAACATATAGATGGTTTCTAACATGTGTCTAGTTTGTATGTGAAGCTTCCTGTGATCAACTGAGTAAAATGATGATTTTGTGTCAATTATTGTCTCCACCCATGATTCAACTCTATTTGTTGTGGATATTGATGCTCTATGAACTCCCTAAGGATAATCATATAATCTGGTTTCACCTATTCACTTCGTTTGCTGCAGGCGCATTAGGCTGAGCACATAAAAATGATCATTTATTAAAGTCAGACCAAGAGCCTAGTAATGTGATGGATTGATCACATGTCAAGGCTAGAACATTTAAAGTTTATTTGTGAAAAGTTGTTCATATTTAGTTAAGGTTAGTTAGGAACATCTAGTTAAAAGAAATGACTTTATAGCTAGTAGGTAGTTAGGGATAAGGGAAATTTGTTCACATCCATCAACTCATTTCTTGGGAAATTGTTTTTAGTTTTTGGGGAGAGAGGACGAACATTTTGGGTGCTGGAAGTTTTTGTGTGAGATTGAAATTAATTGAACAATATTTCTTAGACCAGTGGTTTTTTGTATCAGCAAATCAAATTCGTAAGTTTGTGTGAGACAATGATTTGCATGTGTTTATGAGGTTTGTGAACCAAAATATTAATATCTGAAGATTGAAATTTATTTGGCCTTCAAATTTTTTTGTTGAATGAGGAACTCCTACACTGTATTTTCTATGTTATTCACATTTAAATGAGAGCCCAGTGACTCATATTTTAGTTAAAATTCTAATCTAGTACTTTTGCATCGAAGATTGTTTATTGGAAAGAGTCATATTATAGTACATATTCAAGAATACATAACACTCTATATCAAGCCAATAGAAGAAATAAAATTCGTAAAGGAAAACCATAATCAAAGTTGCATGTCAATTCTGCTCAAAGGAAGACGAAATTAAATATTCTGGCATTTGGGTTTTTTGCAATGCAGGGTCTATTTGGTAACTGGTGAGTGATTATCCTTAGTTGGGGAGTTACGAAGGGATATCTAAAATGTGCTTTTATAGATTCTGTGGCCATAAAAAATTGATTTGTTGTTCCACCTATAATAGCACTGTAGTTTGCTATGAGAGCAATGATCTATTGTCCCTCCTATAACACCACTATAGTTTTCTATAAGAGTAATGATTTGTTGTTCCTCCTGTAACAACACTGTAGATTCTTGTTAACCCTGTTAAAACCAGCAAAGGAGACCACTAAACCAGTCCAAATGAAATCCTTATTCAAGACAATGTGTAAGGCAAAAGGAAAATGCTGCAAATTCAAGGTGATTGACAGTGGAAGTACGGATAATCTAGTTTCCAAGAAATGGTGGAAAAATTGGGATTGAAAAGGATTAATCACCCCACACCTTATAAGGTATCGTGGTTGCAAAAAGGACACCAATTGTTGGTGCATGAACAAAGTGAAGTTGATTTTCAAATAGGCAAGTATAAAGACAAGGTGTTATGTGACGTAATGCCAATGGATGCTTGTCACATTCTTTTGGGTCACCCATGGTAGTTTGATAGGAGGGTGACACATGATGGAGAGAGCAATTGTTATAAGTTTTAAAATGATGGCATCAAACACACTCTTGTACCATTGAAAGAGGAGGGTACAACTAAAACAAGCAGCCCAAAAGCACTGCTACTTAGCTGAAAGGAATTTCTACAGCTGATGGAAGAAGAAGAGGTAAACTATGCAGTGACTTGTAAGCCAAAGGTAGTACTTATACGCATTGAAATTGTAGATTTACTTATTGAAGTTCAGGAGTTGTTGCATGAGTTTCATGATATTGTAGTTGATGAATTTCCAAGTGAGTTGCCACCCAAAATAAGCATCAATTATCACATAGACTTGATACCAGGAGCAAGTCTTTCAAACAAGGTTGCATATCGGATGACACCCAAAGATAATGAGAAAGTGGGGAAGCAAGTCCAAGAATTGTTGGACAAAAGATTAATAAGAGAAAGTTTGAGTCTGTGTGTCATACCTATAGTACTAAGTCCAAAGAAGGGTGGAGAATGGAGAATGTGCACTCACTCTAGAGCAATCAAAAATATCACCATTCATTACAGGTTCCCATTACCATGGATGGATGGTATGATGGATTGTTAGTGGAGAAACTTACTTCTCAAAGGTTGACCTTAAAAGTGGTTATCATCAAATTCACATCAAAGAAGGAGACAAGTGGAAGACAACTTTTAAGACCAATGAAGGCTTGTACAAGTGGATGATCATGCCATTTGGCTTGTCAAATGCACCTGGTACCTTTATGCGGCTGATGAACCAAGTCTTGAAGGAGTTCATTGGTAAGTTTGTCATTGTTTACTTGGATGACATCTTAATTTTTAGTCAAACTAAAGAAGAGAACTTAAGACATTTTGAGTATGTTTTAGAGAGCTTGCAGTAAGAAAATCTATTGATTAACATGAAGAAGTGTTCTTTTATGAAGAGTGACCTTGTATACTTGGGTTTTTTTTATTTCCAAGGATGCTTTGAAAATGGATCCGAAAAGGATAGAGGAAATTGGAGATTGGGCTCTCACCTAAGAATATTTTTGAGGTGAGAAGTTTTCATGTCTTAGCCAGCTTCTACCGAAAATTTATTAGGAATTTTAGTGGCATTTGTACACCTATCATTGACACCATCAAGAAGAATAGGCAACTATTTTATTAGACAACAACAACAACAACTAATAACAAAAAAAAAATCAACTATTGAAGAAGAAGGTCATTGAGAAGTTGGTGTTAAAGTTGCCAGACTTTAATCATCCCTTTCAAGTGAGATGTGATGGTAGTGGGACAGCCATTGGAGCTATATTGAGCAAAGAAGATAAGCACATTACATATTTCAGCGAGAATTTAAATGAGTCAAAACATAAATACTCTTCCTATGATAAAGAATTTTATGTGGTGGTTCAAGATTTGAAGCATTGGAGGCATTACTTGATGGCTAACGAGTTTGTTCTAGGATAATTTTGCCTTACAATACATTATGCAACAACATAAGTTAAATAATAAACATGTAAAGTTGGTGGAGTTTCTTCAAAATTTCACTTTTATTTTGAAGCACATTAGTGGGAAGGAAAATAAGGTTGTCGATGCCTTGAGTAGGAGATCCTTAATCATGCAGGAAAGTCAAAAACAAATTTTAGGCTTTGATTATTTGCAGGACTTATATGACATTGGTGCTAATTTTAAAGAAGCTTTTGCATCATGCAAAAATCCAGTCAATAGGGACAACAATCCATGGAGAGAGTTTATGTTGCAGGATGGGCTATTATTCCAGAACAATGAGCTATGTATTCTCAATTTCTTAATGAGGGAAAACTTGGTCCAAGAAAAGCATAATGGAAGATTGGCTGGACACTTTGGTGTTGAGAAAACACTTGGGAAGCTGAGTCACTTCTATTTTTGGCCTAAGATGAAGGCAGATGTACAAAGGTACATGAGTAAGTGCACGGTATGTCATCATGAGAAAGGGAGAATTCAAGCATACATCAGGCTACCCACTGCACTTGCATATGGAACATGGGACATGTCCTCTTCCTCTTCTTGTGTCTTGGGACACTGTTCAGCAAATAACCTCACACCTACAGGAATAGGAACCTTCACTGGTTTACTATCCTGCATATTAAACCTCTGGAGTATTGTCTCGACATACTTCCTCTAGTTTAACCAGAGCTTCCTCTTTGACCGATCTCTTTTAATTTCCATGCCCAAAATATAGTTTGCAGCACCAAGATCTTTCATGTCGAATTTGGAGGACAATTGGGTCTTCAAATCCTGGATAATTTCTTTGTCATTTCCAACCAGCAACATATCATCCACATACAAGACCAGATAAATAATACGGTCACCAATTAATTTAAAATACACACAATGATCTTCTTTGCTTCTGGTGAAGCCAAGTCCCCGTATAAATGTATCAAATTTCTGATACCACATCCTTGGTGACTGTTTTAACCCATACAGAGAATTCTTTAACTTTCATACCAGTTCTTTCTCACCCTTCACCGCAAAGCCTTCAGGTTGCTTCATGTAGATTTTCTCTTCCAAATCCCCGTGAAGAAATGATGTCTTCACATCCATCTGTTCTACCTCAAAATCAAAAGCAGCAACAATAGATAAAAGTAATCTAATAGAAGTTACCTTGGCAACAGGAGAAAAAATATCACCAAAATCAATTCCCGGCACCTGGGAATAACCTTTTGCTACCAACCGAGCTTTGTATTTCTCCACCTTTCCTTCTTTGTTTGTCTTCTTCTTGAACACCCATTTGCTGCCAATGGGTTTCCTTCCAGCTGGCAACTCCACCAGAACCCAAGCCTCTTTTTTGTGCAAAGATGCCATTTCATCGACCATGGCCTCTTTCCAGAGTTTTCCATCCTCTGAATCCACTGCTTCCTTCACAGTTCTGGGATCATTATCAGTAACAGACAAAGCAAAATTTGAACTGAAAGCAGATGGACTACACCTTTCTGGCTGCCTTCCTTCTCGAACTGATCTTCTCATAGCCGGAGTTTGTGGCTCTTCATCTTCTGATTCCTCCTCTGCTGTAGAGTCTGATTCTTCCTCCTTTGGCTCAAACTCTATCTTCTCAAGTTCCTTTGGTTGGACTTCATGTTGAATAACATCTTTTACCTCTCTGAACAACACATCTTGGCTGTACACAACCTTCCGTGTGACTGGGTTCCAAAGCTTATAACCCTTTAAACCATCCTTATACCCAATAAAGATGCACTTTTCAGATTTACTATCCAACTTGGTTCGTTTCTCCTTTGGAACATGTACATATGCATCACATCCAAATACCCTCAGATGTGAAAGAGAGGGTTTCTTACCAGTCCATACTTCTTGTGGAGTCTTATCCTCCAACGCTGATGAAGGTGATCTGTTGATCAGGTAACATGCGGTATCCACTGCCTCTGCCTAGAATTCCTGTCCTAACCCAACACCACTGAGCATGCTTCTTGCCCTTTCCATCAATGTCTTGTTCATTCTTTCTACGACTCCATTTTGCTGAGGTGTATATGGAGTAGTCTTCTACCGTGCTATACCACACTTCTTACAAAATTCTTCAAATTCCTTGCTGCAAAATTCTCCACCATTATCTGTCCTCAGCACCTTTATCTTCTTCTCTGTCTGATTTTCCACCAGAGCCTTAAATTCTTTAAACCTGTCAAAGACTTCAGATTTCTTCTTAAGAAAATATATCCATGTATTCCTTGAGAAGTCATCTATGAATGATACATAGTACACAGACTTACCCAGTGATGGAACCTTCACAGGTCCAAACACATCACTGTGCACAAGCTCTAATATTTGTTTCGTCCTCTTACCACCAGAGGGGAAACTCACCCGATTCTGCTTCCCATATACACAATTTTCACAGAAATCAAAATCCAGAGAGCTATTATTCATACCTTCTACCATACCTTTACCATGAAGTATTCGAATGCCCTTCTCTCCAATATGTCCAAGCCTTTGATGCCACAACATGGTCTTCTCTCCAGAGACCACTAGATTCTCTACTCCATTTTCAGGAACCATAGAACTATTGCACCCATCAACAACAGTGCTACCTTGCAGCTTGTACAGAGTTCCAATCCGAACTCCCCACATTAATATCAGTGCTCCTTGAACCATCTTGCAGGTATCTTTCTCGAACACCGTCTTTACACTTGCATCATCCAACTTGCTTAAAGAAATCAAATTTCTAGCCAATGCAGGAATATGTAGAACACCCGGAAGTGTTCTAACCCTTCCACCTTGCAACTTCAACTTTACTTTTCCCCGACCAATGATTCTAGCCTTCCTATCATCTCCTAATAAGACGACACCACCATCGTATTTCTCATACTCGCAGAACCACTCTCTATGGGGAGTGAAGTGAAAGGATGCACCTGAGTCAATCAACCATGCCTCACAATCTACATGTGTACTTGAAGAAGCCAGGTACACATCCCCACCTTCATCTGAGGTGGTTTTCACCTCTGCAGAAGGAGCATCATCAGATCCCTTTCCTTTATCAGGAGCTTTAGATTTACAATCCCTTCTGAAGTGCCCTTCCTTTCCGCATTTCCAGCACACCACCTTTGTAGGTTTTCCTGGAGATTTAGATCTCCCTCTAGATTTAGATCTCCCACTCGATGACTTATTTTTGTTTCTGTTCTGGGACCGTCCTCGTATAGACAAGGCATCACCATTCTAGTTCTCCATATTTTTCCGTCTCATCTCCTCCGTCAGCAAGGCTGAGACTATTCCATCAAACTGCAAAGCAGTTGCACTGCTACCTATTGCAATAACCAGACTATCCCATGAATCTGGTAGATAACACAAC
The DNA here is from genome assembly GCA_031772625.1 of Pinus tabuliformis. Classification (NCBI taxonomy): domain Eukaryota; kingdom Viridiplantae; phylum Streptophyta; class Pinopsida; order Pinales; family Pinaceae; genus Pinus; species Pinus tabuliformis. The sequence continues at coordinate 1,342,802,475 of CM062816.1, read as the reverse complement.
AGACTGATGCACTTATCTTCATCTGAAATTTTAATATCAACAGATAATAACTGACTTACCACAATATTAAACGCATTCAGATGCTCTGTCACTGAGTCTCCATCTTTCATCCTCAGGTTATACAGCTTTTTCCACAGGAATAGTTTATTCACCAGAGACTTAGATTGGTACAAAGTCCCTAACTTGACCCACAAAGCCTTTTCTGTAGCTTCCCCTGATACATTCAGCAATACTGAATATGAGACACACAATATTGTGCTCTTTGCCTTCCGATCCAACTTCTTCCATTCTTCATCGGTCACTCCCGATGGTTTAGTACCCGGATCTAACGCGATCCACTGATCTTTATCCACCAACAGATCCTCCATCTTGAGTTTCCACAACTCAAAATTCTGACCATTGAACTTCTCAATCTCTATCTTTCCACTGCTCGCCATCTTCTTTCACCACCAGAATTGATCTCGCAGATCTCCCACTGAACAGGGTCTACCACAGGACCGAGCGAAACCCCTTAGCAACAAAGGCGTCCCCTTGAAGCAAAAGCAGCTCCGATACCAAATGTAGGTTTTAATCCTGTACAGAAATTACCTGCATACGAATTCTTAAACAAAGAAAATAAACAATGCGAGAGCATAACCCATAAAACACATATGCACAGAGATTTTTCCCTGGATCCCAAAACCGAGACTACCAGATTGATTTTTCATTATTTTCCTTTCAATGTTACAATACATATTTATACATGCTGAAGCATCCAATACCATGGAACAAAATCCATCACGTCCAATACCATGGTCCGAAAACCATCGCGTCCAAAAAACATGTGCGAAAATCATGCACAAAACCATAGGTGGGTCCGCCCAACCTAACATATGGTCCAAAACCAAAATTTTCCGGGGCGCTGCCCCGGACCCCATAAAGTGGGGTTACGGGTGCCCTTCAAACCCCCTATTAACTATGTGGAAAGAATATAACACAACCAAACAAAAACTTGGTCCAAGAAAAGCATAATGGAAGATTGGTTGGACAGTTTGGTGTTGAGAAAACACTTGGGAAGCTGAGTCACTTCTATTTTTGGCCTAAGATGAAGGCAGATGTACAAAGGTACATGAGTAAGTTCACAGTATGTCACCATGAGAAAGGGAGAAGTCAAAATGTTGGACTATACATGCCATTACCCATTCCCAACAGACCGTGGGATTCAGTGAGTATGAAATTTGTTCTGGGTTTACTGAAAACTCAATGAGTTAATGATTCAATCCTTGTAGTTGCGGATAGATTTACTAAGATGCCTCATTTCATTCTGTGTTTAAAAAATAGTGATGCCACCCATGTGGCTAATTTATTTTTTGATGAGATTGTTCGGTTTCATGGTTTGCCAAAAATTATAATATCTAACAGGGACACAAGATTCATCAGACATTTTCAGAGGACTTTGTGGAAGAAAATTGGCACTAAGCTAAATTTTAGCTCATCCTATCATCCACAGTCTGATGGGAAAACAAAGGTTGTAAATAGGAGTTTGGGTATTTTGTTGAGGAGTTTAGTAGGTGACTGACCAAAGTAGTGGGATCATGTGCTAGCCCAGGCTGAGGTTGCATCTAATGACTCACCAAATAGGAGCACATGAAATAGTCCATTTAAGATCTTGCATGACATGCATCCGAGGGGAATTTATGAGCTAAGAGACTTGGGAAATATTGAGCATAGCAGTGCTAATGGAGAGGATTTTGCAACAGCCGTGAGTGATATGAACGAGCAACTAAAACAAAGATTACAAGATAAAAGCAAAAGCTACAAGCAATGAGAAAATGTACACAGGCAAGAGGTAAAATTTGAAGTGGGAGATGTGGTCCTAGCTCACCTAAGAAAGGAGAGGTTTCCAAGGGGATAATATAACAAATTGACAATGAAGAAGATAGGATCTTGTAAGATCCTCTACAAGTTAGCTAGAGTTACCTCCAGGAATTGGCATTTCACCTATTTTTAATGTAGCAGATTTGTATCCCTACACAGTTGGTGATGTGGATCAAGCTTCTAGGAATCTTGACCAGGACGAAGGAAAGGAACAACAAAGGCTAAATAAAATGCCCGTGGAAAAGAGTTCAGAGGCTGAACAGATTTTGGATACACGTGTTTCCAACAAGACCAGAAGGAAAGAATACTTGGAATATCTTGTGAAGTGGAAAGACCATTCGATGGAGGATTCTACTTGGATGCATGAAGAAACAATACAACAAGTATTCTATAGAATATTTTATGAGCAGGAGCTCTTAAAATTTTCTTCCTTGGGGAGTCTGATGCAGGTGCATTAGGTCAAGCACATAAAAATGATTTGTTGTTAAAGTTAGACCAAGAGCCTAGAAATTTGAATGATTGATCACATATCAAGGCTAGAAAATTTAAAGTTTATTTGTCACAAGTTTTTGATATTTAGTTAATATTAGTTAGGAATATCTAGCTAAAAGAAATGATTTTATAGGTAGTAGGTAGTTAGGGCTAAGGGAAATTGGTTTACATCCATGAACTTATTTCTTGGACAATTGTTTTTAGTTTTTGGGGAGAGAGGAGGAACATTTTTGGGTCCTCGAAGTTTTGGTGTGAGATTGAAGTTAATTGAACAACATTTCTTAAACCAGTTGCTTTTTGTATCAACAAATAAAATTTGTAACTGTGCATGAGACAATTATTTGCATACGTGTTTGTGAGGTTTGTGAACCATAATATTAATATTTGAAGATTGAAATTGATTTGGTCTTTAAATCTTTGTGTTGAATGAGGAATTCTTGCACTGTATTTTCTCTATGATTTACATTTAAATGATAACCTGGAGAATTATATTTTAGTTAATCCTCTAATCCAGTAATTTTGCATCCAAGTTTTTGTATTAGAAAGAGTCATATTACATTATAGATTCGAGAATAGAGAACACTCTCTATCAATCCTACAGAAGAAATAAAATTCATAAATGAAACCATCATCAAATTTGCAAGTCAATTTCTGATCAAAGTAAGATGAAATTCGAAATTCTAGCATATGGGTTTTGTGCAGAGTTGGGTCTATTTGGTATCTCGCAAGCAATTTTCCAAAAATATCCTTGGTTGGGGAGTTACAAAGGGATCTTTAAACTGTTTTTTTACAGACTGCATGGATGGAAAAAAAGGATTTGTTGTTCCTCCTGTAACAACACTGTAGTTTGCTGTGACAACAATGATTTGTTATTTCTCCTGTAACAACACTGTAGTTTGTTGTCAGAGAAATGATTTGTTGTTTCCCCTATAACAACACTGTAGTTTGTTGAGAGAGCAATGATTGTTGTTCCTCTTGTAACATCACTATAAGATGCTGAAATAGAAGCCATCAATTTGTGGGCCATCATGTTACAATTAAGTTAATGAAATTCCTTGCCTCAATTCTTTTTTAATGGTGCAATTTTTCAATATTCAATCGAATGTTTGGTGAAATCAAGAATCTATCATTAGTAGAAGTTAATAACTTTCCAGTTCAAGGGAGAAGATTATGATTTGCCGCCACAAAGCTACATGTACCTTGATACTAGTGGCATTATGTGCCTGAATATGTTACCCAGTTCAAAGATGTTTGTGTCAAGCAATTTTCAACAACATAACTACCATATTCTGTATGAACAAAAAAACAACACACTCTCTTTTGCACCCATAGTTTGTGATGCCTTGTAAGACAAGCACATGGATATCATGTGTTTTCTCCTTTAGATTCTACACTATATTTTTTGGATGATCAAAATTTGTTCCCACTATTGTTTCATCCTAAAAACTTTTCATACAAATTTGAGTCTGCTCCTAGAGTTTGTTTCCTTTATGCAGTTAAATTATAAGAAAAAATTTCAAGACTATATGTAAACAACGTTGTTTCTATGATTTCAAATTCATTGAACCCTTGACTGTGAATGGAATATTGATAATATCATGAAAGGCCAAAGTCTGTTACAAAAGGACCCTAAAAAACTTAGTGGATTCAATGAGATACTTTTGTAGTATTTGTTATTATCACTAAAAACAAGTACTTTATAATCTCATAATGTAACGAAAAGTCACACGACTTTAACAAACTCATAAAAGTTACTTTCAAGGGGTGCACTTTATAATTTTTCCTGGGTTAGGTATAAAGCACAAGGAACACCTCCTTGGTATCATTTCTCAACATTCTGCTATTAGTTGGGACAAAAGAAATTTAGAAGAATGTGTTTAAGAATGGGAAACAAATTTGTCAGTTCAATGCTATCCAAATTTTATAGTTATTTTTATTTAGCACATATGTTGGGATTGTAATTAGTTTATATTCTAGGCAAAACTAGTTTCTCTCAAAGTTACTAGTGGGATTATTGAAAATATTTGTAAAGAATTTCGCTCAGAGCCATAAAATAAAGAGATCTTTTGTATCAATCATGCCAAATATAGACAATCAAATTCCTTAGGAATTATTTGATGTTGCCAACCATAGATATGCTAAAAAATGTGGAGTACGAATTGTTTTATTTCTTAACCAAATTCATCATTATCTTATGTGATATCATCCTAGGATGAGAACAAACACAAAGGAAACATTCACTACCTTCTGGACTCTTCTATACACACATAGACATCTCAAAATTAAAAAAATTATAGGTTCTTAGTGACTCCAAGCTTGTGATTGACTAGGCTAATAGGAAAGTGGATGCTAATATTCCAAGTATTAATCACACCCTCAAAGAGATATTGTGAGAAAGGGATTTTTAAATGAACATCTTTTTTCCACATGCATATAGAACTTAACTAGCATGAACACATGTTATCCAAGGAGGCTCTTCATTTCCTAGTGTGGTTTTCTAAAAGTAAATGGAATGAATATCATTTTTTAAACATGTCAACAAATACTTTTTTCTTTTCCTTCTTAAAATTTTATAGGGTCATGTACTAAAATAATAATTTGTTTAGGGATTTTTTTTTAATACACTTTGGAGAAAGTTGAATCAATCTCTATTTCTCTTTGTAATAAAAATTAGCTTTTTTTCTCATATATATATATATAGAAATTGTACAACAAATTCAATGCAAATAGAATGTGAAATGATGGAGGACGATGGAAACAGGGCGGGAGAAGACGCGCGAGGGTTTGGGTTAGGGTTTCAGAAACCCTCTGCAGTTTACTGAACCACGCCGGACCTCCGTTAACCCGCCCCGCACAGCTGTCGTTCACCATACAACTGTCCATCGCATCTCCATCGTTTCGAGCTGGTAGACTTTCTTGGGTAGGAAGGGTTACAATGGCGCAACTCCCTGTTGACAACCCATGATGGTTACAACTTACCTGCCCAGCTCGGTCCGTTTACCCGGGTTTCTGTCATTTTGTCCAGTTTTCTCGACTTTCTGAGGTGTACATCGTTCTGAGACGCAGCTGGCGATATGGAAGACCTAGAAGCTGTCGATTACACCAAAGACTCGCTGGATGGGGTATCCGTCTAGCACTCATCCTACTCCACATCGAAGGTATGTTCAGTACTAGCCTCTCCGAAAACTACTCTCCATTTTCACTGGGGGAACAATCAAGGTCATATCATGTGGTCCTCCCAGATGTACCACCTACTTGGCCAGCGCTCTCTACCCCCCCACTCACCGGATACCCTCGGTTTTGTTTTCGGTTGTTTGAACCCTAACCCTGGTCTTGATCCCTCAGCATCTAGTACCATATCCCGTCCATTTTTAACCTATTCACTGCCCTCTTCCTCAGTCGGGCACTCTGGGTCTCTCGGTATTTCGTCGGGTAGCTTCACCACTGTTCCCCCTCTCTCTGGTTCCCCCCCCTGTTACTGGCATTGAAGACCCTTCCTCCTCGGACCGGAACCCTACACCACCATTTGTTACTGCCCCTCCCTTGGGCCGGCCACACAAGCTTCCTCCCCGCCAAGGCCCTAAAAATAAGTACAGGTGTTTCAAATCAAAGGCGGACGACATCTTTCTCAGACTAGAGGAGGACATTCAGTGCAGTGAGACTATGGATTTTGTAGACCGGGTACTGGTTGGACGCATCAGAGGTCGGAACTACTCGGCAGCACGTTTGAAGACCTGGGCAGCAGAAGTCTGGGGTCAACATTTGGTGGACATCCCTTTCGTGCAAACTTTCGTGAGGGGATGGTTCACATTGAGGTTCGCTTGTGCTGATCATACCAACTGGGTCTTGTCCTCTTACTGGCACTTTGAACATGCCCCAGTGCTACTCAAGTGATGGACACCCTTATTCGACCCCGAGACGAAGCAGATTGGCATCGGGCCCATATGGATTCGACTCTTAGGCCTACCACTACAATACTAGTTAGAAGATATCTTCAAGAGGATTGACAACGCAATTGGTTCCTACATGGACTACGATAAATCCTACCAGCACACTGGCATGATGGCATATGCCCGGATTCTTATTAATCTGGATACCAGGGGAGGACTACAAGAATTCATTACCATTCAATGGAGAGACATGGCTCGCAAGCAAATTATCGACTACGAGGGAATTCCGTACCGCTGCCGAAGATGTCACAAATTCAGACACCTATACAGGGATTGTCCACTCCTCCAGAAAAGAAGGGAATATGTACAGAATCGAGAGTCCGAGCTTCCCTTGGACCATACACCTAGACTGAATCCGGAGAAGAATCAAGAGGAGAAAGCACAAGGTGATGGTGATCCACGAGGCACTCCTGATAATGCTGATGCTGCTAAAGAATCCACAACTCCCTATCCCACATCTCCTGCTCCAGTACACCCAGTGACTGAACAGGAGGGCATCGCGATGAAGGGTATGTTAAATTCAACCCCTTCTCCTTTTCCTTCTGTTTTGTGCATATCAGTTGGCTCTACATCTCATCACATTACTTGCACACCACCTATATCTGCACTTTCGACCTCTGTGGTTTTTCATTATACTCGGGACATTCCCCCTCCTCCCTCCCTCTTTTGTTCCCTCCCGATCCCACCTCCCGTGACATCCCCTTGCCAGCCATCTCTGATATCATCCTCCCTCGCATCCCACTCCATTCCTTCCCCCCCGGTATCCCCCCGATATTCCCTCCGATCCCGATCGAAGGATAAAGGACCCGATGCTTTTGGTCTGGACGCTGAAGTCGGCCCTGCAGCTCACAAGAACTCCCGAGGTCGACCCTCTCGCATCACCAAAGCTAGGCACACTGCTGACAAAGAAGTCACCCTTGGGCGACAACAAACTATTCCCTGGGCCCTTAGAGCGAAGAACGGCCCCCCCTACACCCCTCATGAATATTATATCCTATAACTTCCGAGGGTTTGCTAGTTTGGCCAAAAAACTAGCTCTCACGAGACTGCTTACCTCATCACAGCCGGATATTATCTTTCTACAAGAATCCCTCTGTTTGGCCGAACCTCTTATCCATACTCTCAACTCCTGGCTACCCAATTGGACCTTCCATGCACTGGATGCGTCCGGGAGATCCGGAGGTTTAGCCATTGGGATTAGTAACAAAGCTATGGAGATCAGGAATACTTGGGGAGGCAGAGGATTCATCGGCTTAGACATTTTTGCTTATTCCATTGAGATAGACATTCACATCATCAATGTTTATGGCCCTTGTGCTGACAGATCAAATTACTGGAGAACCTTTCTGGAATCGGAATTACTTCAGGCAGATAACATTATTCTTGGTGGCAATTTAAATTTCTCACTGGGATTCTGTGAATCATGGGGACACTTGGTGCAGGTAGACTCTTTATCAGACACAATTTCTAATCTACTGGAGGAACACCAGTGGGTGGACATTCCCTCTGCTAGAATACAGTATACCTGGACAAACAACCGCAGTGGAAATCAAAGCTTGGCCAGAAGACTTGACAGATTTCTTATAAAGGAGTCACTTCACAACAGACTCCCCCGCACTCGACAATGGGTTGGAACTGGAGGCATATCAGACCATCGACCAATTTTCTTAGAAATGGTAGACATTAATCATAAGATCAAGAGCCCCTTTAAATTTAATGCCTCTTGGTTAAAGGATCCCTCATACATACGGTTGGTAACTAACTATTGGCAAACCAACCATATTGGAGAAAATGAGGATCATACAGAAGGATTCGTTAGAAAATTATCTGAACTTAAGAAGATATCTAAAATCTGGGCTCATCAGAAATGCATTCATGATGACAACAATCTGAGGGAGGCTGAAAGAGTCATCGCTTCACTCGAGGACTCATCAGATGGGACCTTCCCCACTCCAAAGAGAAAAGAACAGTACTCCTCTCTCATCGTGAAGCGCTCACATATTCTGAAGGAAAGAGAAGAAAGTTGGAGATTAAGGAGCAGGGAAATATGACTCATAGAGGGGGATGATAACATAACATTTTATCATAAATTTTCCAATGGGCGCAAAACCATCAATACTATTTGGGAATTGTGGGATGAGCGAGGGCATCCAGTAACATCTCAGAAGAATTTGGCCAGGTTAGCAACAGAGGACTTCAGGGGTATATACAAAGCTCCTAGAGATATAAATATCATGGAGATAATGAGGGTAGCTGAACATTTCCCCAGGTTTGGGCCTCAAGAAGATTCGGAAGAATTACTGAAGGAAGTGACTATGGACGAATTGGAGGCAATTATTAAATGGTTTAAAAAAGATAAAAGCCCAAGCTCAGATGGGTGGACCATCGAGTTTTACATTGCTTTCTTTGAAATCCTGGGGAATGACCTTCTTATGATTGTGGAGAATTGCAGAAGGAGGGGCAAAATTTCCTCTGCCATCAAATTCACATTCATTGCACTTATCCCTAAATCGAACAATCCTGTCTCTTTCGATGATTTCCGTCCCATATCCCTCTATAACTGCCTATACAAGATCATTGCCAAGATCATAGCCAACCGCTTGAAGCCCATTCTTTCTCGGCATATATCTCCAGAGAAATTTGCCTTCCTTCATCACAGGCAGATTCACGAAGCTATTTCCACAGCACAAGAACTCATGCATACTTTACAGGTCAAAAAGAAGAAAGGAATGATACTAAAAGTGGACCTATCCAAGGCATTTGATAGAACAAACTGGCTCTATATTAGACTGCTGTTGACTCATCTTGGTTTTCCCTATGAATATATCAAATGGATGATGAGCTGCATCACCGATGTGTCCTACAGTGTGCTACTCAATGGCGAAGCTACTTCTTTTTTCACCTCAGAGAGGGGCCTCAGACAGGGATGTCCTCTCTCACCCCTGCTATTCTTGCTTATTATGGAAGGATTAAGTAGGATTATTACATCTGCTCGAGATAGAAATCAACTGACAGGCATTAAAATTGCGGATAATTTTTATCTCACTCATCTATTATTTTTTGATGATATTCTGATATTCTTAAATGGCAACATTGGGGACACCACTACTCTTCAGAACTTAATCCTACTTTTCCAACAAGCTACAGGCATGAGGATCAATGATAGCAAGTCCACGATTACTATAGTGGGATGCACACAACATGAATTCACCTTTGCATCACAATGCTTCCCTTTCACCTCATTTCATTTGACACAAGGGATAAAGTACCTGGGCTTTAGATTAAAACCACTCGGATACAGGATAGTAGACTGGACTTGGCTCATAGCGAAAGTGGAAAAAAGACTACAGGTATGGTACCACAAATATCTCTCTCGAGCAGGCAGATTGGTTCTCATTAAAGCAATTATTGAAGCCACTCCAGTCTACTAGATGACCTTGGCCTGGATACCAAAAGGTATTTTGAGCCGATTACAAAGCATATGCTGTCGATTTCTTTGGAAAGGACATCAACCGGGGAAGCTTTTTGCCTGGGTTAAATGGGACTCCATTGCAAAACCCAAAAGCTGGGGAGGATGGGGCATAAAGAGGCTTGATCTATTCTCCAAAGCATTAGCAGCCAAGCTTGGATGGCAGCTCCTCACCACAAACAGTCTCTGGACCCGTGTTGCGTAGGTAAAATACATCAAGCCATTGAATTTAATGGACTGGCTCCGTCTGTAACATGGAACTAGTCATAACATATCTAATATCTGGGAAGCGGTCATAGGCTCACTATCACTTCTGCGAGAAGGAATCACATGGCGTATAAGGGAAGGAAATGTTGTTCGTATTGGATTGGACCCGTGGGTCGGCTATGGCAATGCCCATAGATTATCTGCAGACCTTATAATATATCTACATAGCGGAGGAGTTACATACATAAAGCACATTGGCGATAACAGCAACTCTGCCTTTCTCCAACAGGCATGGCTATCAGCGCAAGCATTGGAGATACCTTTTCAGTGGCAGCTCGAATGGCAGGATTATACGGATGCCCTTACCCAGGCTCATATCAGGCTTATAGAAGGATTGGATGAGATCATTTCGTCCTTTGCTAAACATGGATTATACACTCCGAGACAAGGTTACAAAAGACTCATGGAACGCTACAAGCCACGGGACATCCTCCCAACCTGGAAAATGCTATGGAAACTTAAGGCTGCTCCTCGCACACGATTATTGATGTGGAATATCCTCTTTGATAAGATTCCTACTGGAACCAATCTAATGAAGAGATCATTTTATGGTCCCTTCCGGTGCCATTTATGCCACGGGGAAGAAGAAAGTACAAAGCATCTATTCTTAAATTGCAACACAGCTATAGCATTTTGGCAATCCCTCATATCTCACTATCCAAGCTTAAAGAACTGGTAAGGGAACAATCTCATGGAAGCTTGGAAATATTGGTGTCAAAATCACTCCGAAAAATCCATTAACATGCCTTTGCTAGTATGTTGGGCTATATGGATTGCGCGTAACCAAGCCATTTTTAACTTAAAGATCCCCCATTGGCCTGCTATTTTGCACCACACGATTGCAGACTTTGACTTGCTCCCCGAAGTGGAATCCTCTGCCCCCCCGATCCATCAGACCTAAGACCATAGATAAATCCAAGCCCTGGGCTTATTTCGATGGCTCTGCTCAGGAAGCAGGCTGTGGGAGTGGAACCATCCTTCATCTCATTGAACTGCACTGCTACAAGATCCAAATCAACCTAGGCAAAGGCACCAATAACTATGCTGAACTATGCATAGCAAAACATATCATTCACTTTGCATTACAAAAACACTGCAGACACCTGCAACTATTTGGAGATTCTAAAATTGTTTGCAACTGGCTGAATGATGCATCTCATTGCTATGCTTTTTCATTGAGGCATATATTAGATGAACCAAAAAGACTGATTACTTCTTTTGAATCATTTGTCTGTCAACACATCTACAGGGAACAGAACACAATCGCAGATCAACTATCCAAAGAAGCAGCGCACAGACAAGGAAATGACTGGTTAATACAGGAGGAGATTGACGGAACTTTCTATCAGCATTATCATAGACCTTTTGATGATCCCATAGGAAATGGGCTATAAGGCCCACATACAGCAAGTACTGTTTTTTTTAACATGTATATATGACCTCTGTATGGACATGGTTAAAAACTCTTTTTTGGTAGTATATAGTTTATATGTCACTCTTTGAGTAGAGTAGGAATTAATTTTTGAACAAATCATAGTCAAACAGTATAGATTTTATAGACTCCCTGTGTGGAGACTTCTAGACAAACTTTCAGATCTACAGACTGTGAACACTACAGGCTCAGCGGCCTCCATATGAATATGCATTGGCATCTGCAAAATTTAATTTCTTTATACTAATAGAAATTACGACTTTTTCTCATATATATATATATATATATATATATATATATATATATATATATATATATATATATATATATATATATATATATATATATATATATATATATATATATATCTTGTCTACTTATAAATAAGTTGCATCTTCACTCTTATAATTAATATCTATAAATATGAAATATGTTATAGATATGTTGTAATATTATCTTTAGTATATATAAATAACTATTGATAAATTGGTCATTGATATAAAGAATAAATTTACATTTAACTATTAAATAAATGATAATAAAATATGTAAAACTATATAATGGTAATTAATAGTTTAAAATAATTTAAAGGTATGTGTGAGACTTAATTGCTGTTACAAAAAGGTAACTTTAACTTAATAGTATATTAAAAGAATATAAGTATAATAATAAGAAAACATAAATTATAAATTTATTAGTTTTGTGATTTTATAATTAGTTGTAATAAGTAAACTAATTCATATATAAATTTTAGTTAGATGATCAATCGTCTAATAAGTTATCATTTAAATATTATATATAATATTAAAGTATTATTTATTTAAATATAGAATATAGATGTAATTGCATTTTAAGATTATCATAAATATGAGATCTTTATATCATTAGATTTAATTAATATAACATATATTACAATATTTAGATATGAAACTATCTTAATATTGATTTGAATGTTAAATGAATCTAAATTGTAAGAGTATAATGTTAATTTTAAATAAAAATGTTATGATATTACTTACCTATTTATTTAGCAACTATTTTTCTCCTACAATAATTATCAAAATCGTTTTTATAAGATATTTTAATTTAAATTGATATTAAATTTTAAATAATATTCAAAATTTCTGAAATGTCGTAAGCCATATGAAAATCAAATATATTAAAAAATAATATACTTAAAAAGTCTCACATTCTTGTGGATCACATTCTCTTCTTATAAAAATAAATAACAAAAATTAAAATTGGACTTTTATAATATTAATATAAAAAGCAGCAATATAAAATAAAATATTTCACAAATATCTTTTAATAAAACTTTTTCTAATAAAATAGAATATATATCCATATTATATTATATTTTATATATATAATAACATAAATTTTATAAACAAAAGATAGAGGCTAAATATTTTTTAATTATATTTTTTCCACATAAAAATATTTTTAAATAAAATAAATATTAAAGTACTAAATTCTATTTTTTAAGTAAAATATAAATCTAACAATAACACATTACATTATTCAAACTGCAGCTAACAAATGTTTTTAAACATAAATTTTATAAAACGCATTATATCGTTAGCAGAGTTAAGTGTAGTTAAAATAAATATTAAAGTACTAAATTCTATTTTTTAAGTAAAATATAAATCTAACAATAACACATTACATTATTCAAACTGCAGCTAACAAATGTTTTTAAACATAAATTTTATAAAACGCATTATATCGTTAGCAGAGTTAAGTGTAGTTCTTCTCCCCCTACTGTGGGTGGGAGGCAAGAAAGACATGAAGAAGCGTGCGTAGCATGCGTATAGGTTAGGGTTTAAGGGATTCTATGAGGCAATTTATGAAATATATATATAAAATATGCGGACCATCACGGTTTTTAATCAAGGTTTATTAATTGTAATAATAAATATGATAAATATGATAAGTTTATTAAAAATTAATAAACTTAAAAAGTCCCACATTCTTGCGGATCACATTCTCTTCTTATAAAATAAATAGCAAAAATTAAAATTGGACTTTTATAATATTAAAATAAAAAGCAGCAATATAAAATAAAATATTTCACAAATATCTTTTAATAAAACTTTTTTCTAATAAAATAGAATATATATCCATATTATATTATATTTTATATATATAATAACATAAATTTTATAAACAAAAGATACAGGCTAAATGTTTTTTAATTATATTTTTTCCGCATAAAAATATTTTTAAATAAAATAAATATTAAAGTACTAAATTCTATTTTTTAAGTAAAATATAAATCTAATAATAACACATTACATTATTCAAACTGTAGCTAACAAATGTTTTTAAACATAAATTTTATAAAACACATTATATCGTTAGCAGTGTTAAGTGTAGTTCTTCTCCTCCTACTGTGGGTGGGAGGCAAGAGAGACAGGGAACTAGAGAGCAAACGAAACGACTTCTAATTGTAATAATAAACGTATGTATTACTTTAACTGGACTTCGATCCCCAAAATTAGAGATCAAACAAAATTAGAAATTACTTTTGAATGTACTTCTATCTCCAAACACACATTATTTAAAGAACTAATTCTATGTCCAATAGACAGACAGAGAAATCATCCCCTCTCCTCTGGTAGAGTAAACCATTCGCTACGCCTCAACGTACGTACGTGTTTTCCATTCACGAAGCATGGCTGGACAATCTCCTTGCAGTGCTCCCTGCAAACCCTCCTTATTCATTTGTTGTTATTGCTGTCCCTATTACCATTGATGCAATGCAGGCCGCTTGAGCGCAAGCTTCCAGTGCCTGAGCAGAAACCCGCTGTTGGGTTGAGAATAGATCTAGTGCATGTTGGGGATTTTTCTGTCAAAATCCCAAAAACAAAATCACAGAACACAGAGACAATGCTCTGTTTCAAACACAGGATCTTTAACACAACAGAAACTTAAAAAATTACTTGCAGCTGATAGAGTTTTCACACACACCACAAATTTCTATTCATTAATAAAAAATGCTGTTACAAACTATGGTTCTTCCTCTCTCACAGAGGGATTTACAAAAAAAAACAAAAGACTCAGACTGCTGTGTCTGCTGTATATTCTATTTTGCTGCTGCTGCCTTTCTTTTTCATTCACGCGCTGCTGCGTTCTATATTTTCACTTCTTCGCACTGCTGTGCATTACAACACAATTTACACTGCTGTGTATAACAATTCTATTACATGTCAACAATAAAAACTTACATATATATATATGACAACCAAAAGGAAATTACTTCACGTTTTCACTGGCCATGCTTCCGTAAAAGAAATAATAAAAATTAAATGCTTTTACCAACTATTACTTGAGCCCATACTCCCACTGAAATAAAATTAAAAACTTCACCAAAACTTACCAACCCACAGTAAATTCCATTTACTGTTTTACTGACATTTACTGGCGGTCAATAAATGTAACTTTCACTTCACGTAAAATTCATTGGCTGCTTGTACTTCAACCATTGACTTCATTTAGATCGCATCGCAAAAATCGCATTTGGCAGAACACAAAAGTGGAGCACACACACATTAGTGCGATCTGCGATATGCGATCGGATCGCATCGCACCATCGCAATCAGAGAAATCAAGTGATCAAAACGGAGGGTGACAAGGTGAGTTTGCGATTTGCGATATGCGATGGATCGCATCGCAAAATAAAATAAACCTGCAGTTGAAATTATTATTTCAACACTCCCCTTTAATTTCAACTGCTAGGTTATCAATCATACCCAGGCGCTTCCTTAAAGACTCAAAACTTTTCTGATCTAATGGCTTTGTCAGAATGTCTGCAACCTCTTCCTGAGTGCTGCAATGTTGTAAAACAATTTCTCCATTGTTCACCAATTCTCTGATGTAGTGAAACCTTGTATCAATGTGTTTCGTTCGCTTGTGAAACACAGAATTCTTGGACAACGCAATAGCTGAGCTATTGTCACAAAAAATAACTGTTGCTTTTGCCTACTCTTGGCCTAAGCTCCTCAAAATTCTTCTCATCCACACTGCTTGACATGCTGCTGCTGTAGCTGCCACGTATTCTGCTTCTGCTGTAGATAACGCCACAATTTGTTGTTTCTTGGAAGCCCATGAAATTGCTCCTAAACCCATGTGAAAGACATAACCGGAAGTGCTTTTCCGATCATCTACACTTCTAGCCCAATCACTATCAGTGTATCCAATTAAATCTGAACTTTCTGAGACACTATATAATATGCCAAACATTTTGGTACCTTTGACATACCTTAAAATTCTTTTTGCTGCCTGCCAATGTGCCTCCTTTGGCCTCTCCATGAATCTGGAAATTAAACTAACAGCAAACATAATGTCAGGCCTAGTAGCGGTTAAATACATAAGGCTGCCAACTATGCTCTTATACAAGCTAGGATCAAAATCCTTGCTGCTGTCCTCTTTGCTGAGTTTTAATCCCATTACCGTGGGAGTGATTGCTGCCTTGCACTCTTGCATGTGGAATCTTTCCAACACTTCATTTACATATCTTGCTTGAGAGATAAAAATCCCATTTTCATTTTGATCTACTTCTATTCCTAAGAAGTATCTCAGCAAACCCATGTCAGTCATCTCAAATTCTTCTTTCATGACTGATTTAAAATTTTCAATGAGGTAGTCATCATTACCTGTAAAAATTACATCATCAACATACAAGACAACAATTAAAATATTGCCATCCTTTTCTTTGATGTAGACTGTGGGTTCTCCCTCACATTTGTCAAATTCATTTTCCAGTAGATAGGAGTCTATTCTACTATACCACGCTCTTGGCACTTGCTTCAGCCCATAAAAAGCTTTCTTCAATCTACACACTTTGTGTTCTTGGCCTTTCTTCTCATAGCCTAGTGGCTGTTCAATGTAAACCTCCTCCTTTAACATTCCATTTAGGAATGCCGACTTCACATCCATTTGGTAAACTTTCCATTTGTTTTGTGCTGCTATAGACAACACTGCTCTCACGGTTTCCATTCTTGCAACCGGTGCGAAAGTCTCCTCATAATCTCTTCCATACTGCTGCTTGTATCCCTTGATGACCAACCTTTCCTCATGTCTTTCAATTTTGCCTTCACAATTGCACTTGGTCTTATAGACCCATTTAACTCCAATGACTTCTTTACCTTTTGGTAGCTCAACCAAATCCCATGTCTTGTTTCTTTCTATGGCATTCATCTCCTCATCCATAGCTTCTATCCATTTCTTATCTTTAATAGCATCTTCGAAATGAATAGGATCTTGAACATGACAATACAAGGCAAATAAGGAATTCATTCCTTCATTATAAATGTCACTTAAGTTTCTGAATTTCTTACCTCTTTCACTTGGTGTGCAAGTGCTTGAAGATGCACTTGAATTTCCTCCTTGTGGTGTGCTTGGAGAAGCACTCTCATTTCTCCTCAAGGGTGTTCCTTGCTGTCCTTGTGTTGGCGCTGCTGTTTGGGGATGTATTTCTACCATTTCCTCATCATCTTCATCATGAGACAAATAGTTTTTAACATTAACTGTTTTCTCTATGCTTCCATCCCAAGCTTCCTCCTCAAGGAACTGAACATCTCTGCTCACAAAGAACTTCTTGGTAGATGGGATATACAACCTGTAAGCTTTGGATTCCTCACTGTATCCAATGAAGATAAATTTCTCCCCTTTGCTGTCCAACTTCCTCCTTAGTTGATCTGGAATGTGTGCATAAGCCACACATCCAAAAATTTTCATGTGGGTGACTCCTTGCTTTCTTCCACTCCATGCTTCTTCAGGCACTTTGTTCATCACAACTTTTGTAGGACACCTATTCAAGATATATACAGCACAGTTTACGGCTTCAGCCCAATAATCATTTGGCAAATGTTTTTCCTTCAACATGCTCCTCGCTATATCCATGATGGTCCTGTTCTTCCTTTCAGCAACTCCATTTTGCTGCGGAGTGTACCTAGCTGTAAATTGCTTGTGAATTCCATTTTCCCTGTAAAAACATAAAAATTCTTTGGAGATATACTCACCTCCTCTGTCTGTTCTCAAAACTTTGATACGCAACCGACTTTGATTTTCCACGAGTGCTTTGAAATTTCGGAATTTTTCAAACACTTCACTTTTATTCTTCAAGAAATAAACCCAAGTTTTTCTTGTAAAATCATCAATAAATGTTAGAAAATATTGGCTGCCTGCTAAAGATTGATTTTGCATTGGTCCACATAAATCTGAGTGGACAATTTCTAAGGGTGCCTTTGCCCTTATGCTTTTCCCTGAAGGAAAACTTTCTCTATGTTGTTTTCCCAATATGCAGCCTTCACAAAGGCTGTTAGGTTTCTCTATCAATGGTAATCCCCTTACCATTCCTTTTCTACTCAACAAATTAAGACCTCCAAAGTTGAGATGTCCAAATCTCAAGTGCCACACCCAATTTTCATCCTTTGGCACACTTTGGAGAGCCTCTTGGGTAACTGCTGCCATTGCATCTTTGTTTTTCAAATCTGCCCTTATTCTGAGAGGGAACATTCTGTTCCTCGTCATCCTCACTTCAGCAATGCACCTTTTGCTGGGTGGAATATCCATGATGGTGCATATATCATTCTCAAAGAAAACATTGTAACCCTTTTGAACAAGCTGTCTAATACTTAAGAGGTTACATCTCATTCCAGGAACATAATAGACATCTGTTATGGTTTTCCTTTCACCTTGCTTTGTAAAAATTTTAACTTCTCCTTTACCCATAACAAAGATTTTGTTATCAGTCCCAAGTGTGACTTGTGACTTCACACTTTGATCTAAAGCAGAAAACAAAGCTATGTTTCCTGTCATATGGTTGCTGCAACCGGAGTCTAGAAACCATATATCTTCACTATTTGTTTCAGCCATGTTACAAGCTAACAATACATTATCTTGGCTGACATTTTCTCTAGTAATATTTGCATTAGATCTATTATTCACATCATGCTGCTTCTTCCTACATTCACTGGCATAATGCCCATATTTTTTACAATAATAACATTGGACATTGGATTTTTCATACCTTTGTCCTTGAGCATGATGTTGTCCACTTTGTTGGCTGCTACCTTGGCCTTGGTTCTGATTTGGATCGCTGCCTCTTCCTTGAGCATTCGCTGGACTGTTCCTTCCACCTTTGTTCTGGCTTCTGCCTCTTCCTCTCTTGTTTCCTCTTCCTTGACCTCTTCCTCTTCCAAAGGACATCTGGGTCTTGAAGGCTTGCTCTAGAGATGAGTTTTCATTTCTACTCAACCTATGCTCATGTGTGATCAGTGATGCATGAAGCTCATCAACTGAAAATTTTGAGAGATCCTTTGTCTCTTCTATGGTAGTGACAATCACATGGAACCTTGAGGGTAGGCACCTCAATAGTTTCTCCACAATCCTCCTTTCTTCAAGTATCTCTCCATGAGACCTTATTTGTGTGACCAGGCCAATTACTTGAGTGAAGAATGAGTCAATATTGTCTGACTCCTTCATACACAGATTCTCAAAATCCTTCCTCAGCAACTGTAGCTTTGCTGACTTCACTTTCTCCATGCCTTGATAGGCTGTCTTGAGAGTTTTCCATGCTTCTTTGGATGTCTTAGCTATTGCTAACCTTGGAAACACGCTTCCATGCACTGCTTGATACAAGAAGAAGAGGGCTTTTGAGTCCTTCTTCTTGTGGCTCTTTAACAAATATTTCTCTCCCTGAGTTATTGCATTAAACTCATTCTCATCTGCTGGTTGTTCAAAACCATCTTCAACTATTTCCCATAAGTCTTGGGAAGCAAACAAGGATTTCATTGTTATTGCCCAATAGTCATAGTTTTTACCATCAAATAATGGGAGCTGCATACCCATGCTATTGTTGGTGCTGGTGCCAGCCATTCTTACACTATCAACTATGCTTCAAATACTTCACTGTGTATTTAAAATAACAGACTGTCTTCAACAGCAACACACAAAAAAAAACTTTGAGAAATACCTTGGATTCTTTTTCCTGAGTCTTCACACTGCTGGAGAAGTTGCTGCAATAAGAATCCTTCCTTCAGCTTCTTTGAACCCTTCAAAGAGCCTAACGTGGCTCTGATACCAGTTGTTGGAAATTTTAGGTGATTTCAAACTCAAAAGACCAGAGAACAACGCTCTGATACCACTGTTGGGGATTTTTCTGTCAAAATCCCAAAAACAAAATCAAAGAACACAGAGACAATGCTCTGTTTCAAACACAGGATCTTTAACACAGCGGAAACTTAAAAAATTACTTGCAGCTGACAGAGTTTTCACACACACCACAAATTTCTATTCATTAATAAAAACTGTTGTTACAAACTATGGTTCTTCCTCTCTCACATAGGGATTTACAAAAAAAAACAAAAGACTCAGACTGTTGTGTCTGCTATATATTCTATTTTGCTGTTGTTGCCTTTCTTTTTCATTCACGTGCTGCTGCGTTCTATATTTTCACTTCTTTGCACTGTTGTGCATTACAACACAATTTACACTGCTGTGTATAACAATTCTATTACATGTCAACAATAAAAACTTACATATATATATACATGACAACCAAAAGGAAATTACTTCACGTTTTCACTGGCCATGCTTCCGTAAAAGAAATAATAAAAATTAAATGCTTTTACCAACTATTACTTGAGCCCATACTCCCGCTGAAATAAAATTAAAAACTTCACCAAAACTTACCAACCCACAGTAAATTCCATTTACTGTTTTACTGACATTTACTGGCGGTCAATAAATGTAACTTTCACTTCACGTAAAATTCATTGGCTGCTTGTACTTCAACCATTGACTTCATTTAGATCGCATCGCAAAAATCGCATTTGGCAGAACACAAAAGTGGAGCACACACACATTAGTGTGATCTGCGATATGCGATCGGATCGCATCGTACCATCTCAATCGGAGAAATCAAGTGAACAAAACGGAGGGTGACAAGGTGAGTTTGCGATTTGCGATATGCGATGGATCACATCGCAAAATAAAATAAACCTGCAGTTGAAATTATTATTTCAACAGTGCATCGAGACTCATGGATTTCCCCATTCTTTCCAGGGAATATTATGTCCACTGAAAGGGTTAAGCGAGCACTGCAACGCAGTCTAGCAAGGGTTCAAACACTACATAAATCTGTAGTTTTAAAGGCTGCTACTCAATTAGCTCATAAAAGTGCAAGAATCCAAGCTCCGATAACTGCAGGAAGTGGAGAATTTTTGATGGAGGTAGGAATTGGTGAGCCGCCTTTATCATATTCTGGAATTCTAGACACGGGCAGTGACTTGATATGGACACAGTGTTTGCCCTGTGACTATTGCTATAATCAATCCTCTCCAATCTATGATCCTATCCAGTCCTCCACTTTCATGATTGTCCCATGAGATAGCTCTGAGTGCCAGGCAAAACCTAATATGGGTTGCAATGCTGATCATCTGTGTAATTACAGGTATGCGTATGGTGATGACTCCTTCAGCACAGGGATCCTCTCAATTGAAAGGTTTACCTTTTCATCAGAGTCAGTCAACGAGATTCAGTTTGGTTGTGGCGTAAACAATGAAGGCCACTTCGGCCAAACAGGTGGAATGGTAGGCTTCGGACGAGGTGACTTATCTTTAATTACACAGCTTGGTTCAGTAGGAGGTGATAAGTTTGCTTACTGCCTCACGTCTTTTAATGATTATCCTTCCCGAGGCAGCCCTTTGTTTATAGGTCACACTGCTACTTTCAAGGGCGCGGCTGCTGTCAGTTCAACTCCTTTTATTCAAAACAGCGCAGCATCAAGTTCCTATTATCTTTCGTTGGGAGGAATTAGCCTTGGAGGTGCACTATTGGATATCCCTGATGATTCTTTTGATATTGATCAAAACGATGGTAGTGGCGGATTTGTGATAGACTCTGGAACCACTTTCACATTTCTGTATGACGGTGCATATCAAGTTTTGAGGAAATCCTTAATCTCTTCTTCCAGTCACTTGCAGCAAGTGGATGGGTCAGACATCGGACTAGACCTCTGTTTTAACTTTCCAGCTAATAACGATTTTAACTTTCCCACTTTAACATTCCACTTCGAGGGAGCAGATTATAATGTGGAGCCAGAAAACTACATGTACGTTGATACCAGTGGTGTTATCTGCCTGGCAATGCTACCTAGTCCAAACATGTCCATATTAGGCAATTTTCAACAGCACAACTACCAAATTCTCTATGACGTCGGCACCAACATGTTCTCTTTTGCACCCGCAGTTTGTGATTCCTTGTAAGCGAGCACATGGATACCTGTTTTCTCTCTTCTAGACTATTAGATTAGATGATTAAAGTGGGGTTGTTGTCGGTCTTTGAAAAAAAATTTGTCATAGAATTTTATGTTTCTTCCTAGGATTTGGTTCTGCTCAATTATCAACATATGTAAACACTTCTTTTTCAGACTATAAGCAAATATGTAATTAGCAAGGTTGTTTCTGTGATTTCAAATTCATTGAGCCATGAATTCTTTATTGTGTATGGAATATTGATCAAATTCATTAAACCATGGATTGTGTATGGAATATAGATAATTTAATGAAAGGCCAACGTCATTATAGGTTGTTACTGAATATAGATAATTTAATGAAAGGCCACGTTATTATAGGTTGTTACTGATTCAATGGTATATTCAGGGTAATATTAATTATTAAAATACTAAAAGTAAAAAAAAAAAAAAGGTCAAAATAAAATTGCCCAAAGCTTATCATCTGAAATGGATTAGACAATAACTGTTTTTTAGATTGAACATTGCATTTATAATTTGTAATGTAACTGATGCCTGTTTTCTTGAAGCACAAGAATGGACTGAATCCTGCCGAGTCATTCAAACATATAGTTAAGGCCCTGAACTCTGAGGTAATATACCCTGAACTGTTGTAATCTGTCCAATAAATAAAATCTCATTTACTCAACTTTGATTTTTGGCCAAAGTGGCATCGAATTGCCTAGGACAAAATCAGAAATATAATATCATTTACTGGAGTTGCCTAAGAAATATATGAGGAAATCCCTGCACATAGTGGAAGTTCACTTGTCACGTAGTGATTGGACTATTGACGACTAGAGTTGAGATTTCGTACAGCGAAAGATACGGTTCTTCAAGACAATTTCGGTTCACACAATATGGCTCCGGAAGAACAATAGATTCACACAATGTTCTATTTCAAAAACCAGATTTCAATAGAAATAAAGTCTATATATTTTCTTGCTTTTGCTTCTCTTTCTCGTCTCCTAACAATGTGGTTGGTGGAGAGGTCACCGACAAGATTCCGGTAAGACACTTTTGATTACTGCTCTTTTTCATTGCCCTTAGAAAATTCTAATTCTTGCAACTTGTTTGGGATTTACACATCTGATACTTGTCTGTTAAATCAAACAAATAGAAGAAACTTACTGAATTGAAATCAATTTTGTGAGCAAACAGTCGAACTTGTGTGGATTCAACCCTCAACATTTCAAGAATCCGCTCTCATATGCATGAGCAAACTTTAATACATGCTATAACTGAAACCCATAAGAATGAATTGGGGCTAAACCCAGAAAAAGTTACCATATAGAGAAGGGGAAACATAGATTAATTTGTATTGTTTAAAAGACATTGCAACAGGATTGCTCATTCCAATAATGAGAGTAATATGGCAATCGAATCACCTATTCGGTTCTCAGTTCATACAATTACTATCTTGTAACCCCAAGGTAAACGCAGAACAACATTATCAATTGAAATGTCGGCAAGACCGGCCATAGATTAACTCTATTTAATCATCTCCGGAAGTTCAAAAGGTGAAATTGCGTAAAGCAAAACCCTCAATGGCTAGAGTAACCAACCTGGAGCATGGAAGACAAAAGTCATAAGTGGATGCCACTGCCTGGTTCCGAATTGTTGAGAAAAGGAATTGCTGGGCGTACTTAACCTGCCATCAGATTTAAGAGGTGAGTTAGAGAATTCCAATAGAGACAATTAAGGAAACAAAGAAAAACATGTCTGTAACAATATAGTACCTATAGAGTGGTGTTGGGGTCACAATGCACGCCTAAGTGAGTGAAACAAGACTCTGTAATTAAATTCCATAAGCATTTATCAATTTCCTTTCTCTTGCAAAGGATTTGATACTGTTTCCAGAGAAAATGGTTTCAAACAATTACCTAAGGAATGAATTTGACCATATCATTTCCTTCACCTGTGGATGCAAGGCTCAAACCTGTAAGAACCACCTGCATTGACAGTGCAACAAATTAGGGCTTCTATATAGATATAACCGTCAATGAGGGAAAAAGCAGGAAGCCTAATCTCTTCAAAATATACCACAGTCAACATACTCGGTGTACCTGTTCCTAAGCCATGGAAACTAAACATGCAGGTTGCAGAGCGCTTAACTCCAGAGCAAAATGACTGAATGAACCTCGTCTTTGGAGCCAGATGGGGAATTGGTTACCTCAACCAACCCGCCCTGAATGTTGAACCTCGGATTAGTGGAGGTCCATCGCACGGTATGTTGAACTCCAGGTGTCCAAGATTGTGAGATATTTCTAAATACGCATATAGTGAGATAAAAGGTTGAGTTTAATAAAGTCAGGTGTACATTCATGGAGGGAGGGGTGTAAATATTAGTCATTAACCTTATTACTCAACAGTAACATTAACGCATTGGGAATCGAATCTTTAAAGGTGTATGATCGCCTGATATCAAGCGATAAAAGGTGTATTATAACCATGTATTAATTCCTATAACTACAAAATTTCAATTTTTATTAAGTCAATGGGTGAGTGTCCAACTCACCTTTCCACCTCATAAGCAAGCCCTACAACCTTTCTTATAGATAAATATTAATAGATATATCGGGTATCAAAATATTAATAGTTTCCGATGTTTAATCTAAAGAAAATCATTCTCCATTCCCCATCACCACTTGACTTTTGGTGGGCGTTGACATGTCTTTAGCCAAATAGTGCTGCTAACATCTCTCACATATTACTCATTATGTCTACTTAACATGAAAAATCATTGAAATTATATTTTTCACATCATCATATAATTTCCACATGAAATTATATTTTTCTTGGTTCCATTGTAAGGCTCCATCTTCAGGCCCAATTTTTTTTTAAGGTTATCTTTTGTATTTCAATTTGGCTAATGTGTCGATATGTTCAGCTTACAACCATAAACTAACAAGGACCCGATGTGGAAGTCTTATTTTCTGTTGATATTCCATTTATCAAATCATAACTATATATGACTTACGAGGTTTATGGTAATACATTGATACTCTGATATTGATTTGCTTATGATAATTCACTTATGAGGTTTATGGTAATACATTGATACTTTGATATCAATTTACCTATGATAATTCACGGGTTGACCATATAGTAATGTCAATTGTAGGGAAGGTGGTTGTTAAGTGATGTTCATTATATTGACTTGATATAAAAATACTTAAGCATTAAAGCTTCTAGCTATGAGATGTGTTGATATGTGTAATTCCCCACCACATTACTTAGTTTTGGGTACTTTTTTGATATAGGACCTAGTGCTAAGGGTTCATACTTTGAAAAATTCATGTATGGTTGTGTAGATCTCAACATCGTGGAAATGTGGGTTCAACACCTGATTATCTCTTTGTAGCCCTGTAAGTGAAAAGGTAACAAAATAAGTTTGGGATTATATATTGTAGAGATGAATAGTCTATTAGCATGGACGTGGGATTTCAAACCCAAGGGGTTCCCACTCAACTAAAAAAGCTCTACATACAACAAACTCACAATGAGGCCCAGCTTAGTCTCACAAAAACAAATTCTAACATTAGGACACCAATCCATACATTGATGTGTGGTGAGACAGTTGGGTTCTTTGGGTGAAACCCACGAGGTTAGGGTTCAAATCACATTGAGTATATTTTCCTACTATGGTGTGCAACTCAAGGAGTAGACTCCCCCCTAGCACGAGCCTCAGCTCTTGCCAAAATCATTAAAAAATCATAAGAAATTAGTATATCTCATTTGCAGGTTGTTGGATGTACTCTTGGTGTTATAATGGTAGCTACAAGAATTGATCCTAGGTCTTCCTTAGATTAGGTACCGATTCACCACATTGTTAAAAAAAACATTAGGACAGTAATCCAAAATTAGGGTTCATAAGATGATTCTTTCATATTTTTCTCTTCTTTTAAAGTATATTTCTAATGCCCCTCAACTCTCATGCCAAATTATCTCATTTATTATTATTGTCATTTTTTAAAACACCCTTATTTTATTATTTTCCTCTAACCTCCTATATTTATTTTGTTTTTCTAACTTCCCTTTATTTATTACTTTCTTCTAACTTCTTTTATTTTATCATTTTCCTATAACGTCTCTTACTTTATTATTTTCTTCTAACTTCCCTTATTTTATTTGTTTCTTTTATTTCAATTGTTAATTGGATATTTATTATTTATGCTTCGTTTACGAGGGTTCTCATGAATATATTTTTTCTTAGTTTTAATTTTTTTTTTCTTTTATTTCATGCACAACTCCTCCCTTTAAATATAGAACCAAATAAACATTTTATTTCCATTATTTATAAATTATAATATTCCCCCACATGTTAATAAACATTTTATTTCCATTATTTATAAATTATAATATTCCCCCACATGTTTTACGATGGATTAAATACTTAATCAAGTTAAATTATATTTTTTTTTTGTTGATAAGTGGGTGAATCCTGAAAATCACTCTTACCCTGTGGTTGAGAGGCCACGACTTAGGGGCATCTAAGCCGTCAAAATCACCTGGGGATCGCACCCGGCCTGAGCCGCACCAGCGGAAACCATGCTGGATTTTTTGGTATCAGCGAGACTAGAACCGGTGACCTTTGCTTACGGAGCGCCTTAACAACGCGCTCCTTCACCAACTGTTCTAAATCTCTTTGATAAATTATATTTTTTTCTTAGTTTTAAAATTTTGTTTCTTTTATTTCATGCACAACTCCTCCCTTTAAAACTAGAACCAAATCAACCTTTTATTTCCATTATTTCTAAATTATAATATTCCCCCCACATGTTTTAGGATGGATAAAATACTCAATTAAGTTAAGTTTACTTTATTTGATATTTTTTTGAAGTTTCATTTATTTCTATCTCCATAATCGTCTTTTCTAAAGATTTTCTAATTTCCAAATAAAATATAACTCAAAACTCACTTTTGACATGTATTGTTTGACTTTAGTGCTTGGACACATTAACTTCAAATTCAATTTACCTTTTTATATCCCAATACCAATGGTGCCAAGTTGATTGTTCCCTTCAATAATTGCTCAGATAGTTCTAAGGGTGTTACAATACTTTCCTTTCAAATACCTTTTTGTGTTCAGATACCAAGAGTGTCAATTTCGTTGTGCCCTTCAAGAACTCCTCACATTGTTCCAAGGGTGATAAAACACTTTCCCTTCAAGCATCTATGACTAATATAGCAATTTCTTTAATTTGAATGAATGCCAAGTAGCTATAAATATACATTTAATTCTCTCATTAGATAGATCGATTTCTTAATGACCTTTGTTTATTTTTAGCAGAACTCTTTGTGTAATTACATCTACAATATCATTGTAAGAATTAAGCTTATGCTTTTGAGAATGATCTCTAATGAGAAATTTGAGTACCTCAGTGGTCAAATGATACGTTAAGGAATTGGTCCAATATAGAGTGGGGCACACAATAAAAACTAAAAACATACACATATTAGTGATGAAGTTATATCTTTCCAAGGTTTATGACTAGATTTCATGGAACGTTTCAAAAAAATTATTGATTTTCATTGGCTTTAATGTAAACATGGTGAATTGGATTATCAATTGTGTTAATTTCTCCTCATTTCTAATATTAATGAATGGGGAAGGATCTAATATATTTAGGCCCTCTACAGGACTTTGACTAGGGTGTGCCCTCTGTCTATACTTAGTTTTAATAACTTTAGAGTATCTTAGTTGGATGATAATTAGGTCTAGATAGTCTCAGCCCATTCAAGTAATTTTGATGGGAAAAAACTTACAAGTCACTCACCTATTACTTGTGGAAAATGTACTTTTATTATGATATTGTAATGATAGTGAAGGTGAGTGATTTAAATGGATCATACAATCATTTTGTCACGTGACTAGCATGAAGGTTAATATTGAGATATTTACTGTATACTTTCTTGACTTTGTGGATGGAGTCAAGCAACTACTGAAAAAGATTTTAGTTATTAGGATAATGATTTAAATGGTGGTTTCAATTATTTTGGATTCAGTATTAAGCCAAATGACTACGTAGTAGAGGACTACAAGTGATGAAAGGCTAAAGAGGAAAATATAATATACTTCTAGTGTCATCATTAGATTCCAATGGGTTGAATAGTAGTGTTGGAGGCTATTCATGTTTATTCGAATTTGTGAGCTCCAATCCCTAAAATTATCCTAAATAGAAACTATAAGATAACGTTTAATTATATGTTGTAAGGATCGAAATAATATTTGGGGGGTCATCTTGTTATTTGGTCTCAGATGGCTCCTCCCATGAAGCAAGGATGTTAGGGCTTAATAGTATCTTAATTTTGGGATAGCTTTCTTCATTAGGATTTAGGGAAAATTTATGGAGGTACCTTTTTATTACCAAATGCATTTCAATCGAGTCTACCTCGAATTAGTTACTGTCATGACATAAGATTATTCCTCCAACCATTGGGGGGTGATCTGTCAAGAATTTGAACCTATAGTTGGTACTTATCATGTTTAGTGGCTCGGGTCTAGATCTATGGCCTGCATTGGAATGGATGTTATAAAAAAGCATAAGAAAATATCTTCCCAAATGTGTTGATTGTGTTCCTTTACAAAAGAGGATTTTGCAGCATAAATAAAATAGAACATGAGGATACCACTATGATATGGAATCAATGATGAGTTTCGACATCAGACCTAAACCTTGAAGCTATATGGAATGATAATTAGGGATGGCCCTATTGCACAAGTCAATAATGCACCTATGAGGGTCAATGAAGAAAATGATAATTTGTTATGGATGTATGACTCCACATATAGACATTACACTAGTAAGCTACGATACAAATCTTTGAAAAAGAATAATTAGGTAGTAAACTAGGATATAAATCTTTGAAAAAGAATGATTAGGTAATTATAATATGCTTGTACAAAAATACTTATAAGATATAAGCACCTCTCAAAATAAAATTATTATTCTAACTCATACATAAAAAAAATGGATTTAACATGATCTAGAATGAACATTCTCATAAACATAATGGAGATGATGTTGTAGGAATTTACAGGGTAAGTTCCTCATACAGAACACCAAAGGACACCGCTCACAAACAGATCACAGATCAATACACCAGTATTTTGACGTGGTTAAAACCCTCAAAGAGGGAAACAGTCCATGGCCTGAGCCAATGCGGCCACTTCAGGCAATTTATTAATAAAAGAATGAAAATTTACATATGCTTCTCTCATAGACGGATTACCCTACAAATGACCCTCCATGCTCTTTAAGTAGAGATCGTGGACCAATCGGGTGTTAATCCACGGATCAAGTGTCGGTAATACCGATGAGAGAATGAACCATCGGATTTTTAAGTTACAAAATATACATAGTAAAGAAACACACTTTACCTAACTCTATACCTAACTCTATACCTAACTCTATACTAGACCAAGTTGTACTTAACTATTTCCTATGTGTCGGAATATCCAAACATCCCCCCTTAAGAACAACTTGGGATAGGATTGAAGGATTTACAAATATGACACAATAGGAGAAGGAAGGAGGCACTAGAGCCTATCCCCCATTAGTGACAACTTCCTGAACTCCAACCATAAATCGATGTTTAGTGAGCTTCGCCTCTGTGAGAGCCTTTGTAAAAATGTCTGCAACTTGATCATCTGTTGAACAATATTGCACTTCAAGAACATGGTCGTGAAAGAGCTTTATGATGAAGTGCATGTGCAGTTCAATGTGTTTTCTGCGCTGATGTTGGACTGGATCTTTGCAGAGCTGAATGACACTTTGATTATCACACCAAAGTGTAGTCGGGTGCTGCAGCTGAAAGCCAAACTCTGACAGGATCTGATGAAGCCACAAGGCTTCCTTACTAGCTTCTACGGCACCACGATATTCTGCTTCTGTTGAAGAAAGAGAAATGGCACCTTATTTCTTACAAGCCCATGTAATAGGTCCTGAACCAAGAGTGAACACATAACCTGCAGTAGACTTCCGATCATCAGGGTCACCAGCCCAATCGGAATCAGTGAGACCAACCAATAGAGGAGCTGCTTCAACACTGTAATGAATCCCAAACTTAACTGTACCTTGAACATAACGAAGTATTCTTTTAGTTGCTTTCCAATGAGTTTCATGTGGGTTTTGCATAAACCGAGCAACAAGGCCAACGAAAAAGGAAAGGTCAAGACGAGTATGGGTTAGATACAAAAGTTTTCCTACAAGTTGACGGTATAAGGTAGCATCAACTTCAGGAGAAGTACAAGTGACTAAAAGTTTGACTCAAGACTGAAAGGGAGAAGGGGCTGGCTTACAATCTTCCATGTGAAAGTGGCGTAGAATATCACAGGCATACATGGACTGAGAAAGGGAAATACCTTCCTTGGATTGCAAGACTTGAAAAACGAGAAAATAATGTAAGTGTCCTAAGTCTGTCATTTAAAACTTCCTTTTAAGGCTAGACTTCACATGGTTTATAATGTTGGGATCACTACCAGTCAGGATCAGATCATCAACATAAAGTACAAGAATGATAAGAGACTTGCCCACTTTCTTGGTGTAGACAGTATTGTCAGAATGACACCTAGAGAAGCCAAATTCTAAAAGAAAGTTATCCATTTTGGCATACCAAGCTCGAGGAGCTTGCTTGAGACCATAAAGGTATTTCTTAAGCCGACATACAAGGCTGGAGTCTATTTGTATAAAGCCAATAGGTTGTTCCATATAGATTTCTTCATGCAAGTCCCCATGCAAGAAGACGGATTTAACATCCATCTGATGGACTTCCCATTTGAAAGAGGCAGCAAGGGAAAGAACAAGGCGGATAGAGTTCATTTTGGCAACAGGGGAGAAGGTTTAAATATAGTCAATGCCTTCAACTTGTGAAAAACCCTTAGCAACAAGACAAGCTTTATGTTTATCAACTTTCCCATCTGGTCCATACTTGGTTCTGTAAACCCATTTGCATCTAACAAGTTTTCATCCCTTTGGTAGAGGAACAAGATCCCATGTATCATTTGCCAATAATGAATGATATTCTTCATTCGTAGCTGCTTCCCAATCTGGATGGCCTGAAGCTTCTACAAAGGTGTTAGGATCATAATTCACTGAAGCTTGAGCCAGTAAAGAAGAGGCTCTCTTGAACTGAGAACGTGTACATCGTTGATCTGTAGGATCATCGGCAAGATCACTTACTGCATCCCGAGTAGCAAGGACCCATTTTGGAAGCTGAGGAGCTGAAGGAGGATCCTTAGAAGGTGGGGGAGGATTTTCATCCTCGCTTTCATCATCTGAAGAAAAAATATTTTCAAAAGTAGAAGAGATAGGGAGAGGTGGCACATCCGCCGAACTAGGCTCGCAGGCCGATATATTTTCATCAAACTTTACATCTCTTCTAATGATAACATTTTTGGACTTAAGTGGAATAAGTCTATATCCTTTGACATCTTCAGAATATCCAACAAAAATACATTTTTCACTATTTGGTTCTAAAGCTTTATGTTTCTCATCTAGAATATGGGCCCATGCTTCACTTCCAAAAACACGAAAGTGACTTACATCTGGTTTGTTGGAGCTCCATGCTTCTTCTGGAGTGATATTCTTTAAAACCTTAGTAGGAGTGTGATTTATTATGTAATTTGCACAGTTAATTGCTTCTGCCCAATAATTAAGACTAAGTCCTTTAGATTGAAGCATACAATTAGCCATTTCCTTTAAGGTGCAATTCTTCCTTTCAGCTACACCATTTTGTTGTGGAGTATATGGAACAATATGTTGCATTTGAATTCCATTCTCAGTGAAAAAGTTGATGAATGTGTTTTTAACATATTCTCCGCCATTATCAGATCTTAGCTTAAGAATTTGATGTCCAGATTTTTTTTCAACAAAGGCCTTAAAGGCCAAGAACATGTTAAATACTTCACTCTTGAGTTTTAAGAAGTATACCCAAGTGCGTCTGGAGAAATCATCAATGGAATTTAAGAAATACTTGTAGCCAGAGAATGAAGCAACTGGAAGTGGACCACATAAATCACTATGCATGAGCTGTAAAGGGGCTGAGGCGTGCCAAGAGGCACGTTTTTCAAAACTATCCCGATGATGTTTTCTGAGTACACATCCAGAACAAACACCATCTCTGCAAGATACCATTGGAAGACCTGTCACCATATTTTCTTTACATAGATTCTGAAGAGAGCGATAGTTTAAGTGACCAAATCGCTCATGCCAAAGTTTGCTCACTTCATCATTATGAGCAACAAATACTAAGGGAAGATTTGATGACCCAAAGTTGTGAAACTTATACAACCTTGTAGAATCATGAGCAATGCCAGTAGCTAAAATCTGTCTAGGATCTCTTAGGTCCTTAATTACAACATCGTGAGGTGAAAATTCAACGATTTTACCTTCACCTGAATGAGTTATCTGATATACAGATAGAAGGTTGCAGGATAAGGTTGGAACACATAATACCTCATTAAACTGACCATTTTCTATATGAACAGTTCCAGTCCCTACAACACTAAGAGATCTATCATCACCAACATATATATTTTTGGTGTTACAATCATTTAAAGAAGAAAACATGGCTTTGTTTTTGGCCATGTGATAAGAAGCTTTAGAATCAATGAGCCACTCATGAGAATGTGAAGAAGAAGATACATTTAGTGCATAGCCAGACCGAGATACTTGACAACCACATGCAGAAAGTGTCATTCCTGAAGATGAAGTTGAAGTTGAAGAGTGCTCCAAATGGATGTTATGCTTCTTCATTGTTGCTTCCAAGGCTTCCATCTTCTTAAAGCATTTGGATTCTAAGTGGCCATCTCGATTACAAAAGTTGCAATGTCTATCAGTCTTCTTCCCTTTGTTTTTATTTGTCTTATCATTTTGTTGAAATGATTTTTCATTTTGAGGCTAAAATTGCTTAGGACCCTTGTTTGGTTTAGGACCATTCTTTTTAGGATACAACTTCTTAGGATTCTTTGGATTTGGTTGCTGCTAGGCGGCTAACTCTTTCTTAGAAGAGTTTCCAAGATGAAGAAGACCAATGTGTAAGAGGTTTTCTTGTTCTCTTATTAAAGAATCAAAAAAGGAATCAAAGGAAGGGGACTTGTACGTTTGTCCTTAAGAAATGAAGGCTTCTCTTGTAGAATGGAAGGTGGAAACAAACACAGAATAGGCTAGTCCCAACTTAGTAAGAATGGAGTAGATAAGGCTGCTATCTTCTTTCTTAACCTTAACACCTTCCAAGAGAAGTCTAAGGGTCTTGAACTTGGACAAAAAAATCTTCAATGCAAGAAAAATTATTGGGGTCCAATGTAAGCAATTCATTTTCAAGTTGATGGGCTTTAAGTTCATTTGTAATTCCAAAGACTTTAGTAATTTGTTGCAGTTCTTCATCAGGAGTATCAAGTTCTGCAATATAGAATCTAAGATCTGGAGAAATAGACATCCCTATCAACCCACGTGCTTGGTCTTGCCTATTTTCCCATTTAGCTGCCTTATCTTCATCTTTCGGTTTGGTCTCTTGGCCTGTGGCTATTCTATAAAGACCTTTACTTCTAAGTAAATCCATAATGTACGACCACCACTGGAAGTAGTTAATGCTATCAAGAATGACTTGGCATGGAATTTCTATCTTTAACAAAAACTGAAGCTGTAGATGCTGAAACTAAGTGTACCAATGGAAAGATCTCGAAAAATTAGGCCGTTTCAAAAAAAACGGTTATGAAAACGGCTTCTAGATGAAGAAGTTATGGCTTTTTGAAAAAAAATTGACGAAGTCGCCGATGAAGTGCGGGAATGTGCGGAAATGAAAAAATCCGCCCCCACAAAATGGAGACTTGAACCCAAGACCTCTACTCTCATAAATTAGCTTTGCGCCAAGTGAGCTATACAAAAATTTTTAGAGAGAGAGAGAGAGAGAGAGGGGGGGGGGTTGATGCTTTGGGTTGCGTGCTTTCTTTGAGAAAGCTCTTTTTCCCTACAAAACAAAAAAAACACAAAACCCAACACGGACATACAAAAAACAACGAACCTTTCGGCTCGAAGTTAGCTTTAGCCGGAAACTAAATATTTTCAAAAACGAACCTTGCAGCTTGAAGTTAGCTTTAGCCGGAAACTAAATATGTTCCTCAATGTTTCTGATTTTCCGAGATCACACTAAGGCGCAGCGGAAAAGAGCATACGCATGAGAAAAATCCTTCCTTTCTGTTTCTGATTTGCCCAGATCGCACAGAGTCGCGGGCCAAAGAGCATATGTAGAAATGAAAGGTATAGATCCGGTAATAAAAAAGGCTAAATAAACCGAAACCGAAATAAACAAAGAGAAAATAACTGTAAACTGCAAATAAACATTGTATACCTCCAGATCTTAAAAATGATACAGCTAGGGCTACCGGAAACCTTTTCGCGTGAAACGAAAGGGCTTCCTCACTGGAACAGATGCTCCCAACAACAGAGCAGTCCTCTTGGCCCGAAAGCAGTCAGAAACAGTAGATCTAGGAAACGGCAGTCAGATGCAGTTCTACCGGCTTCAGATTTGGATCACCAACAGACGCAGCCCTCAAATAGCTCTGATACCATGTAGGAATTTACAGGGTAAGTTCCTCAGACAGAACACCAAAGGACACCGCTCACAAACAGATCACAGATCAATACACCAATATTTTAACGTGGTTAAAACCCTCAAAGAGGGAAACAGTCCACGACCTGAGCCAACGCAGCCACTTCAGGCAATTTATTAATAAAAGAATGAAAATTTACATATGCTTCTCTCATAGACGGATTACCCTTCAAATGACCCTCCATGCTCTTTAAATAGAGATCATGGACCAATCGGGTGTTAAGCCACGGATCAAGTGTCGGTAATACCGAGGAGAGAATGAACCGTCAGATCACTACATATCGTGACCGTCGGATTGTAAGTTACAAAATGTACATAGTAAAGAAACACACTTTACCTAACTCTATACCTAACTCTATATTAGACCAAATTGTACTTAACTATTTCCTATGTGTCGGAATATCCTAATAGATGTTGGAATAATCTTAGTGAATGTATAACATAAAATAAACAAATCGAAAACAATTTTGGAAAAGAAGTAGAGGATTAAATAAAATATGGAATAAAAAAACTGAGGGGATGAAAATTAAAGATCTTGATGAAGTGGGATGGACATAGCTCCGATGTCCACTATACGACATGGACATAGCTCCGATGTCCACTATACGACATGGACATAGCTCCGATGTCCACTATGCATCAAGATATGATCACGTAGAATGATTTTTTTTTAAGTTTACGACTGTTTGAAGGAAATTTATTAGTGTGGTACCATTTTGCCAACATTGAAATTCATGAGGGAAAAATCAAAATATTAAAGTAAGCCGATGATACCATCTTAACGCATTATCATGAGTGCCTCAATCATGCTTCTGTTTCGCATTTATGGTATTATTTTTGTTTTTCATTACAAATTATATTATATTGATTTTGAATTTATTAAAACATTTATAAAATGAAAGAAAGCTTACATGCAAATACAATAAGAGTTGAGTTTTTGTGATATTATAGTATTTTATCTGAGCAGATGTTATGTAACCAGATTGTAAAAACAAAGAAAAGATAGATCAAAGAGTCAAAAATAAGCCTCTTCAAAGGGCCAACCTCCTTTTACATCGCACAAATGAACAATTTTTGGATGATACAAATGACAAATCCTCCTTGGTATACATAAGAGTCTAAAGGGTCATAATATAATTAGGGATTAGATAAAAATAATAATATAATGGCACAAAAATAAGAACATGCAAGCAACTCCAATTTGTATTCCATAGTAACAATATTTTGCAACACCCTGTAAGGACCATATTACTTGGGTGATAATTTGTTATAATTCTTAGCTTGCTTAAGGGACATTTGTTTGTATGGTTGTATCCATAAAAAAACTCAATCGCCTACATTAAAACTTCTTTCACTGTGATGCTAATCTACCTATTGTTTCATTTGATTCCGCGGGAGAGATAGGTTATCCTTTAAGAGCTGAAGAACTTGTGCTTGATGTTCAATGTGATCTCCCACTACTTGAACCATATAATTTTCTCTTAAAGACGATGTGATGGATAGTGTGTGGTATCCATAAAGTGCCATAAATGGGGTCATTTTTATTGTGGTATGGAAGGAAGTGTTATATGAACATTCTTCTAAAGGTAACCACTTAGCCCATTATGTTTGTTTATTAGATACAAAGCAACAAAGATATCCTTCCAAACATTTGTTAACTATCTCAGTTTTCCCCATCAAATTGAGGATGATAAGATGAGATATGAGCTAATTGAGTACCAAGACAAAAAAAAATATTTTTGTCCAAAAATTTCTAGTCAAAATGAGATATTTGTCACTTATAATAGATTTTGGTTTCTGTGTATATTTTGAACAATTTTTATAATTGTTGTAATAACTATATTGGCTTTGAAAGGATGATATAGTGTACAAAATTGTGCATACTTGGTAAGTCTATAAAATACCACCATGATGAAACTCTTTCCTTCATACTTGTGTAAACCTGTGATAAAATCCATTGAGACCTCCTCCCAATATTGACTTGGAATGACTAAAGGTTGTAACAAACCTGGGGTCTTAATTGTCTCAACTTTATTTTGTTGGAAAACCAAACATTTCGTGACAAAATTCTGAATATCATATTTAAGGCAATCCCAAAAAAATTACTTCTTGACCTGTGGTAAGTTTTTAACAATCATGAGTGCACCCCTAAAGGAGAGGTGTGCAATTCCAAAAGAATATTTTGTTTTTGTTGTGAGTTCTTACATATATATAAGTGATCTTTGTACCATAATGAACCATTTTTCCAGAAAATGCATCAGATGTATTGAGATCTTGCTACAACTTTTGAATGACTTTCCACTCCTCTTCATAATTCTTCCATTCATCCCTTGCTTCAATTATGCAATTAGGTTGGATAATAAAAATGGCATAGACAAATGCTTCCACATCATCATCCCTTCTTAGGATCACATCTGCAACAACATTTTGCTTTCCTATTTTTGTAGATGATTTCAAAGTCCTAACCCAATATCTTTGTGGCCCATTTTTACTGCTCTTCTGAAGATAATCTTTTCTCCAAAAAGTATTTAATACTATCATGATATGTTTTTACCTTCAAGTGTCTTTCCATTATGTAAGGGCACCATTTCTTCAAGGCATGTAGTATTGCCAACATTTCCCTATCGTAAATAGGTTTGTGTAAATACTTTCCCTTTATTAGATGAATTTCAAAAGAAATGGGTCTTCGTTATTGCATTAAAACAATACCAATTCCATTTCCTAAGGTATCACATTCCACAATAAATGATTTTGTGGAGTTCAGTGTAGCTAAGACCGAAACTTGGAATGTTGCTTCTTTAAGATGTTCAAACACCTTAGTTGCTTTTGGAGTCCACAAAAATGCATATTTCTTCACTAATGTTGTTAAAAGTGCTATTATTTTCCCATAATCCTTAGCAAACTTGTGATAATACCCTGTAAACCTGAGAAATCCTCGAAGATTCTTTAGGTTTGTAGGGATTTTCCATTCCTTAATGGCTTAAATTTTGTTAGGGTCTACCTTAACACCCTATTGAGATACAATCTGACCCAAATATTCCACCTCTTGTAACCCAAAGAAACATTTGAAGGGTTTTTCATACAATTGTTTCTCCTCAAATAATTTAAGCACATTGTCAGCTTGTTAAACATGATTTTTTCAACACTTGATGTGGATTAATATATCATCAAAAAATACTAACACAAATTTTCTAAGAAAAGGTTTGAAAGTGGAATTAATCAAACCTTTAAATGTGGAAGGTGCATTGGCAAGGCCAAAAGGCATGGCCAAAAATTCATAATCACCATCATGATTTTTGAATGTTGTTATTGGAATGCCCTTTATCCTCATTCTACTTTGATGATATCTAAAATGAAGATCCAACTTGATCAAGTAAATTTTTCCATGTAATTCATCCAACAATTCATCAATGACAAGAATGGGAAATTTAAATTTAATAGTGAGTTTATTGAGCTCTCTATAATCTGGACACATACACCATGATTTTTCCTTCTTGTGCACCAATACTATTGGATAAGAGAAAGAAATTTGTCTAGGTCGAATTATAAATTTCTATAACATTTTTGCAACCAAACATTCAATTTCACTCTTTTGGGCATAGGGATATTAATGTAAGGTATGTTGTTTGGAGGAACATTGCTTGGAATCAAGTAAATAGCATGATCATGATCATGAATAGGTGGGAGACATTTCAAAGTCTCAAATACCTTTGAATGATTTTCCAAGACTCTTTGGAGATCTAAAGAAAGGGATGATTTCGATGTTTGAACCTCTAATGAAGATAATTGTGCAATTACACCTCATTGTTCATTCTTCGAAATCATTGTCATGACATTACATCTGATTTTCTACCCCAATATCCCTGTGACACCCCTTAATCCAATTTTCTTTCTCTCCTAGAAAAAATTCAGGAAAATTTCTTGAAAATTAAAAGCTATCATCCCCCAAAACTGTAACCATTGGAATCCTGCTACAACATTAGCACGACCCATTGGAATGGAAAGCATTAGACTATTCAAGACATATTTCCCAATGGTTAACTTAATATTATGGCACTTCCTTGACCAATTTACAGTTCTTCCATTTGAAACCATCACTTGACACTCTCGTGCTGGATATGGAAATTAATTCAATTCCTTGGATATCTTACAATTAATTAAATTATGGGTACTATCAAAATCAATGAGCACTATTACCTTTTTCTTCCTGATATATGCTTCTATCTTGAGAGTTTCAAGAGTGGTAATTCCCTCCAATGAACTACAAGGTATGGCCAGATTCTGGGGTTGGTTCCTAATGTATATATTCTCCTTTTGATTTTTCTTGTTCCTTTTCTTACTCCTCTTCACAATCTATGTAAAATAATTTCTTCTCAATACACTTGTCACCTTTAGTGTATTTTCTATCACAACTATAACAAATCCCTTTTGATATTTTTTCCTCTGTTTGTTGTGGTGTCAACCTTGTAGGTTAGGGGAGGCTAGAAGAAGAAACACTTCCATATTTAGAGTTGTGAGAGGTAGACCTACTTGTTTCCATAATTTTTCTTTCAAATTTTCTAGCCACCCTAAATGCATTTTCCAATGAATTAGGTTCCCAAATGAAAACCTCATGTTGGATGTTATCTTTGAATCCCTATGAAGAATTCAATCATATGCTCCACTGGAATATCAGGTTCCTTGATATTCAATATTTGGAAGTCCTCAATGTGGTCTGCCATTGGACCCTTTTGTTTGAGATTTATCAATTGGATAAAGAAGTTATTTCTCTTTGTATCATCATAATTTGTTACCAATTTCACAATAAAAATTATCCAAGTGATAATTAATTTACGAGAAAAACACCATTAATAACACACAAATTGATTGGGTTCTAAATATAAAGATCCAATGTGTACCTTTTATGTGTGTGGCACATCATGTAAATCAAGGAATTACTCCATCTGTAGTATCCATGTTACGAGATCCTTAGCATCAAAATTCCTCATATCGATCTTTGGAGTGTGATGGGTATTCAACTGAAAGTCAGAGTGTCTAAAATCATGATTCACATTCCTTTTGTTCTCATTATGATCTTCATGGACTACCTTATCACCATTAGGAAGCATTTCCTGTAGCAACTTTGTCAAACCTTCCTTTAAACCTCCCATGTATGATTTTATTTTTCCTCTAAACCATCCATATTAACATTCATCACTTCCAATTCATCTTTAGTTGCCCTCTATGAGAGTGAAAATTGTTGCACTTAGTCTTGCAATTTTGATATATCATGTTGCATTTCTTCATAGGGGCTTCATTGTGGGAGCAATACCATACCACGTGGGTTCATATTGAGGGATATATATTGAGGAATATATGACATAATATATTGAGCATATAATAGGGGTTGAATGGTTTTTATATTGGTAGGTATAAAAAGTGGAGCTCAAAGTTAATGAAAAAATATAAAGGGGTATAAAAAATATTAATGAAAAAATGGATACCTACGATATCTAGTGAAAGTAGGGGTTTTTTAAATTGGGAAGGTGTATTGGGTTTGTATTGGTAGGGGGTTAAATAATTTTATTTTTAGAGGTTTTTTTCAATATGTAGTCAAATCGGGGGTATTGTTTAGTATGCTATGAATGCACATGATATGTCAGAGACTCACTAAGTGAAGCCCCCATGCATTTCTTCTTCTTCATGTGTCATGGTAGAGCCTTTAGAGGGCTTAATGGGTGTAGAATTTTTTTGTTTGGGAGGAACTTTAGACTAATTAATGATATCTATGATTCATCATTCCCTTTGAATCACTTCAAACTGATTTTTCAAACAAAAGCAATGCAAATTTAAAAATACACACCTTTTCTAGCTTAATTTTGAGCTTGTTGGTAGGCTGATCTTGAAACTATTATTTCTATATGATTTCAACCTCCCAAGGTCTGAAATTTTGTCTTGTGGTAGCCCTATCTTTCCTCTTTCCAACCCCACTAGTTAGACTGAGTTTCGATTCTTCAAGATAAAGTTAGGCCAAATCTCCCAAGATGTCTTTCTTATGGACCTGTTTAGAACCCAAGAAACTAAAGTATGTTTGGTTTTAGCCGCTTTTTAAGAAATTCAATTTGGATTCCTGAAATGAAAGTATGATGGTTGTCCCTAACACACATGTTTGAGGTTGAATTATAAAGCATACAAAAACCCTAAATTCCTTGAACCATATCTCAGAGAATATAGTGAACCAAGATCTAATTTATTTACAAAATGTTCATAATGATTTCAGTTCCATGTGATTGAAATTTTATCTTCTTAATCCTCACATAAAAAAAGTTATAGAAAAAATTCCAAGATGACCTGTTTGAAGCAACGAAACCCTAAGATCTAAAGCTATAATACCAAATGTTATGTAACCATATCACAAAAACATAGAAAAATTAAATCAATGACTTAAAAATAAGGATATTGGAGGGGAAATAACCTTTTACATCACATAAATGAACAGTTCTTAGTTGATACTAATGAAAATACCTCCTTGGTATATATAGGAGTCTAAAGGGTCACAATATAATCAGGGCCTATGTAATAATAATAATGTAAGGGAATAATAATAAAAATAGTAGGCTTCTATGGGGTGCAAAAATAATAATATGGGGGCTACACTCGGCACAAAAATTACAATATGGGGGCTACACTATATTATAGGGACCTAACAACAAAGTCTTATAGGACCTTTCCAGCAAATTGCAAACATTGAAATCACATGGGTATTCCCCCTTTCAACTTAATAGACTCCTTTAGTGAGGAGACAAAATTTGTGTTTAGGATCCAAAATTATAGGGATTTCCCATTGAAATTCTTAATAAAAATATGAAAATTTTCATTCTTTATCCTCACTATCTCAAGAAAATGTGAAGCTCCACAGGGTAGTGGACCAAATTCTAAAATCCCAGAGGCAAGAATGACATAATAGGCACATTGATGGGTGCATGAGTTCATATAAAGTAACCCCAAAAAAAATTTCTAACACAGAGACCACAAAAAGTTACCAAGCCACACAAAGTGGCTTCAGTCGCTGCATCATTCCAAGCACTATAGCCACCAAAAGCCACCCCAAAACAGTTTCCTATTGATAAAATATATAACAAGTACAAAAATAAGGGGAATAAAATACTTGTGATTTTCTAGGCCAACATACTCATTTTTTGTAGTCCAGCAGAGAGAGAGAACCATCAATGTTGGTTGTAGGGCTCAGAGCACCATATTTGTTACAATAATCAAGCTTTTGATAATCCCCATAGTTGAAGGCAACCATAGGGTTGAACTCCCCTTCCTAAACAGACTCCTTGAAAATGAAATGCCATAGACCTAGTTGAAAATTCTCATGAGGGAGCATGACATGACCTCGACCAAGTATGTGAGCACAACAAAAACTGAAAGCCTCATGCCCAAAGTCATCTTGGGGAACAATCGAAGACTTGTTTGTGGCAACTGAGCCAACACCCGTGAAGCAGATAGTCAAAACCCTAACACATGTGAATTCCATTTTTTCCATTATCCTAAAAAAATACTACCCTAATTAGTTTACTTTCACTTTGTTATTATTTTAAATATAAAGAAAAAAGAAATGTTATTTTCTTACTCCATATAATAGATTGATCTTTATTTAAGTTCGAGCGAATTTAAAATATATAAGTACCATTGGATGGGTTGATAAAAATATAAAAAATAATTGTAAGACATGAAGTATGGATATTCAAAACTCTAATTACGATAATGAAGATAACCTTAAGAAAACATGCATGTTATTTAACTCTGAAATACCAACTAGTCTTATAATATATTAAAATATCCATAAAATAAAATGAAATAAAGTTAAAAAAAATTATTACATAAAATGCAATGTTAGCTTAGTGATTGTCTTTAGAGGATTGATTATCACATTTCTTTGTAATTTACCTATTTACTAGATGGTTTCATTTTTTTTTTTTTTATCCATAGTGAGGTATTAATGCCTTACATCTCTTCTATTAAAAATATGATGGTGTATAGATTTAACAACAATTTTTTTTTGTGACTTTTTATCGGTATGCTTAGCCACATTATGACAATGTATAATTTCAACAAAAATTTTTTTCATGTGAAGATGGGAGGAGAAGTGTAGGGACTAGAGACAGAGAAAAGTAGGCATGCAGGGAGAAGAGGTGTTATTCCCATAGAAAAGTGTGCAGGTTGGTATGGAATCTATTGAAAAAAAGTTCTCAACCAATAACCAAAGACGTGAAATTAGTCACTTGGCATATTAAGCTGTCTTGACAATAAACATTCATCACATACCACCAAAATACTGGAGTGGATAAAATATTTTGCGTCTCAAACCCATGCAGTGCAAGATGTAAAGAATGCAATATCTAAATACATTGGGAACAATATAAATCAAGGTTTTTATTTCCATTGCATTTAATTGTTTTGCAGTGGTGAGAGAAATAGTTCAGGGCTAGATGTTTTTGGAAGTCAGGGTGGAACATAAGGTATATCCTACATTTATCTCTACCAAAATAATCAATAGCCATAGACTGCAACACCAATACATAGATTGTGTGTTGGGTCAATAATAAATAGTATTAGCCATTACCAATGTAAACCTAAAAAATAGGGTTTCCACCTGCAATGCTTGTGGTGTGATGTTCAATTCTAATAGGCTACTTAAAGAGTACAAACATGTCAGAAGATTTACTTTTTTGGGCACTAAAATTTTGGTAAATCAAATGACTATATTGCATCTAATTTTGCTAAAATATATGATTATATTGCATCTAATTTAGTCATAGAATTAAAATTTTGTGTATTAATTTTGTAAAATGTATTAAACATTTTCCATGGATCATTAAGAGATTCAATCTTTAAATTTCAAAATTTCATAATATATATTCATGCCAATGTTATATTTGGCAGTGCATATTGAATATTGTCTTGCCAATGGATATATTTTTCTCTCATATTGCTGAACTTTGTTATACTAAATCCACTCCTTGAATATGACAAGAAATTTAATTAATAGAACGTTGCATACTAATAAGTATGATCACTCAACTATTTTGTTAGAAAAAATATTTTTCACTTACAATGAATTGAAGGTTGGAGTTGAAATAGTTGTTTACATGCATGCATTATGCATGTAAGTCGTATCAAAATGTGTATTTTCATGATGCAAATACTAGTTCTACTTAGGTAGTTAGGAAGGAGAACACTAGTCCTGGTCTAGTAGCCAGTAAGGCAAGAAGTCAGGCTCGAGCACCACAAAATTGAAATGTGAGTGAACAAATAAAATTATTATAAAGCTCATATAAATATAATTATTATATGACATTTGGATTTATATCTAGAAGGAGACGGGAACAAATATAATTATTATAAAGCTCATATAAATATCACTGAAGTGGGGATCGAGTTGCTTCATTATGGTGCATACTCAATGAAAAAGGGATAGACCATAGGGGTTTGTGAGCGGATAAAAATAGCTCATAATTAATAAATCAAAAACATTAGTAAATTAAAGGGTGTGCATATTTCAGTAGACATATTGATCATCAAGAATCTATGGATGTATTTGATTAGGATATGACTTGGATTACATGTTCTTCCTTGGGCTCCTAGATAGGTCACTTGCAAGGTAGATATCACTGCAATTTTTCTGATACTATACACAAATGTAGAAGTATAGTATGCTAGGGTAAAGACATCAACAAAATATTAAGTAATGAATTGAGTTTTAGTAGTTACATATCTCTTCTGTTGCAAGGAAGAAAAAAAAAAGAGAACAAATGGGGTGAGGATTTCAATGCTAGAAGAACAATTGATGTGAGGCATGTCATAACCATGAAAATCTAACATCTTAAATATTAAAATTTATTTACTTACATCTCTAATGTCTAAAAGTAAAATAAAAAACAATGAGAGCATGAGTAGAAATGAAGGAGACATCTAATTCTAGGTGTTTTTTGCAACTAGTTTGTGTCTAAGCAATGCCCCCAAGGGTAGTTTTATGTGGTCTCTTAGGTCAGAAACCACTACTAACAATAGTAGAGGTTTAAACGAGACAAATCTTGGGTGGAGGAACCATGTTTGCATTTGACTAATCTCTCAGTGCCACAAATGAACTTGGCATTGAAGGATCTGTTCCTTTTTAGAAATTGTGAACTAAAATTTCGAATCATCTATAATTTTTATGTTGAGGCCTTTGTTTTTTTTTTGAAACTATAAGGCTTTTAGGTTTTCTCCTCTCATCCTAAAGGTTTTCTTTCTTATGTGATTGAAACTGCAAGGATTTTAGGTTGGCTCCTCTCATCCTATAACATGAATACAATGAAATATTTATGTGAAATAGGTCATGCAACCAATGAGTCC
Organism: Pinus tabuliformis; assembly: GCA_031772625.1. Lineage (NCBI taxonomy): Eukaryota > Viridiplantae > Streptophyta > Pinopsida > Pinales > Pinaceae > Pinus > Pinus tabuliformis. Next base: position 1,342,757,716 of record CM062816.1, on the reverse strand, counting down.
TCTTACATAATTTGTTGATCTAATTAATCATAAGAATTGACTTCTCCATTAGCTACATCAATACTTCATCCAATTTTATAAGTTAATTTGGGACAATGATTGCCATAAGGTAAGATGGGATGGGAACGAGGTGAATTGGGATGAGAAGAAATTTGGTAATGTACATGGAAAGTGTACATATGAAGTTTGAAGTTCATTTCTTAAAGGACGAAGCAATGGCTTCATACAGCTACTGAATGAGAGGCCATTCCATTATTGCATAGAGGTAATAATTAAGTTTAACAATTTCTCCAATGTTTAGATGGGTCCATGCATAATGAAAGTTCTCAATGGCTCCATCGTTTAGGAAAATACAAACATTGATTATTGTGTCAACACATTAACAAAGATTGACTATTGCTTTATATAACAACCTTTAGGCAACATGAGGCATAAAATGTTGTGTTAAAATGTTAACAAAAATAGACATATACTATTGTGTTTTGTATTAATGAAGCAACCACTTATCTGATAAAATAAATTATGTTTTGTTCTTTTTTTAAATAATTTAATTGTTGGACAATTGCCAAGAAAAAATCCCTTCACCAAAGGGTATTTAGTCCCATCAATCATATTTAACCAATAAAGAAAACATATAAACTTTTTCGAAATTAATAAAATGTTTATAACCATCTAAAAAAATAATGAAAAACAAACATTCCAACAAAATGAGACTAACACAATCACAATTACTAATGTGATTAGTATATGTTGATTGACCTCATTTTCATATGATGGTTGGCGTGTAAAATGTGGAGAGTATTAAATGTGGTTGTGCTAGATATAGTTGACATTTGTGGGGTGGATTCATTAACCATGGTTGACTATGGTTGATGAGGGTTGATGAGGTTAGGCTTGGTTTAGCTTACATCAAATAGTAATGCTAATGTTATATTAATGTGGATTGAAGTCATGATGGACAATGTTTTTCCATAAATACATTAATTTTCCATGTTGGTTGACCTTGTTTGATCATATTTATATCATTTGACCATGTTCGACCATTCCAACCATAAATATCATAATATACCATTATGGTTTATTACTGTAACACCCTCCTCCCACATTTACCTAAGTTGACTGGTCCACCAGGGTACACATGTGACGAATATTTATTATGATATGATTCAAATCCCCATGTACAGTTAAGGAAGTGCAATCGACACACAAAAAACCAAACTGAACTTTCTCGGGAGCTACAGGACCCCTAGGGACTAACCAACCACTCCAGGTTCCCAAACCCTGAGTTACCTTGGTTTTTTCTTATTTAGACTCGTAATAGATCCCATAAAAATCCCTCCAAGTGACTAAAACTCTCTAGTTTCTCTCACAACAAGGAATCCATGTGACTTCAACCCTTTTTAGGTAGTTCTTTGCCATCGACCCCGAATTCTGAGCCACGTTTTCAGGTCTAGGACTCAGGCCTCTACCCAAAACTTGATGAAATTATCATAAATTATAACTAACAAGAATACAAGGCCCCTAATGGGAAACTTGAACAAGGACCTAATCAGAATCATTCTAACCACTACAGGCCTTTTGTAAAACACATCATAAATATGTAATGTATTGGTCATATAAACACATTTGAACATAGGGACCTCATACTTACCTGAGATTTGTTAAGAAGGTCTGATGCCCTCTCACAATATATGCATTATCATCTATTAGGTCATACATTCATTAAAATTCCATTTACTAATCAAAACATGATGAGAGCCATAACCAAATTTATCATAAATCATGCTTGTAACCATCATATAATGAGCAAAATAATAATGATAGCATAACCTTTAAACCCACATAATAACAAGTACATTTGCACATGGAACACAAAAGGAAAAGAGCTCTTATTAACATATGAAAAGGAAAACCAAGCCAGGGACTTCCATGTACCACCTGACCATAGATTGGGCTAAACTAAGTCTTTATTTTAGCCAATCACTCCCGTGCTATATTCCAAGCATGAATGTGGGACTCACAACAAAAGCGACCAAGGATTCCTTAGGCTTTACTATATATCAAAAAATACAGGTCAATGATTCCTAGGCCTGAAACCCTCATCTATACAACCAATCTTTACTACAATCTCTCCAATGGATTCCTAGGCTCAAATAAGAAACATAAGCTACCAGGATTTACTGCAATCCCACCATATATCAGTCTAGTGTTACCGGGAAAACTAGTGTCTATGCAGAGCTGCTAGTCCCACTAAGGGTGGTAGCTACCTTAGAAACAAACAAACTAAAACTACTTTCGTTTTCCTTTATGAGAAATAGATAAGAGGGGAATAAGGAGACCAACCTCTGTCTTGCGCTTGGTTCCCTTGCCCGATTCCTCTCCCTTCTGATAGGTCTTCGCCACTCGCTTCCTCATCTACCCAACTTCAAAGAGCACCTGTAGAATCAAAGCAGCATAACGCTATCCAAGAACATTGATCTATTATCATAAACAATATAGGACCAGATATATATTCACCACACAAATGCATACAACATTAATCATACAAGAATGTGGAGGAAAACTTGAATAGCTTTATTGATAATCAAGAAAGAGCAAAGAGGATTACAACCAATTTTTCTGACCCAACATCATCCTCTCAGCAAGAAAGCCCTTCTTCACCTCATGAAAAGCTTAGATCACCCAACACTGTGATATTTCACCAAGAAACCAACAGCACTTCCTTACAAGATACAAAATTCTAGCCTCTAGATTAGGGATCCATATATAGATGTTTGCAAGGGGAATGAGTCAGCTTTTGAGATTTGATTAGTGTCCTCTCTCTGATAGTTCTTGATTCCACTTGGAGATTGATGATCTCTTACTCATCCCTGGGCGAATGCAGAGAGGCAAGTGTCACAGGAGAAGTTTCTGGAAGATTCCATGATCCTCCACCTTGCGGATTGACCCTGCCATTTGTCTACTCTCGCCCATCACACCCCATAGAAGGGATTTTCAACATGCATCACACCTATTGTGTGTATTCAGGTGGGATGCAATGCACTTTGACCATGGAGCAGGTGAAATGGTCCAGTTTTGACCAGTTCTGAGTAGTTTTTCATGGAGAACTTCTGGGAGATGCTGTAATCAGTTCACCTTGTTCTTTTAGGGGTTGGAACAACACCTTTAGGGACTTAGGAGCCCTTGGTTTATGGACATTTATGATTGGGGTTGCAGTGCCCAAAAATGTCTATAATAGTTGCCCCCTAAAGCATGAGGTCGTTAATCTTTTGATGTCGGGTGAAATGCTTTATCATCAGGATCTGAAGTTTTTCAAGCTGGAAGGCGACCAGTAATAAGATACAATACAATACATTATCTTCACAATATTTTCATGATCTAGCTGAGGTGGGCATTCCCATGCTCAGCTTTATAAATCCGTGTACATGAGACAGACAATTGTTTGAGTGTAGACTGATGATTCTGGTAGAGCCATCATCCCTTAGATCGGATGATTATCTGTGCAGCAATGATGTAAATTTGATGTCTTTATTTTCCTGAATATATATCGCAGCCCGGATGGATGAAACTAGATCTGGGTTCTTCAATCTCGTTCGATCTTCACTCAAAGTACAAGTCGATCCATGTGAGAGATGTTCTGGAGTCGAACATGGAAAGACATCGCCTGATTACCAGCCAATGATGTAAGCTGTTAACAGGCGTGAGAGGAATCACCGATAATGATGATGACCCTAAAGGTACTACAGTACAATTCACGTGGTGTGAATAAGGGACTTGGCATCGAACACCACGCAAAATCTTTCGGTTGAAGGCCATTGATGTAAACCTGTCGCTGGAAGTGAGAAACTTGCCATTGAGGCATGCAAGCTTCAAAGTACTGAAAGGGTTGTTCCTAGATCAACTTCTCGGATAATGAGTTGATGTCGACAAGAAGTGATCCGTCATAGGAGGGCCTTAGTGAATCCCACATCAATGACACGGAACAGAGCAAATGATTTTAATGGAGGTGAAAACAATCTGGTGATATAAGGTTCAGGGTGGCGGTCGTGAAAAAATGGAGTATGAATGTATTGCAGTGGGTGAGACACAGGTGAATTCTCTGAGCGACTTCTCTTGAACATATCGGCGACACTGACATGATGGATCGGTAGCATTAACCCCAAATATGGATGGTGTGACGGAACCATGGTGATGTGACCAGTGAATGGAACAACCCAACCCGACTCGGATGCGGACTGAAAGTGTCATGTTCAAGAGCGACTTGCTACCAACAAAGTTTCTTCAAGTTTTCTTCCCAAGTTTTCCCCAGTCATTGCTGACTAGTACCTCTTTATTTTTGTTAAGCTTGAGGAGGATAACATATGCTTGTTCTATAATTTTCCCTTCGAGCAAACCCGTCGCTATGTTTTAACGATCCTAGCGATAGTGAAACTCGTTCTTGTCTGTTATGGACAAGTTTGTCGCTATTCGGTTTTAATGAGTTTAACGACAAAGATAACTCGGTCCTTTTCAATTTTAGAGAGTCTAAAAAGGGACGTAAAGGAAACTCCAAAAATCCTTTTTCGTCATCTAATCCCTTAAGTTCGAAAAAGTATAAAGTAGTACAAAAGGGATGAATTTTCGGTAATTTTAACGAGCTGAACAAAACAAGTTCTCGTTCTTTTTGAGTAATAATCCCTCAGGTCCAAAAAGATTAAAATCTAAAGGAGGGATAGCACTTCCTATCACTTTAACGAGCTGGAGAGCCCAATGGCTCGACAATCTTTTCATATTTTACGAGTCAGTTGAAAAGAGCTTAAAGGAGACTCATTTTTTGAGGAACGAGTGATAGATTCGGGTAGCAGCTGATTCCAGGTAAGGTTTGGAATTTTCCAATCACAGCAGTGTCACAAGGATGGCTAACAGTATCACTCTTCGCAGCTGTACCTCAAAAGGGGTAAACAATCAAATGGAGGTGAATGATCGGCCAATACGGAGTGGAGGTGATGATGAGAACACGACCAAGGCTTCAAAGGCTAATGATAATACATTCACGATGGTTATTTACCGAAAATTGGTTCATTTTTTAATGAGCTTAAACTCTGGAGGAACATTTGCTCATTGCTTATGTTTATTTTTTAACGAGCTTGAATTCCGCGTTAAAACTGCTCGATATAATGGTCATTGATTTTCTTGATTTTACCATTAATAACTTTGTTCCTTCAAAGGTTGTACTGCCTGCTCAATTGCTTCATCAAACTAGTTAGAAATGAACAATATATGTTTGAAAAATGAGTTAAGACACTAATATTTTACTTGTATTATGTCAAAAGTAATTTAAAAGTGCTTTTACCCCTCATTTTACCATTTCATTTGAACTTTGGTTTATTGGAGCTTTGGAGGTGCTTTCCCCCTTGATTTTCACCAGCTGATTTCGGGAGATTCTGTGGACGATTTTCGGTGCCGTCTGGACCAGGTAGGAGCTAAATCTGAGCTCTTTCATTTCATCCTTTCCATTTTGCATTCTGAGCATGTTTTCTAGTTTTTTCTGAGCCTCTGGGGTTTGAAAAACTCGCCCTGGCTCCATCACACCCTTTCTATATCGAAAGGTGTGTTTCATGTTGGCATAGCCACTGGACAGTTAGCATGCAACACACCCAGAACATTGTTGGGGGTGCGATGGGCGCAAGGAGGGAAAATTGTGCACAGTTTTTCATGGAAATTTTTGCCTGTTTTTCACCAAATCAGGATCTAACTCTTCTCTTGTTTGTTTTCAGAGATTCATTGGAGCAAAATGCCTGTTACATGGCGAGAACGTGAACATGAAGAAGAGGACATGCTTGCTTTACATGATACGGTCACGGTAAATGCACTGCGAAACTATGACCTGTTCAAGTTTTTCCGCATCTCTAGCATGAGGCAACAAATCAACTTGTTGCAATATTTTCTCGATGCATGGGATCCTACAAGCCAGGTGTTCCAGATTAGGGGCAAATCTATCCCCTTGACTATCGTGGACATCTATTTTTTGACCAGCTTGTCGAGGCGGGATGCCCCTATCTCATTATCAGGTTCGCCCGTGGGGGTGAATCTATGAGAGATTACATTCGCAGGTATTGCAGAGAGGGATCTCAGCCGAGTAAGGATGGTAAGATCAATATCCGAGATGTCACTGACAAGCCCTTGAGGACCATTCTATTCACTTTTGCTAGAATGGTTGGTAGTGTGGCTCTTCATGTGGCCAACCGCTCTTATATGCAGTATGCCTTAGAATGCCTTGAACCAAAGGTGTTCAACTGGTGTGATGCAGTACTCTTTGTGATGAAAGAAAAATTGACCAAGGTGAAAAATGGAAGATTGAAGAACTTTGGATATGGTTCTGTTTTGACTGCTTTTGCCTTGGAAAAGATCCCGCTGATGCAGCCGCAGTATATTTCACTTGGTTTACCTCCACCGACTGAGCCATGGATGCAGAGATGGGTCGACCATATGTCCAGAAATGTTGGTCAGTCTCAGGTTTCATTTTCTGATACCTTCTTTGGGTGGTTTGATCGTCAGGAGATGGTTTTTTCCGAGTATCCATATGCTGGCATGGATTTCCAGGGTGACCCGGATTTGGTGCTACCGGCTGGCGAGCAGTGGGGCGCTATTGGTAAAATTTTTGACCGTATCTCTATTTATTTTTTCTCTTTATAATGTTCTTGTGCTTTATTCTATCAAGACTAATCAAAACTCATGTGCTCATGCAGATGTTGGACCAGTTCGGCCAGTAGTATGCCTGAGAGTGCCAGCTGCCACTCCAGCAAGAGAGGTTGTGGGCAGGGCTATCCTTCGTGACCTTGATGTGGCCGAGACTCTTTCAGCATTACAAGATCAGGTCGAGGGTCTCACTCTTGGTATTCTAGATGTGAGGAATGACGAGCTTCCTTTGAGGTTGCAGCAACATACTACCGCCGTGCCGAGTCGATGGACTAGGCTTTTACGCATGATTGCCCAGGTGGTGACTTGTTATCACCAGCATCATTACACTAGGGTGCCCCCTAGCGTTTTGAGTTTTGGGTCATTTGACCAATTTTTGTCTTGGTTACAGAACATTATGTGTAAACCATAAACAATTATATATATATTTTTGATTTTCGGAGTTTTATTTTGGTTAAGTCACATGATCTTGATGCAAATATTGATGAAATGCTTCTTTTTATAAATGTTGCAAATGTCTACCTAACACATAATTTGCCAATGAGTACGTTAATGTGTTTAAGTTTCTGGAAATATGCTGATATTAAATAAAATCAAATTTCCTTTCCAAAATCTTGACCCTTAGGAACATGCAATAGATAGCTGGATTTCGGACGGAGTAGATACCAGTGAGTTGTAGTATGACGAGCTTTGAGTCTAGCCTGACGAAAAGTCGGCGTATGCCATGTGTGATGGCATCAGAGAGAAGTTCTATCAACGCACTATATTCAACGATGTTATTTGTTGATTGACCAATACATAACCCTCTGAAACTTACTAATTCACCTCTTGGATCAAAAATGGCCCAGGCCGCAGAAGATAGGTTCCGCGAACTACGACTTGCTCCGTTGGCATATCCAACAAAAGATTCCAATAGGTTCGACATCTGCGACAAATGTAAAAAGTGGATTACTAGACCAAAACAATTACTCTTAGCGAAAACAAAAATAACACACTAAATCATGCGTAGTAATGCTTAAGGTGCAACCCGTTATAGGGTTGCACCAGCAGAATCCCGCCATAGTCCATTAACTCGTAGGCTCCTTTTGCTAATACACGTTTAAAAATATAGGGGCCCATCCATAAAGACTTGAATTTACCTGCTCCTAATTTATCGGATTCTTGGTCGTAAAGCAAGACCAAGTCACCTTCTGAGAAGACACAGGGTTTGACATTCTTGTCGAACTGCGCCTTGACTCGTTTCTTATGGGCTTCGTTAGCCAAAGTGGCATCACGACGGGTTTCATCCAATTGGATTAGTTCCAAGAAATGAGCCTCCTCTTCTGAAGTTCCGGGGAGAAGGTCGATTGCGAGTTTGAGGGACGAGATTTCACACTGAACTGGCAAGATTTCTTCTAGGCCATACACCAGTTGGAAGGGTGTAAACCCGGTTGCATTCCTTACCGATGTTCAGTATGCCCACAAGGCCAAGTACAGGATCACGTGCAAACTCCTTTTGTGGACTCCAATCATCCTTTGCAGCATGCGCTTCAGGACCTTGTTGATTGCTTCAACTTGTCCATTGGCCTGCGGGTAATATGGAGTAGAGTTGTTGTGAGACAACCCTAATTTGGCAGCCAATTCGGCCATCATGTGATTGCGAAAATGTGATCCATGATCTGTGACTATAGCCTATGGAACATCGAATCTAGCGACTACATGATTGAAAAATAAAATGGCAGATGTTTCACCAGTGTTATCTAATGTAGGCATTGCCTCGGCCCATTTGGTAAAATAGTCCACTGCGACTATGATATACCCATGCCCCCCGGTCGAGGTGGGGTTACATGTCATGAAATCAATGCCCCATTTGGCGAATGGCCCAACAACAATTATTGGCTGCAGAGGTGCAGGTGGTCTTCTGGTTTTGCTATCGAAAATTTGACATGCATGGCACCTTCTGACTGCGGTTATGCAATCTTTGAACATTGTTGGCCAGAAGTATCCTGCTCATAAAATTTTTTGTGCCGTAGTGTAACTAGATTGATGCCCCCCACACGCGCCTGAATGGAAATCATTCAGGACTTTTTTGGCTTCCTCATGGGTGAGGCACCTCCTCAGAACTGTATCGACACCATGATGGTAAAGCGTATCACCGACGTTCATGTAGTCTTTTGATTGGTATTGAATACGTTTTTATTCTGAGTGGGAGGTATTAGGCCTATATTTTTGGGTTTGGAGATAGATGATTATATCTCCATACCACGGATTGCTTGAAGATATCAGAAACAAAGATTCATCCACGATTGTTTCTTCTGATGTTTCATCATTGGACGACGATGGGAGATCGCATAGTAATTCCGCGAAAACCAGGGATTTCTTTGACTTGGATTTTACAAATTCCAGATCAAACTCTTGAAGAATTACTATCCATTTTGAATATTTCCCCCCCAGGAACTTTCGCGACAATATATAAGTCATGGGGTTGCAATCTAACAGAATGGTAGTTTTTCGAAAGAGGACATAAGGCTGAAATCTCTGTATCGCTTGAACAGCCGCGAGAGCGAGCTTTTCAACATAGGAATACTTGCTTTCTGTATCATTTAAGTTCCTACTTAAATAATATATAGGATGTTCAATTCCGTTGTCTTCTTGAACTAAAACCATTGCGATGGTTGTATCTGCTGTAGCTAGATACAGGTTAATGTCTTTTTGATAATTAGGAGCGTACATTAATGATGCTTTCATTAGGGATTCTTTTAAAGCATCAAAGGAAGCTTGCGCGACCTGATCCCAGACGAAGGGCACTTCCTTTTTCAATAGACGTGTATAACCTTTAGCAAGTTCGGCGTAATTTGGAATGAACCTCCTCAAAAATTTGCTTTCCCTTAGAGTTTCTGAATCTGAAGCAAATTTGAAGGTGGAGGCAAATTTATGATTGCCTGAACCTTACATGGGTCGAGACAAATGTCATCCTTTGAGACTACAAAGCCAAGCAAATTACCAAAACTGATACAGAACACACATTTGTGTGGATTGAGTCGTATCTTGTAGTGTCGGAAACATAGAAATATCACTCCCAAATGCTGCAGATGATCGGTCCGATTTCACGAATGAGCCGGAAGGTCGTCGAGATATGGTTGAATGATGTTTTTGATGTCATGGAAGGCATAATTCATTGCCCTCTGAAATGTTGCCCCTACGTTCTTTAAACCAAAGGGTAATTTGCGATAAGTGAATGTGCCCCACAGACAAATAAATGCAGTCTTTGACTGGTCCTGTGGGCGGATATTTATTTGATTATACCTGGAGAATCCATCCATAAATGAAAAGATTTCACATCCGGCGCATTCATCAATTATCTGGTCAATAAAGGGTGTAGGATAGTTGTCTTTTGGACAAGCTTGATTTACATCCCTATATTCGACGCACACTCTAATCGTTCCTTGTTTTTTCATTACAGGAACAATGTTCGATACCCAATCGGTTAGAGGAACTGGGTAAATGAAACCAGCATGGAGAAGCTTTTCAACTTCTGCCTTGATGGAAACGACTTTCTTGGGGTGCACCTGTCGTAGCCGTTGTCGTACTGGTTTGACATCTGGATACATCTTCAACTATACTCGAGTCAATGCCTGGCATTTCATCATATGACCAAGCAAAGACATCTCTGAATTCACAAAAAAGAGTGTTATATATTTCCAGTTCTGAAGGAGAACAACATTTGCCCACATAAATATTCTCTACAACATCCGTTTTGGTCGAGATATTTATGGCGATAGTCTCTTCAATTTTGGACAAGTTTCGCTCAGAATCCACCGTGTTTACAGTATTTGATAGGAAATCAAAAACTGAAGGATGATGAAGGTCATCAGGAGTATCTTCTTGACAATCCGGAAGATGGGAACGATGGTGGTAGTCTTCCCATGGTGCCCCGTCAGTTATCATTGACTGAACAATTCCTTCGTCGGTGTAATGCACTTGCGACCAAGGATCTGAAGGGGTGCCATATTCCTTAGACCTATCTATCTAAACACTTGATGAGCGTTGATTTGGGTCTGCCTCCCATGCTGAAAACATTGATTGCTACAATATTTCTATTGGGCTTGGAGGTAATACCTGCGGATGATCCATGTTAATATCGTTTTCTGAGATCTTTTGAATCGAAGATATCATATTGCAGGTTCCTACCGTTGCCACTTCCGCCAGATTGATTGGAGGCGGGAGGGAAAAAGTCCCCATTAATATAGGGTCTTTTAGTAGGCCTACTCCGATATTTTGAAGCGTATGGGGGCTTCCATGGATCATCGGAATGCTTCCCGTAACTTGGGAACTATTGGGGAGAAATGTTTGTTGGTCGACGATTGTAATTCCTCCTTGAAAAGGAAATGCAATCTTCCTAAAGTAGGTCGACACAACCGCAGCCATAGCATATATCCATGGTCTTCCTAGTAGGATGTTGTAATCGAGGTTTCCGTCGATTACTTCGACATCTATTTCTACTATTTTCCCTCCTAGTTCAACTTGCAAGTTACTTAGAATACCATATGGGGTATGCGTTCGTCCGTCAAATGCTTTTAATGTTGTCGAATATTGCGACAAGGTTGGAGATCCTAAAGTTTTCCAGCAACTCATCGACATAATACATGTAGATTCCCCCTCATCAATAATTGTTCGATGAACAGTTTTGTTGAGGGCTTTCACTTGAATGAGGAAAGCTAGTTGAGCTGGTAACTGAGGATCGTATCCTTTGTGATTAAAGGATACAAGATTAGAATCCTTTGGGTCTATCCCACCTATAGCTAATAATAAAGCTTACTTTTGGGATGGGCAGTTTTGCAGTACCTCAAGTGTTGACATAGCGGATGGCAATTGGGCCAGATCCTCCACTATATTATAATGTGTGTTGCTCTGGCATGAGGATTAAATGTCGACTTGTGTACTACTCCATTTGGAGGCTTTATTGTTAGCTCTGGAATGATGTGTGGCGCAACTTCTGTTGAAGTTGTTGTCGAACTACTAGGTTGATCTTTATCCTTGTTGTTCGACAGCTGTGGATTCCCGTAATCTTTGTTCCTTGTCGATATCAAAGCATCATTTTGTTGTTTCGAAACCGACAACATCAGTACTTGGGACGGGGAAGCATTTTCACTAGCAACCAGATTTGTCCCTGGATTTGGAAATGGATCAGTTAATATCGCTGAGGTTTTTGAATTCTTGAAGAATCTTTTAAGTTTAGCTTTATGTGGACAATTTTTTGTCCAATGATCCTCATCACATATTAAGCATGGATTTTTTGGTTTCCTATCTTCAGGAGGGTTGCAGAAGAATCTTCAGGTGATGATTCCTCCTGTTTCTTCTTCTTCCCTTTGTTTTTCTTCTTGCCTCCTGGTTTCTTGGTTTCTTTGCCTTTATCAGTCGAGACGACATTTACTTTCGAGGCGAGAAGTTCTTCTTTTGCATTTTGACTAGAAATCTTACAGGCCTTTTTAGATGTAGCCTTTGTCGATTTTGTGTCTGTCGTACCAATCATGCCATCGCTAGCATGAGAGTCATTGTTTGATTTAGGATGAGGAGGGACGAAAATTCCGGTCTGGGAGCATCAGGGATTTTATCGTAGAGCGTGCCAGACTGAGTATAAATCAAGTCTAAATATTGCGCACGAGCAATAACTTGCTCTTCAGTGACGACTCCTCCTTTTACCACATCTTCTGTAATGGAAGGTAATAATGACTTAATAAACCATTCAGCTAAAAGCTGATCAGGAACATACGTTTTTACCATTCTACGACGATGTCGCCACTCATGAATATGATCGGATATGTGAGTGGTCGTTGTTTGTTTGAAATTGGTAAGAAGTTCTGTTCCTGTTTCGTACCTTATGGGTAACTAAAAATGGGTTAAAAAGGTTGTGGCTAGGGTACTGAAGTTATCGAACGAAGCTCTGGGTAACTCAATATACCATTTTGCTACCGGACCAGTTAACGTCCTCTGAAAAAGGCGAAGCCTAATCGAATCATCGTTTAGGGTGTTTGATGAACACCACAGATGAAATGTCATCACATGATTTGACGGGTATTCACCCGGATTTCCATTAAATTTATGAATATCTGACGGAAGTTAATGCGGAATCGCTGGCCACCAAGGGGCGTAAGCAATTGGATCGTTCGTTAACCGATTTAGATCCGGTAACTCCAAAGTTGCCACGAAGGGTAACTGCTGATTCAGGTTTGGCGAAGCATACCCAGGATAAGATGGGATTGCCTGAACAGTTGGTCTTTGCATACCAGCATAATGCATTTGATGCTGGTAACTTTGGTAAGGTTGATGGGCATAACCATTGTAGAATGGTTTATTTTGACCGTTTTGAATATACGGCTGCCCACTATTTGCAAAGATTTGTTGCTCAGATCCTTGGTATACTTGTTGGAATTGTGGTTGTTGTTATTGCACCAGCCATGGTTGCGAAGCCATGTGTTGTTGTCCAATACTGACCGTTTGACCAAGATGAGGGTTAATTGTACCCGTTTGGGCCTGTGTCATTCCACTAGTTGGCGATTGTGGTTGAGTCGCAGGGACAAGAGACTATTGCATTACAACCTGAAAACTTGAGGTTGGCATACAACAGGCAATGCTTGTACTTGTGACACCGTTACAATAGTCGGCGTAATTGGTATATTTGACATAGGTAAACATTGTTGCATTGAATATACAACTCTTGGTTGTAGAGGTAGTATTGGCACCCAACCACTAGATGTAATTCCAGCATAACCTGAACTTTGTTGTGAACTCTCGTATGGTTGTCCTCCTGGAGGAGACAATGAAAGGGTATACTGCCCCCCATACGGCGGTAATCCAGTACTTGAAGGAATTGTTTTCCCTTGAGGACCGGACTGCGAAAATTGACACCCTGAAGGATCAATTTACTGAGATTCAACATAAGGGTTCCTGGATACTATTCCGGATGAACAAACAGGAATGGACCATATTGTCGAAATAGCCCTTGAGTGGGCTCCTTCTAGCGATTGAGAGCTAGTTGGGATAGATGGTATGCCAGCAAACATTGTTGGAGTGACAGCAGGAAGTTCTGCTGTCGCTGTGTCTGATGACATAGTCCTAGATGTCGACGGTTGTTCAGACATTTCTAGTCTATCCAAAAGATTGCCTAGCGATTCTACAGGAGCTTTCGATGATGGTAGAATAATTTCTGATGAAGAAGGATATAGAGTGATCCCGACCCCAAATTGCGATGGAGTACTAGATGGAGGATCCTCCACAATCTCTTCTATAGCAATCAAACCAGGTGGAAGAGGTAGACCGTTAGGTCCGTAAAATATTTCTAGTGCCAAAGAAGGTATGGAATCTGCAGCGACAGATGTTTGGGGAATAACACCTTCCGAATCAGCTGTAGATGGAGCTGGCTCAGTAACACAAGTTTTTACCTGCACACTAGGATCAGTTCTACTGTCCTTTGGTGGCTGTTGAACTTCTTCTGTAAAGGCAGGGACACCAAAAATGTTTGGAGTAACCGGAGTCTCCGATGGTGTTGGAACACTTGTTCTAACTTTACCAAGGGATTTGGAACTGGTTAAATGAGTTCACTTTGTCCGTAACAGTTTCGACTTTGGAGACAAAGATGGTTGACTTGTAAGCCTTCGCGAACGACGGGGTTTCAATTGACTTTCTTCCACGATTGCGGATTACTCGATCAACTAAAAATCAAGGGGAAGTATGTTTCCGAATTAGATGAATTTTAGACGCTTTGACACAACTTGTTTTTTCAATTTTTAAGAGTCAGAAAAAACAAAAGATGACTCTAGTCGCCTTCGATTTTTAATGAGCCTGAAGTGACAAGTGCTCAGATGGACCTTTTCCTTTAAGGAGTCTGAAAAGGAATGAAAGGGACTGCTCTGGAAATCTAGACAGAGGAATTACCAAACCAATCGCAAAACTGCAGAATACTTTTTACGTTACGGTAGTCAATCTTCCCGAATGCTGTGTTCAGTGCATTGCGATCGATAGGGCGACAGACACGGCTTTTTATGGATAAAGGATAAAGCCTATTGTGGTCTCCCAATATATACTCGACGGTACGTGGGAGCACAAGTCCGTACTGGCACTTATCGTCTCAAAGTGGAGGAATCACCCAACCAACAGTGAAAACAACAGTTACCAGGCTTTACAACGCCGGAATATGTATCTAGCCTAGACTTCTAAATGTTGTGCGTTAGGTTCCAAATCGTTTTTAGATTCATTAAATTTATTTTGTAGTTGATCTTGCTTAAGAAATTTTCCTTTCAGGTTCACCGTGTGATGTAGATGTACAATTCCTAAAATTCAATCTAAGATGATAAATAGTCATTTAATCTTCTTTTTGCAATGAAAATCCTAGCTACTAAGGAAAGAGAGATGATTTTGTTTCAACATAGAGCAAAGAGCACACACTATATGCACTGTCCTAAATCAAACCAACAAACAGTCTAAATTCAAATGCACATGCATGTATTTGTTTTCAGCCTTCTTAATGTGTGAATGATAAAAAGAAAGCTAAGCGCAAATCTGAATTATTTTTCAAAGACACATTACTAACAAGTTTATTTTCAAGACAAAATGAGGACAATGATGACACTTTGTGATTTGGAAATGAAAACTTGCTTTCGGCACTTGAAAAACTACTAATTCAAATCAAATACAAGAGTAACAGTGTAATCGACTATCAAGAACAATCAGATTCTCTTCTATGACTGAAAACGACACTTGCGACACTTTCAACTCAAGAAACGACAGTACGATTACGCTACTTCTTTTTAAAAGAGAACTGAAAATGACTCAAAATACATAAAAACATTTACAGTTATTTGCACAATGGAGGTGGAATAACGGCAAGGAAGGGGGTTTCCAACAGAGGTGTACTGACTACAGGCAGCAAAACTCCTTAATAGAGCTGAAAAGAATGAACACAGAAGCCAAAATCTAAGAGCAGATGAGGTCTGATCAGCACACCTGTAGCACGGGGAAACTGAAATGCAACGCACCTACTACAATCGGGAAGTGTGATGCATTCAGGTTTCAAAGAAGACACAGTGCGATGGACCAGGGACGAGACTTTAGTTGGCTTCCGGGTCACAATTTGCAGCTCAGTTCAGGGATTTAGGCCAAGCAAGTGGTAATCAGTAAATCAATCACAGGGGTAGATCTAAGGAGGTTACTAGAGCCACCACAAGGGCAATTAGAGAGCTTTTAAATCAATTGTTTAATTCATAAACAAAACCCAGAGATAGACTGAAGCAACATTGATCTACTTTGCACTTGCCTAGCAAATGCAGTTCGAAGGCTAGCTGGCTTGACTTCAGGCTCCGTCTGTAAGTTTATAGAGTAAACAAATGTATATAAACAAACAATCTATTCGCTCCCCAGCAGAGTCGCCATTTTGTTATCGGGAAAACTAGTGTCTATGCAGAGCTGCTAGTCCCACTAAGGCTGGTAGCTACCTTAGAAACAAACAAACAAAAACTACTTTCATTTTCCTTTATGAGAAATAGATAAGAGGGGAATAGGGAGACCAACCTTTGTCTTGCGCTTGGCTCCCTTGCCCGATTCCTCTCCCTTCTGATAGGTCTTAGCCACTCGCTTCCTCATCTACCTAGCTTCAAAGAGCACCTGTAGAATCAAAGCAGCATAACGCTATCCAAGAACATCGATCTATTATCATAAACAATATAGGACCGGATATATATTGACCACACAAATGCATATAACATTAATCATACAAGAATGTGGAGGAAAACTTGAATAGCTTTATTGATAATCAAGAAAGAGAAAAGAGGATTACAACCAATTATTCTGACCCAGCATCATCCTCTCAGCAAGAAAGCCCTTCTTCACCTCATGAAAAGCTTAGATCACCCAACACTATGATATTGCACCAAGAAACAAACAACATTTCCTTACAAGATACAAAATTCCAGCCTCTGGATCTCCGGGATGAGGGATCCATATATAGATGTTTGCAAGGGGAATGAGTCAGCTTTTGAGATTTGATTAGTGTCCTCTCTCTGATAGTTCTTGATTCCACTTGGAGATTGATGATCTCTTACTCATCCCTGGGCAAATGCAGAGAGGCAAGTGTCACAGGAGAAGTTTTTGGAAGATTCCATGATCCTTCACCTTACAGATTGACCCTGCCATTTGTCCACTCTCGCCCATCGCACCCCATAGAAGGGCTTTTCAACATGCATCACACCAATTGTGTGTATTCAGGTGGGATGCAACGCACTTTGACCATGGAGCAGGTGAAATGGTCCAGTTTTGACCAGTTCTGAGTAGTTTTTCATGGAGAACTTCTGGGAGATGTGTAATCAGTTGACCTTGTTCTTTTAGGGGTTGGAACAACACCTTTAGGGACTTAGGAGCCCTTGGTTTATGGACATTTATGATTGGGGTGATAGTGCCCAAAAATGTCTATAACATCTAGGGATCACCAGGCCTATACAAGCATGGATGCCTACAGATCTCTCCACCTAAACCATGAGGAATTTATCCATCTCCACACTCTATGGTTTACCGTGTATCTCATCATTACTGTCAAGTTATTCCGAAGCCCAATGAGGGTGATCACAACGAGGATTTACCATGTATCTCAGCATTAGTATTCAAGGGGCACCTAGGCCTTATGGTTCTTCTTGAGACCATCCCACTCAGTTTCGAAATCATCCGACAATCTAGATCAAACAATTAAGAGAAACCCCATCATACCATTGCTATCTGAAAATGGAAATGCAAGGCAGAAAACCACTGTCACACTTGGAAAAACCCATGACAATGGCAACAAGGGAACCAAGAACACACAAGAATGTACCATGCATGCCTAAAATAACAAGGAAAACATACATACAACTCAATACCTGCAAGTAATATCATTGTAGTTGCTTGATCCCACTCTTCCTTTCTTGACCTTTGGTTTCCTTTACTTTCTTGTCCTTCCTTCGCCTTCCTTCACCTTCCTTCCTCCAATGTTAGAGTGCTCCAAGAATGCTTCGTGTGTGAGAGAGAGATCCAAAACTGAATTGAAAAAATGTTGTGAACTGATCCACAAATGATTTTTTTATTAGTTAGGCCTCTATTTTCTTCATTTTCCATCATTTTCCCTTCATTTTCCTCCTCACTTGAACTTGTGATATTTCACCTTCCTTTCCCCTAGATTACATTATTTTGATAAATAAAATGCCAATTAATGTCTCTTTTCCCTTCCAAATCCTTTGCCATTCCCTTTGCCAATTTACATTAGCCATAATAAACCAAATGAACACCCACACTAGGATGTTTTTCCCAACATTCATCTTGGAATACGTGTCCCATGACCTTGGTCTTATTTTACCTTTGTTAACTTCATTACATGGATTTTCACCCTAGGGTTCTTATAAAACCCTCCCTTTTAGGGGAAAATCATCCTCGGTGTTCAATGACACCTACAACTAGGAAGACTACTAAAAAGGAAAACCTACTACCCATGGAGCTTTATAACTTAGCTCGATGCAGTATTATAATGATCAACCTGCTAAAAAGCAAACCAACATGAAACAAATACTTCTTATTGGAGTTTTATAACACAACTCGTTGTAGTATTTACATCCATATATATATATATATATATATATATATATATATATAGATATATATATATATATATATATATATATGTATATATATATATATATATATGTATATATATATATATATATATATATATATATATATATATATATATATATATATATATATATATATATATATACCAAAACTAATTTTCCTCAACAAGAAAACAATGAAGGATACATAGCCTGCATCTGATCAACCATCTCCCATGTAGCTTCATCTAGCCCAAAGTGCTTCCACTACACTTTAACCTACTCGATTGCTTAGTTCTAGAGCATGAGCATATTTCTCTGCAAAATACACTATGGTTATAGCTAGAAATCTAATACTGGATCCACCTGCAATATAGACCAATCAATAACATGATCAACATCCTTTACATATCTTTTAAGTAATGAAACATGGAAAACATTATGGAATTTCACTATCAAAGGAAGTGAAAGTTTGTAGTCCACTGGTCCAATCCTCTCAAGGATCTTCAAAGGCCCACAATGTTGAGGTGCCAGCTTCACGCAATGACCCAATCCTCAAGGGGCTCTTCTTGGGCTTGCTATGCAAGTACACACATTCCCCAACTTAAAACTCCTTAAACAACCTATGTTTATCTGCATGACTTTTCTATATGTCTTGTCTTTCCTTTAGATTCTTCTTGATTACCTATATTTATTGTTCCATCTCTGCCAACATATCCAATCCTATCAACACCCCGTTCACTAGATCACTCCAACTAATAGGAGTATTACAACTCTACCCATATAATGCCTCAAAGGGACTCATCCTTAGCATCTAATTGACCCTCTTTGTATGTCCATATATCTGCGGATGATAAGTTGCGTTGAAGGCCAAGTCTTTACTCAAACCTGCAAACAACTCTTTCCAGAATATGGAAGTGAACTTAGCATCTAAGTTCAACATAATCTTCTTTAGAACTACTTCAAAACACCACACAGCATCACTATCTCCCTGATGAATACCCGTGCTACATCACTAGTTGAATACATAGATTTCACTACAATGAAGTGCGCTACATTTGTCAATTTGTTAGCCACAACCATAATAAAATCATGTTTTCTAAATGTCCTCAGAAAATCTATGATGAAATCCATAGAAATGGCCTCTCATTCCCACTGTGGAATTTGAATCGACTGTGGTAATCCACTTGGATGCTTACACTCTACTTTTAATTGTTGACAATCCAAACATCTAGCCACAAATTCTACCACTTCCTTCTTCATATTCAACCAATAGTAGAACTTTTTCATCGTTGTCAATGTCCTTTGATATACCGAATGACCTAAATATGGATTAACATGAAATTCCTTCAAGATAATCTTTTTGAACTCACTATTGTCTGACACATAGATCCTGTTCCTAAACCTGATCAAACCATCTGCTATGAGATGATAGTCCACATCCTGTTCACCTGTATCCTTTTGTAACCTGTTCCTAAGCTCCCTATACCTGTCATTCTATTATCCTTCCTACAATATCTGATCCTATAGATCTGTCCCATAAGAACTCATAGTTGCTACATGATTGACCTTCACTCTTCTGCTAACAGCACCTTCAACCCTATTCTCTTTACCTTTAATGTAATTGATCTCAAGATCAAACTAACTAACTGTGACCAAACATCTAGCTTGCCTTGCATTTAGATTTAGTTGTTCAAATAAGTGTCTCAATCCATTGTGATCACTCATCAATATAAAACCACCTACTAAGAAGATAGTTCTTCTACATCTTCAATGCATCGATGATCGTTGCCAACTCAAGATCATGTGTCACATAGTTTTTCTCGCGTACTTATTCAATTTCATTGATTCATAGCACACTACTTTTCCTTCCTGCATAAGGATTCCACCAATCCATCTCTTGCAAACATTTATATATGCTACAAATTCTTTATCTGAATCCGCAATCTTGAGAACTGGAGCATTTGTCAACAACTACTTTAGTTTCTCAAAACTTGCTACATATTCCTCTGTACATTTAAATTTCTTCCCCTTTCACTACAATGATGTGATAGGATATAAAATCCACGAGAAGTTGCTAATGAACCTCCTGTAGTAACCTGCTAGCCCCATAAAAAGCCTTACCTCATCCACATTCGTAGGAGTTGCCCATTCCATGATAATGTTAAAAAATTATATATTATGGAGCAATGGAACACATAAAATATTGTAGAAATATAAACACAGAAAGCGCATAAAACAATAGAGACACAGATATACGTGGTTCACCCAGTTTGGGCTATGTCCACCCTGAACAGCCAGTTCTTCCTTTCTATTATCCAGCAAAATGAAGAGACACAACCTACAACAGATCCACTGTAATATCCTTTGTTTTCTCTCACAGTCTCACCTCTCTATTTCCTTCTCACAGAATACACATCTATATCACAGCCTCAAATACAATGCCCTCATACAAAGAGAGGGGTTGCCTTCTAGGGCAAAAAACCTAAACTAAACATAAGTTCTACCGTCAGATCATCCGCCTAATGAACGGCCCAGATTGACTGGAAATTACTATACTTTTACAAGGCAATTTTACAGTTTTTTTTAGCTTTGGGGGCGCTGCCCCCGAAACCCCCCACCACCCCCCTGCAATGAATATTTTATGGGCGGCAAAAAACTGGGGTCCAATGTGGCGATACCTTTGGATATAGAAGATAATCAGGCTCCACACCCAACAATCTCCCACTTGGAGACTGATTGTAGCAACTCCACCACTGCTCCATTTACTAGACAATGACTCCTCTTTGGACCTGGCTGTTTCTCATCTTCATCATCATCCTTGAAGACCAATTGAAACTGAGCATATTCTAAGTTTCTCCCTGGTTACAACTTTTGTTAGCATATCTGCAGGATTCTGGCTAGTGTGTATCTTTTCCAGTTTCAACTCTCCATATTCCAACATTGATCGTATGAAATGGTACTTGATCTGTATGTGTTTAGTCCTGGAATGAAATGATGAGTTCTTTGCAAGATGAATGGCACTTTGGCTATCACTGTATAACGTGCCCATATCATTCTCCTTACCCAATTCACCCATAAACCTTTGTAACCAAATCATTTCTTTACTAGCCTCTGTAGCAGCAACATACTCTACTTCTATTGTTGAAAGTGCAACAATACTTTGGATTTTTGAAACCCAACTGACAGTTGCTCCTCCAACAGTAAATACATATTCTATAGTGCTCCTCCTGTTATCTCTGTCACCTACCATATCTGCATCAACATATCCTTGTAGGGAGATGTTTGAACCACCAAAGCATAATGCTTGATTTGTGGTACCTTTCAAATATCTGAGAATCCATTTCACTACCATCCAATGTTCCTTTCCTGGATTGTTCATGTACCTGCTTACAACTCCCACTGCATGTGCAATATCAGGCCTTGTGCAGACCATTGCATACATAAAGCTTCCTACTGCTGATGCATATGGAACTTTAGACATATAATCCATGTCTTCTTGGGTCTTTGGGCACATTTCCTTGCTAAGTTTGAAACGGCTAGCAAAAGGTGTACTAACTAGTTTTGCATTGTGCATGTTAAATCTTTTCAACACCTTTTATATGTATTCATTCTGAGACAATGTTAATTTACGATTTTTCCTGTCTCTAGTTATTCTCATACCAAGGATTTGTTTTGCAGCTCCCAAATCCTTCATTGCAAATGAATTTGCCAATTTTATTTTGAGCACATTTATTTCCTGCATGTTAGATCCTGCAACAAGCATGTCATCTACATACAATAACAATATAATATAGCTGCCATCATTTTGCTTTTTCAAACAAACACAATGATCAGAGTGACATCTAGTATAACCTTGTTTAGACATAAACTTGTCAAATTTTAGATACCACTGCCGTGGAGCCTGTTTTAAGCCATACAGGCTCTTCTTCAACCTACACACTAGTTTCTCCTTCCCTTTCACCTCATATCCTTGTGGATGCTGCATATATATCTCTTCCTCCAAATCCCCATGGAGAAAGGCTATCTTTACATCTAACTACTCAAGATGCAAATCTTTAGCTGCTACAAGACTTAAAATAGTTCTGATTGAAGTCATTTTAACAACAGGAGCAAATATTTCATCAAAATCAATACCTTTCTTATGTGCAAACCCCTTCACCACAAGTCTATCTTTATACCTCTATTTTCCTCCATCTTCTTCCTTGAGCTTGTAAACCCATTTATTCTTCAATGTAGTTTTTCCTATAGGCAACCTGACTAAATCCCAAGTCTGGTTATGCATTAAGGAGTCCATCTCTTCTTCCATGGCTACCTCCCACTTCTTCTTGCTTTCAACCTGCATTGCTTCTTCATAACATTCGGGTTCACCGGAATCAGTCAACAATAAATAATATAATGAAGGAGATTATCGTTCAGGGGGTCTACTTATCCTAGTAGATCTTCTAACACCACTTTCAGGTGTTTGGGGTGCCTGTTGTTGTTGTGGTGGTTGCTGTTGTTGTGGTTGTTGATTATTATTATTTTCAGGCACCTTTACTTTTTCAGTGATTTCATCAAGAACTGCGTATTCCTTGTTTTCCTTTTCCTGGTTTCTTTTCCTACAATTGATTCTTATACAAGACCTTTTCATTGAATATTACATCTCTGCTCCTAATTATTTTTTGATTTTCGTAATCATATAAGCGATAATCAAATCATTAACACCATATCCAATAAAGGTACATTTCATTGACTTTGCCTAAAGCTTTGTTCTATTTTCTTTATCAATATGGACAAAGGCCTCACAACCAAAAGGCTTTAAAATAGAGTAGTTTACCTTTTTATCTGTCCATGCTTCCTCTGGAACACCACCATCCAAGGAACTTGAAGGCCCTCTGTTTATTAGATAAACAACAGTATCTAC
This sequence comes from Pinus tabuliformis, assembly GCA_031772625.1. Classification (NCBI taxonomy): domain Eukaryota; kingdom Viridiplantae; phylum Streptophyta; class Pinopsida; order Pinales; family Pinaceae; genus Pinus; species Pinus tabuliformis. The sequence continues at coordinate 1,342,734,526 of CM062816.1, read as the reverse complement.
AGCATCTGCCCAAAACTGTAAAGGCAATCTCATGCACCTTGCACGCTCCATGATTGTTCTGTTCATCCTTTCTGACACACCATTTTCTTGTGGTGTTCTTGGAACTGTCTTCTCTCTGCGAATTCCATGCTCTGAACAATACTATCAAACTCTTTGCTGCAATATTCACCTCCATTGTCTGATCTAAGACACTTCAATTTCTTTCCTGTCTCAGTCTCAACCAAAGCTTTCCATTTCTTGAAAGTATCAAATACATCATATTTATTCTTAATACAATAAATCCAAGTTTTTCTAGTTGCATCATCAATAAAAGTAACATAATAACAAGAGCCACCGAGAGATGATACCTGAGTAGGTCCCCATACATCTGTATGCACAAGCTCTAATTTTTCATTCTTCTTTTCTTTCCCAACTCTGAGAAATCTGACTCTCTTCTGTTTTCCATAAATGCAATTCTCACAGAAGTCCAAATCAACATTCTTCAAACCCGGCAACAAATTCCTTGAGTGAAGAATCTCCATCCCCTTTTCACTCATGTGTCCGAGCCTATGATGCCATAATGCTGCATCTGCTCCTTTGGAAGTTAAAGCATTAACAGAGTTAGAAATACCATTGCATAAATACAATGTACCAACCTTTTTGCCTTTTGCTATTACCAGGGCTCCTTTGGTGACCTTCCAAACTTTATCTATGAAAGTTGTCACACAACCTTCACCACCTAACTGCCCTGTTGAACATGCCTTACCTCATTTCATAGCAATTGGTTTCCATTCTGCTGTTTTACAATAACCTTACCCATTCCAATGATTTTACAGGGTTTATCATCACCCAGATGAACTTGTCCAAAATCTCCTTGAACATAGTCATGAAGTATTTCTTATCAGGTGTGGCATGGAATGAAGGCCCTGAATCTACCACCCAGGAATCAGTAATATTTTCAAAAGAAAGAATCAAAGCATCTTGTAACACCTCACCTGTCACATTTGCTTCATGATTGTTTTCTTGTTGTGCATCTCCTTCTTTTCCCTTCTGAGATCTACAGTCTTTCTTTAGGTGTCCTTTTTTTCCATATTTCCAGCACACTATCCCCGATCTGGACTTGGATCTGCCTTTCCTTGATTTACTGCGATATCCTGAGCTCTCTCCTCTTTCCATTTTTCTTCCTCTAGACTCTCCACTCAAAGCATTTCCCGATGTCTCACCGGAGCTTTTCCGTCGCATTTCCTCACTAAGGATAGTACCGAAAACATCATCAAACTTTAAAGTACTAGATACAGAAACGGAGTTACTAATGGCCATTACCAAACCATTCCAACTTTCTGGTAATGAGCACAAGAATAACAGAGCTCTAACTTCATCATCAAAGTTTACCCCTACAGAACTTAACTGACTTGTAGCTGTATTAAAATCATTTAAATGGTCTACAACAAATCCACCTTTCGACATATTCATATTAAATAATCGTTTCATAAGAAATACCTTGTTTGAGGCCGAGGGTTTTTCATACAGTTTTGACAATGCCTGAATCAAACCCTCTGTCGTGGTTTCCTTCAAAATGTTGAAGGCAATTGACGCAGCAAGGCACAACCGTATTGTTCCGAGTGCCTTTCTATCGAGAAGGTTCCATTCTTCGTCTGTCATACCCGTCGGCATCTTTGATTTTCCACCTAATGGTAGGTATAGATCTTTCTGATATAGATAATCTTCCATCTGCATCTTCCACAACGAGAAGTTTTGGATGTTAAATTTCTCGACCCTAAACTTACCATCTTCAGCCATTGCTCCCACTCGAACCAGGAACACTTCTTTCCTGCGAGTTTATCAGCCAAATAGACCTTCGGCTCTGATACCAATTGTTAGAAAATTATATATTATGGAGCAATGGAGCACATAAAATATTGAAGAAATATAAACACAGAAAGCGCATAAAACAAGAGAGACACAGATATACGTGGTTCACCCAGTTTGGGTTACATCCACCCCGAACAGCCAGTCCTTCCTTTCTATTATCCAGCAAAATGAAGAGACACAACCTGCAGCAGATCCGCTATAATATCCTCTGTTTTCTCTCACAGTCTCACCTCTCTATTTCCACTCACAGAATACACATCTATATCACAGCCTCAAATACAATGCCCTCATACAAAGAGAGGGGTTGCCTTCTAGGGCAAAAACCCTAAACTAAACATAAGTTCTACCATCAGATCATCCGCCTAATGAACGGCCTAGATTGACTAGAAATTACTATACTTTTACAAGGCAATTTTACAACTATTTTTAGCTTCGGGGGCGCTGCCCCCGAAACCCCCCGCTAGGGGGGGGCTCCCAAAGGTCGCAGCCACCCCCCCTGGACCCCCCTGCAGCGAATATTTTATGGGCGGCGTTGCCACCCCCATTTCAAACTGGGGTCCAATGTGGCGATACCTTTGGATATAGAAGATAATCAAGCTCCACACCCAACAGATAACTCGAGATCCACTACTATGCCTTCCTTGGAGACAATAATTCCCAAGTAATGTACCTCTATCTGAAAGAAACTACACTTGATAAGCTTGGCATACAATTGATGCTCTCTCATCAATCTCAACAATGTTTCCAAGTGTTTGGCATGCTCTTCCTCATTCTTAGAATATATCAATATATCATCAATGAACACAATAAAAAAACTTATCTAGATAAGGACGCAACACACTATTCATCAAGTACATAAAATTAATTGGAGCATTAGTCAAACCAAATGGAAGTACAATAAACTCATAATTTCCATATATGGGCTGAAAAGAAGTCTTGTAAATATCCTCTTCTTTGATGCATACCTGACAGTATCTAAATCTTAGATCAATCTTCAAGAACACTGTTGTTCCCTTCAACTGGTCAAATAAGTCATCAATCCTTGGAAATAGATGCATGTTCTTGATGGTTACCTTGTTCAACTTCCTGTAATCAATGCATAACCTAAGAGTACCATCCTTCTTGTTCACAAATAATACTGGTGCACCCCAAGGTGACGTGCTTGGCCTAAGGTATCCCTTGTCAAGAATTTCTTTCAATTGTATCTTCAATTCTACCAACTTCGGTGTGCTCATCCTGTATGGTGCCTTTGATGCTGGTGCTACCCCGGGTACCAACTCAATGGAAAAGTCCACTTCTATTAGGTCCTTATACTACTAGTGTAACCCCTTATTGTTATTAGTACAACCCCCTTATTATCTTGTTGTAGCCATGTAGTCCCCATATTGTTACTATTGTGCCCCATAAAATCTCACTATTGTTATTATTGTTCCCTTACATTATTATTATTATGTCAACGCTGATTATATTATGACCCCTTAGACTTCTATATATGGAAAGGAGGTCTTGTCATTTGTATCATCTAAGAATTGTTCATTTGTGTAATGTAAATGAGGTTTCCTCTTCAAAGAGGCTTATTTCTAAGGCGTTGACCTATCTTTTCTATCTTTTTGTGACATGGTTTCATAACATTTGGTATTAGAGCTTTGGATTCTAGGGTTTCGCTATTCCAAACAGGTCATCGTGGCATTTGTGCTATAAACTTTTTTTTCTGCGATGTTTAAGACACTACAAAAAACACGCATTTGGGCCAAAATCATTCTGAACCTCGAGTCCGCATTTTAGAGCTTTTCATGTTATATTTTCGGAGATATGTTCTGAGGAATTTGGTCTTTTGGTAGACTCTTGAATTACATTCCAAACAAGTGACATGGGGAAAGTAGTCATAACTTTTGTTTTGAGAATTAGATTGAAACTTCGTAAGAAGTTACAGAAAGAGGATGGACTATAGTTTCTTGTATATATTTTTCAGATTCTAAGGTAAAAACAGTGACACGTGACACTTCATACAAGTTCACTCTTTTGAAAAGGTATATAATCAGGTCATCTTGGAAGATTGTGCATAACTCTTTCTTGGAGAATCTAAATTCAATCAGACTGGTGGCATTGGAAAGAGGACGCAGAGGGATACTACAAGTTGAAATTACAGAACTTAAAGATCTAAAAGTATAGAGTTACAGTCGTTTCAATATCGAGATCCTAAAATCAAGAAAAAGTGAGATGAGGAAGTTTGATGGCAAGGATCTGGTAAATTGGATACTATAGATGGAGAAATATTTTGATCTACATGGTGTACCACTGTTACAAAAGGGATGTATTGCATCTAATTATTTAGAACTGAATCAATTTTTATTGTATAAAGGGCTTTATTCTTGTAAACCACTTGTCACATAGTCAATTTTCATGGAGGAAATGATAGGACATTATGAGGATACAAAGAGAAACACCTTCTTTAGCCAATTGATAAATATCAAACAAAAGTGTTCAATGGAAGAGCACATTGAGGACTTTCAAAAATTGAATATAAGTGAAAATGATATTCCAGAGAAGCAGGTGATTGATGTCTCTGTAGGAACTTTAAAGGATAACATTCAACATGATGTTTGTCTTTGGGAACCTGATTCATTGGAGAAGGCATTCAGGTTGGCAAGAAAAGTGGAAAGCAAAATTATGGAAACAATGAATTCTACCCCTCACAACTATAAACATGGAAGTGTTGTTTCTCCTAGCCTTCCACAACCTACAAGGGTGACACCACAACAATTGGAAGAAAAAAGAGAAAAAGGGCTTTGTTACAATTGTGATAGAAAATGCACTAAAGGTCATAAGTGTGCTGAGAAGAAATTATTTTACATAAATTATGAAGATGAGGAAGAAAAGGATCAAGAAACATCAAAAGAAGAGGATATACACTAGGAACCAACCCTAGAGAAAGAAGAAATTAATGCGACCATATCTTGTAAAGCATTGGCAAGAATTACCACTCCTCAAACTCTCAAGACAGAAGGACATATCAAGAAGAAAAAGGTTCAAGAAGTGAAAGATCACATCGAGAAAGAAGAAATGAATCCAACCATATCTTGTAATGCATTGGCCGGAATTACCACTCGAACTATCAAGATACAAGGACATATCAAGAAGAAAAATGTTCAAGAAGTGAAAGATCACATCGAGCATAAAGAAATGAATCTAACCATATCTTGTAAAGCATTGGAAAAAATTACCACTCCTCAAACTCTAAAGATAGAAGGACATATCAAGAAGGAAAAGGTTCAAGCAGTGAAAGATCACATTGAGCATCAACAACAAGTTCTCCAACTTTTAAAGGTTAACACCACTTTGGTGCAGAATCGAATGAAACAACAGGTAGATCAACGTCGCAGTGAAAAATGTTTTGATGTAGGTGATTAGGTATTTTTATGGCCACATCTCAAGCAAGCTATTTATGAGAAGGAAATCTTGGCAATACTACATGCACTTAAGAAATGGCGACCTTACCCAATGGGAAGACATTTCAAGATAAAAATGGATCATGATAGTCTTAAATACTTTTTAGAACCAATATTATCTTTAGAAGAACAGAAAAAATGAGTCACAAATATGTTGGGTTATGACTTTGACATCATCTATAGAAAAGGGAAGCAAAATTTTGTTGCAGGTGCACTCTCAAGAAAGGATGAGGATGTGGAAGCATTGTTTTGTGCTATTTCTATTATCCAACTAAATTGGATACACGAAGTAAGAGATGAAGGGAAAAAGGATGAAGAAGTGTGGCCACTCATTCAAAAGTTGCAGAAGATCCCAATTCAAACAATATTTCTAGAACTTGAAGAGGAAGGAAAAATCATATTGGAACCTGGAGCAATCACAGAAACAAGAACCGACAGCTGCAAAATCGATCAATTTCAGAGTATCTCATCAAGTGGAAGAACTTACTCGCTGAAGATTCAAATTGGAAGGATAAGAATTTTATACAGAAGTATCAAGAACTACTCAAGCGTTGAGGACAACACTTTTTGAAGGAGAGGGGCATGTTGGGTCCCTATACTACTAGTGTAACCCCTTATTGTTATTAGTACAACCCCCTTCTTATATTGCTCTATCCATGTAGTCCCCATATTGTTACTATTGTGCCCCATAGAAGCCCACTATTGTTATTATTGTTCTCTTACATTATTATTTTTATGTCGGCTCTGATTATATTATGACCCCTTAGACTCCTATATATGGAAAGGACGTCTTGTCATTTGTATCATCTAAGAATTGTTCATTTGTGTAATGTAAAGGAGGTTGCCCCCTCAAAGAGGCTTATCTCTAAGGCATTGACCTATCTTTTCTATCCTTTTGTGACATGGTTTCATAACAACTTCCCTGTGAGGCAGAAAATATGAAATCTCTACAGTAAATACATCTTGAAACTGTTGTAAAATTGGTTACCTTCTCAATACCTCTGCATCCTAAACATACTTACCTATATCGCTAGAAATATGAACTATAAATAATACACACCCTTTCTTATGACTGCCCTTTTCATGCATAGTTGTAACCATCCTATCTGATGTTTACTTTTTATCACCATGTAAGGTCCTCTATTCTCCATTGTCATCCAACCACTCAATAGACTTGTCACAACAATCCACATTAGTCTCGTCATGATACAACTAGTCCATACCCAATATGATATTGTATGATCCGAATGGAAGTACATTCAAATGCACTAATATAGGCATACCATTCAAATCAAATGCACAATCTCTTACCTAATGATGAACAATTTTCTTTGTACTTGTAGCCAACTACACTAACCAAGATTTGACATGCACTTATTTATTCAAACCACACTTATCCAACAAGTTAGGATTAACGTAACTATAATTGGATCTAGGTTCAATCAAAATATAAACCACTTGATCACAAAACTTACCATCCATCTCCATAATAGATGTATGGTGATATTCCTACCTATTATCTAATGCTGCATAGATCTGATAAATGCTCTTCCCAACATTCCAAACTATCTACACTTCCTGTGCACTCTAAATCTGATGCCTACCACACTGATATTGTGGGAAAACTATCTTAAGATGGTCCTTTCCACATATCCAACACTACAATTGTCCCTTACCATCACCTTTATTCTACTTCTCTCCAACCTGTGACCCATGTCCATGTCCAAGTACATTAAACCTCTTGTAATGAACAAAATTCTCTTTCTCACCTACATCTTAAGGTCTTGTTCACTTCGTTGGCCACTTTGCCTTAGGTTTTTCTTTCCCTTTCCAAATTTGTTAAGATTTTGTCTTATGCTTTGATTTCTCATAACAGTGCTTCAGCTTCCCAATGATTTCTTCATGTCATTGAGGTTCATCATACTCAATCTGATCTTTAAATGCTAATGGTAATCCACTGAAATAACCATGAACTTTGGCTTTCTCATCCTTAATATACGATACATACCTCAACAACTATAGGAACTTGTTCATATACTGCTCATCTATCATTGATCCCATATTTAGCTCATAGAATTCCTTAGCTTTACTGTCATAGTACTTCTCTGAGAAATATTTCTTCATGAAAAGTCTCTTAAATTCATTCTATCTCAACTCTTCTATCCTAATGTCTCTAAACCACTTCACATCTTCCCATCAGATGTATGCTTTTCCTTTGAGGCCAAAGATAACTATTCAGACCTTCATGTTCTCTATGTAATCATGCAACTCAAAGAACTTCTTCATCCCGAGTAACCATATCTTTGAATCTTCCAACTTCTTCAAATCTCCATCAAAGGTAGGCAGATATTCTTTGTTAACTCGTCTAGAAAAAAATCCCTTATCATTCCTCTTGTAAGGATGATAATGATGATGAACATGGTACTTGTCGGAACCAGAGATAGAATAGAACATGCGTCCATCACCTATGCTATCAGGTATATCCAAGAACCTGTCATCTCTGATCGTCTCATCTCTATCTAACTTGTGTCCGCCATAAGACCTACTGCCATATGCTTCATTAGTCCTATCCTCCTGCCCATGGCTGATATTAAGTAGTCCCTGTCTCTACAATTCTGATAAAATTTGAAGGATGATTGCATTAACCTCTGATTGTTTCTCCTGTGCTTGAATGATTTTTTCATTATCTTCTTTGTGACTTCTTACTTCTGCCTTCAAACTTGTTAGTGTGTCTGCTATGTTGGGAGAGTACCCATCCCCATGTTTCTTATTTGATCTATAGGGAGAGTCTCGTGAATTGTAGTCTACCATCTTTCTAGCCATATTTGATCTTCTTCCTACAAGTATACCATGTTAGCTAAAGCAAAATATATACAAAATTCACATACCTCAGTATATCTCATGGGAGGATATCCCGTCTACAAGATCAACAAGATTAGCACAAGACATGTATAATCATAGGCATATAAGTAAATAGACATCATTTCAACCATTATTCAATTACCATGCATAGATATACCATAACCATGACAATGTATTCATAACGACATATAGGAACTAACATGCATAGCAAATGCATAACCAAGATGCACTCATGATGACCACATCCAACAACAACACCATCAACTTCCACATGGCGACACAACTGCAACAATGAACACCAACATGAATACGTAACAAACACATAGACCACAAGCATAAATAACACATAAGCAACTGACATGTATGCATGATAAAAACATTCTTCCCATCCATTCCAAGGGGTGAACCATGCTTTAATACCACTCTGTCATATCAGATATCACCCAAAGAGAACAAAAACCAAAAACCACCGAAAGGGAACTGAACCCACTCTGATACCACTCTGTAACACCCTCCTCCTACATTTACCCAAGCTAATTGGTCCACTAGTGTAAAAAAGTAAGGAAGAGTTACTATGATATGATTCAACTCCCCATGTAAAGTTAAGGAAGTGGAATGGACATACCAAACACCAAATTTACCTTTTTGAAGAGCTATAGGACCCCCAGGGTCTAACCAACCACTCCAGGTGCCCAACCTTTGAGTTAGATTACTTTTTGTTGAGTTAGACCCCCAATCACTCCCATGGCAAGCCCTCCGAGTGAAACTCTCCAGTCGTTCCCACATAAAGGAATCCATGTGACTGAAGCCTTTTTCAGGTAGTTATGTGCCAACAACCCCAAAATTTGAACCTCTTATTCAGGGCTAGGACTCAGGCCTTTTCCCATAACTTGATGAAATTATTAGAAATGATAACTAACAAGAAGACACAACCTCTGATTCAAAACTTAAATAAGGAGCTAACCAGAGTCATCTTAACCATGATAAACATTTTGTCAAACACATTATAAATATGTAATGTACTGGTTATATAAACACATCTGAACATGGGGACATTATACTAATCTGAGATTTGTCAAGAGTGGTTGATGCCCTCTAACAATATCCGCATTACCATCTATTAGGTGATACGGTCATTAGAATTTCATTTAATAATCAAAACATGATGAGATCCATAACCAAAGTATGTCGTAAACCATGCTTATAACCATCGTATAACCAACATAATAACAATGATTATAACCATTAAAACTAGAAAATAACAAGTACATTTACACATGGAAAACATGCGGAAAAGAGCTCTTATGAACATATGAAAATGCCAACCAAGTCAGGGACTTGCACATACCACCCGACCATATATTGTGTTGAACCAAATCTTTCTTTCAGCCAATCAACTTTGTGCCATATTCCAAGGATGAATGTGGAATTGACAACAAAAATGATCAGGGCATCCTCAGGCTTTACTGTATATCCATCCAATATTGGTCAAAGATTCCTAGGCCGCAAACCCTAATCTATATAACTAGGCTTTACCACAATCTCGTGAGAAATGTTTTGGCCTAAAAAAGAAACATACACTACCAGGGTTTACCACAATCCCACCATATACTGGTCCATAGATCACTAGGCCTATACAAGCATGGATGCCTCCATATCTCTCCACCTAAACTGTGAGGACTTTGTCCATCTCCACCCTCTAGGATTTACCATGCATCCCTCCATTACCATTCAAGGGATTTATAGGTTCAACGAGGGTATTCACAACAAGGCTTTACCGTGTATTCGACCATTACTATTCAAGGGATTCCTAGGCCTTTTGCTATTTCCTAAGACCACCCTACTCAATTTCGAAACCATCTGGAAATCCAGCTCAACCAAGTAAGAGAAACAACATCACACCATGGCTATCTAGAATTGGAAATCCAACGATGGATACCACTATCACACCTAGAAAACCCCATGTGAATGACAACAAGAGAACCAAGAACACACATGGATATACCATGTGTGCCAAAACTAGAAAGGAAATCATACATGGAACTCGATACCTGCAAGTAATCCCAATGTAGCCAATTTATCCCACTCTTCCTTGCTTGATCTTTGCTTCCCTTGATTTATTGTCCTTCCTTTTCCCTCCTTCCTCCAATGCTAGAGTGCTCCAAGAATGCTCTAAGTGTGTGAGAGAGAGAATGAAGAAAGAGCTCCAAAACTGAATGAACAAAAGGTTGTGAATTGATCCCCAAAAGCCTTTTTATTAGTGAGGCCGCTATTTTCATCATTTTCCATCATTTTCCCTTCATTATCCTCCACGCATGCAACCTGTGACCTTTCACCTTAATTTTCTCCTAATTTCCATTATTTTCATAAATAAAATGCCAATTAATGCCTCTTTGCCTTTCCAAATCCTTTTCCAATTTCCCTTAGCCATAGAAAACCAAGTGAACACCCACACTAGGATGTTTTTCCCAACATTCATCTTAGAATATGTGTCCCATGGTCTTGGTCTTATTTTTCATTTATTAATTTTATTACATAACCCAAGTTTGTTACAATTACGGTTCACCATGGTTGATCATGCTTGACCATTGTTCACCATGGTTGACCTTAGTTGACCTTGGTTGAGGATGTGTGACCATGCTAACCATGTTGATCTTAATTGACCGTGGTTGACCATGGTTGATCATGGTTCACCATTGTGGTTGACCATGTTCGATCATGGTCGACCTTGGTTAACCATGTTGATCTTGGTTAACCATGGGTGATCTATCCAAGTTAATATTAATAATCAACCATGGTTGATCATGGTTGACCATATTCAACCATGATTGATAATGGTTTACCATAGTTGACAATAGTTAATGCTGACGTGTTCTCATTGACAACGGTTTACCATGGTTGACAATGGGTACCATACTCATCCATGTTTGACCATAGTTGACTGTGGTTGAAAATGGTTGATCATGGCATGGTTGGCCATGGTTGTTCATGGTTTGTCATAGTTGATCATGGTTGGCAATGGTTGTTCATGGTTTACCATACTTGATCATGGTTAACCATGGTGGACCATGGTTGACCATAGTTAATCATGATTAACCATGGTTGACCATAGAGACCTTGATTGACCATTATGGTTGAACATATTCAACCATATAGACCTTGGTTGACCATGTTCAACGATTCTAACCATAGAGATCTTAATTGAAAAGAATGGTTGATCATTTTTTATCATAGTTAACCATGCTCGAACATTGTTGATCATGATAAACCATGGTTGATCATGGTTGACATTGGTTGACGATATTCATATTGGTTGACCATTATTGACCATAATTAATCTTGGTTGATCATTTTTTACCATGGCTGATCTTGGTTGACCACAATTGACCATTCTTGGCCATGGTTAATCATGGTTGACCTTAATTAACTTTGGTTGACCATTTTCGACCATGTCAACCATGTTGATCTTGGTTGACCATTTTTAATGTTGGTTGACCATTGTTGATCTTGGTTTGCCATGTTGGACCATTCTAACTATAGAGATCTCGATTAGCCATTATGGCTAATCATGGTTGGTCGTGGTTGACCATGGTGGATCATGGTTGACCATTATGGTTAACCATGGTTGATCATGGTTGACCATGTTCAACCATTCTAACCATGTTTATCTTTGTTGACCTTGGTTAACCATGGTTTACCATGGTTGATCTTGGTTGACCATAGATATCTTGATTGACCATTATGGTTGAGAAATTTTGACTATTGGTTGACTTTGTTTGGCTATGTTCATATATTTTTTACCAATATGGATTACCATGTTTGATTATTAATGTTAATCAATAATATTAAAAGGTGACTATGTTTTAACAAAGTTGAAGAGTGTTGACTCTCAAACATAGTCAAACAAGTTGAACATAGTCAACAACATTAGTAAATGTAGTTGACTAACGTTGTAATGTTACATTGCAGCATTGGATAAATGACAATGTAATGTAACATTGCAACAAGGTTTATCACATTGCGGCAATGTTTGTCACATTGTGATGTTGGATAGATTTATATACCATTCTGACACCACAAGATGTTTGATTATCAATATTAACTTGGATAGGTTTATGTACCATTTTGACATCACAACATGTTTGATTATTGATATTTATCAATAATATTAATAGGTGATCATGTTTGACTGAAGTTGAAGAGTGTTGATTGTTAAACACAGTTCAAACATAGTTGAACATAGTCAACCTCATTAGTAAATGTGGTTGACTAATTTTGTAATTTTTCATTGCAACGTTCGATCAAACATAGTTAAACATAGTCATACCACATTAGTAAACAAATGTGTTTTAAACCATATTAATATTGATGTTATTAAACATTGATTATTGGTGAGCATTGTTTAATCATGGGTGAACATGGCTTGGCCAAGTTCACCATGGGTGAATATGGTTTGACTAATTTGACCATGGTGACCATAGTTTTCCATAATAGACTATGGTTATCTATATTGATAATGAATGGCTATGGATGGCCATGTTTTACCATGGTGGCCTAGGTTGACCATGTTTGACCATATTAACCATTGTTGGCCATGTTGAGCATGAGTTGACCATGGTTTTCAAATGTTGATTATGATGAATATGGTTGCCAATTATCACCATGAGTAACCATGGCTGACTTAGGCTTTCCCATGGTTGAACATGATTAGCCATGGTTTCACATGTTTGGCCATAGCAAAGCATACCTTTCTATGATAGATTATGGTTTCCTATTTTGACAATGGTTGAACATGTTCAACCATAGAGACCTTGGCTGACCACGTTAAACCATTCCAACCTTGGTTGACCCGATTTGGCCATTAGGAATTCATAGAGCAAGGGGTTTTCTAGGTTAAGAGTGTTGGCCATGGTTGACCCTAGTTTACTAAGGTTGACCAAGGTTAACCATGGTTGACTAAGGCTAAATAAGGTGTTGTATCATTGAGGATGGCTGATAATGAGTGACAATGATTAAGCATGTTGGCAATTTTTAACCATATACGACCATGTTTGAGTTTTTTTTACCATGATTGATTAGAATGTAAATATTATTAATGTTATTTATTAATATTAACCTTAATTTTATTTATATTAAAATTTTTGATGTTAATTATTATATTATTATCCAATTTTAAGGTCACACCACAAATTGGTGCATGAGGCCCCCTTGTTTATGGGACAAGGGACCCACCTCTACGCAACAATTTGACTACTAAGTCTACGAATGCATACATATACTCCACCCCCTTGTGGTTTTGAACCCGTGACCTCTTAGGGAGAAACACATGCTCTTAACCATTAGACCCACTCAAGTTGTATAATGTCATTAGGAAACACATTCTCTTAACCATTAATATTATTAATAATGTAATCATTTTCTTAGAGAGAATAGAATTTTTAAAATTTATTTTTTTATTAATAAACATATTATTGATTATTAGAAAGAAAATATTAATATTATTTGTCAATATTAATGTTAATACTATTTATGCTAACAATGTTAAAGTAATTAATAATATTAATATTACTGGTAAAATATTGTTAATGTTAATGTTAATGTTATAATTTAAATATTATTACTATTATTATGGTTATTTTGTGTTGGTATCATCCCAAGACCCCTTTTTCCTTCCCAAAAACATATCATTTATCCATTCATTTTCATCATATATCCCTCAAAATCCTTGAAAATTGATTATTAATAGTTCTATAGTTATTAAATTGCATAGAAATTGATTTAGGGGTTTTATGTTGAAGAATTAGAAGTTTTTGAAGAAATGATTACAGGAAGTACCCACATCCTGTAATGAGCTTATCGTTTGACATGTGGCGCAGCAGATGAGCTAGAACGAAAGGCATGGGCGAAAAGCAGAATGTCCAAGCATGGACAAACACCTATCCCCCAGCCGAATCGAACTTCCTATGCACACGGTCAACTCAAGTCAAAGCAGGGCACTCTGGCAGACAAAAGCAGCAACAACAGCTCGTTCCATTTTCATTTTAGTTTTTGTTCTTTTTGGAAACATTTAGCATGGAAACATTTTGAAAAGGCTTATGTAATAAAAGCGGCAACAGCCGAATGTACATTCATTGTAGCAATGACATGGCTGTGCATACGCATATGTAAATACAGTCAGGTTAATGTTTGAATAGTTTTTATCGTTGAATCGTTTTCAGAACAAAGTTTTAAGTTTAACACAAAGACCTATTCACAGCCACGACGTGTATACCTCTTGCATTGATTTGGTAGCTGATCGATTATAGCCAGTGTACCCTTAGGACACGGACGGGCCCTGCGTTCAATCGATATACTGTCTGTTTGTTTCATTTACGTTTCGGTTATCATATGTTTGCACAGTGTTTATATTGGATTTCGATTTCCATATCATATGGTTTGCATAACAGTTACATAGCTTTCGATTCCCATAGCTTTTGATTTCCATTGCATGTATATGGTGTGCGCTTATGAATGGTTTGCGTTTATGGTTATGTTGAACAGTCATCACTGAGATCTGGAAGTGAGTCTTGTAAGGGATTCGATCCCTGTGTGGCTTGTAGAAACACCACCATAAACTCTATTTCTATTTCATAATTCATTTATGATTTCTATATAGTTTGATATAGTGTAAATATCATTGAATGCTGTGTGTTTATTGAACAAGGGTTTTCTGGGCAATATCTCTGTAAGGAGATTAAAATCATTGTTACAGTCATACACAGTGCTTAGGTTTGCACAGTCATACACAGTACTTAGATTTAGTGTTTAATTTGATAAATGCATCTCATGACAGGCATTGTAATCAAGTATATCAGTAGGGTAATCTGAGTGTTTGAATGATAGGCTACATATTCCAGTCTTCCGTAAAGAAGCCTTGTAACCTACATCACAATCACTTGGCCAGAGATCCTTTATGTCTATATATTTTAGACCACGCCTCTAAGCTTACGCACCTCGGTCGATATTAAATATAGAGTCTAGACTAGTACCCTAGCTGGAACCACTACATTTTGGCGTCGTTTCCGGGGAGGTGTACTTAAAGGATTCAAACAAAAAGAAAAAAATTCAATACACAAAAACAAGCAAAAACACAGTTAGAAATCATGTTCATTTATGCCTAGACTTAGAGACAATCAAGGGAGATTTGTAAGAACCCCCCACCATCTCAAAACTAACCCATCATCATCAGGAGCAGACTCTCTAGGGAATACAACACCAGCTGAGGAGGATATCCAAACATTGGAAGAAAAATTTTATTCAGGACAGCAAATTACTCTTGCTGAGAGGGAAACTCTATTTGCACATAAATCACAGCAGAAGCCCTTTCCTAGATCTTCTACACAAGGGAAAAGTAGTACAATTACCAAGAAACCTTCCTTTCTCTCTTTTCCACCAAGTGACACTAAGAGACGACCAATTAGAATGGCTGAGGAGGGATCTGGATCAGTTCCCCATCAAGAGGAGGAGGAATCAACTTTTAAGTTCCCCATACACGAACCACAGGAGGATGAGGAGATCAAAATGAAAAATATACCCCCATCCGTGCTACCCAATTTCTATGGTATGGCTTCAGAGGATCCGGACTCATTCTTATTCGAGTTTGACATTGTATGTCGAACTTATGGCTATACAGATGATGCTCATAGATTGAGATTGTTTCCGGACACATTAAAGGCAGCAGCCTTGAAATGGTTTATGGGGCTAGGTGAGCATGCCATAGTTGATTGGGATGGCATGAGGAGAATATTTCTAAGGAAATATCAGCCTTATTGCAGATCCAAAGACTCTAAAGATGACATATTTAGAATGAGTCAGCAGGAGGATGAAACCTTAGAAGAATATCTAGAACGGTTTGTCTATAACTTGCAAAAATCTAAACACCGAACAATGCCTCCTGATCTAGTCCGCACAATATTCTTGAAAGGTATCCGGGAAGAATACATGGATGATCTCAACTTAATGGGCAAAGGTGACATCTCTGCCTTACCCTTTGAAGAAATAGCTGAACTGTGTGAAAAATATTCAAGAAGTAAAGCCAAAATGGGAAAGAGAACCTTGTCAACCAGGGTCACAAAAACTGCCTCTGCTAGTGTCACCGGGCTGAAATTGGTAATCTTTTAGAAGAGTTCAAAACAGATTTGTTGAGCACTCTAGGGAACCAAATTGATACCTTAAAGGCCAAAAAGAAACAGGAGGAAGAAGATAATATCATGGCTATTTTCTGCCCCAAGTGCCGCAAGAAACATGCATTAAAAGACTGCCCTCTAGAGAATATCCAAGTATGTGCTTCTGTACTGAGCATCATGATATGTTTAACTGTCCTAAAGTTAAAATTTTGCAGAACTGTAACATGGCAGCCAGCACAGAGATGGAAAACGTGTATTACATGGGCGCAAAGCGACCATGGCAGCCAAGGCAAGCACCCCAAGGTACGTTTCCTAATCAAAATATGCAATTTCCTATGAATGATCAGATGTATGCACAAAACTCATGGAATATACCTATGCCATGGCAGCATGGAAACCAATCACAAAATCAATGGAGACCGTCTCAACTGTATTCCCAATCCTACCATCCATATCCGCAATCATACCCACCTTACTCACAGCCATATCAGCAGTACCAACAGCCATATCCATCACATTCTCAAACATATCAGCAACACCCTCAGCAAGTTGTTTATCAGCCCCAACCTTCTCAACAAACATTGCCTACTCCTCCACAAATAAATGTACCACAACTGCAATTTCCAACTAACCCACAACCTCCCAGACCCACACAAATACCTGCTCAAACTGTCCCAAATCCGAACAATAGAGCAGAGAGGCCAGCCTATAATGTAGAGGAAGGAACCTCATACTCCACACTGCCTTTGCAAAACATTAATATGAGGTCTGGTAGGGTGCTCCAAAAGGATTCTCCAATAACAGATCAGCAAGAAGAAAACTTAGAAAAATAAAATGAAATGACAGCTCAAACAAAACCAAGCAGTGATACCAAAGATAAACAGATGCAATCACTGCACCCACCTTTTCCAGACCGATTGGTCCAAGTAAAACCACCACTGCCTCCACCACAATTTGATGTCTTGGATGAACTTAAAAATGTCTACATAAAAATCCCTCTGCTGCAAGCTATAAATGACATTCCTATCTACACCAAAGCCATCAAAGACATGTGTCTCAAGAAGCCTGCTAGGAAAAGGATTGATCCTCAGACCATTCATGTTTTAGGAAATTTAGCAGGCCTTATGACCAATACCATCTCCATGGAGAAGTATGTTGATCCTGGCATTCCAAAAGTGACCACCATCATTAACAACATACGGATTCCAAACACTTTGATAGATCTTGGAGCCGCAATCAATGTCATGACCCTTGAAACCATGAGAACACTCCAGCTCATGAATTTGCAACATACCACGATTGTTCTTGAACTAGCTGATAGGTCCAAAGTCATTCCTGAAGGGATTTTGGAAGATATCATTGTCTCACTGGACTCTTGGGAGTATCCAGTGGATTTCCTAGTCCTTCAACCCAAATCCAATCTAGGAGGACACCCTATCATTCTAGGTAGACCATGGTTAGTGATTGCTGATGCATTTATTGGATGCCGATCAGGTAACATGATTATCTCTAGAGGGACCGAAAGAAAACAACTCACCCTCTATCCATCGGCACAATCACCTGTAGTAACACATAACTTGTGGCTTGATGATAAATTTAATGATAAAGAGGAAGTACAATCTTTTTTTAGCATTGACCAGATCTATGATTTCCACGAAGACAATAATGATTTGGTAGAATTATTTCTTTCTCAACCTGATATGTCTGAAAATCTGAGAAATGAACAATATAATGCTGCAGATGTACTTTTGGCTCAAAGCTTTCAAGAAACATGCACCATCCACTCCTTGCAATCTACATTTCATGACATCTTTCCAGTTCAATCCATCACCAATACACAGAGTCAAGTCATAGAGATCAGTCCAGGGAAAACTTTGAACATAGGCAACCACCTAGACCCATCTCAACAAGACAAATTGATTAGACTCTTGAAGAAGTACCAAAAAGCCTTTGCTTGGGATTACACTGACATGCATGGGATTCACCCCGACACATGCACTCACCACATCTACACAGATAGCACCATTAAACCGGTGAGGCAACCACAAAGAAGAATGAACCCCATGCTCCAAGACATTGTCAGAGAGGAGTTGCAAAAACTTTTGAGAGTCAACTTTATATATCCTATTTCTGACAGTCAGTGGGTATCCCCATTGGTTATCGTGCCTAAGAAAAATGGCAAGTGGCGCATCTGTGTTGATTACAGATAGCTGAATAAAGCAACGCTCAAAGACTACTTCCCACTGCCATTTATTGACCAAGTGTTAGACACCCTAGCTGGCAAATCATCATTTTCCTTTCTTGACAGTTTCAGTGGCTACAACCAGATCCGGATTGCCTCTGAAGACCAGGACAAAACCACATTCACCTGTCCTTGGGGCACCTATGCCTACAATGTTTTGCCATTTGGAATTTGTAACGCTCCAGCTACATTTCAGCGAGCTGTGTTAGCTATTTTCGCTGATTTGATTCATGATTGTGTTGAAGTGTATATGGATGATTTTTCAGTATATGGCAATTCTTTTGAACATGCATTAGAAAACATTGAGAGAGTGTTGAAAAGGTGTATTGAAGCTAACTTGTCCCTCAGCAACGAAAAGTGATTCATGATGTTAAATGAAGGGATAGTGTTGGGCCATTATATCTCTTTTCAAGGCATCCAGGTTGACCCATCCAAGATCCAGATTATTGCCGATTTGCCTATTCCACAGAATCAGAGAGAGGTAAGAAGTTTTCTTGGGTATGCTAGCTATTACCGCAGATTCATTGAACATTTTAGCAAGATAGCCTTACCTTTGTTTAAACTTCTAACCAAAGATGTACTTTTCAATTGGACTGAGAACTGCCAACATGCATTCGAACAACTCAAAAAGAAACTATCTACTGCACTAGTCTTGAGAGGGCCTAATTGGAGTTTACCATTTCATATTTTTACCGATGCATCTGACACTGCACTAGGTGCATCCTTAGGCCAAAAAGAAGAATCTTGTACTTATGCAATTTATTTCATTAGTAAAAATCTAACACCTACCGAGCTAAACTATACAGTTACAGAAAAGGAAACACTTGCCATCATTTATGCTGTCAATAAATTCCGACATTACATAACTGGTTATGAAGTATTTGTACATAATCATCATTCTGCCATTAGACATCTCATGAATAAACCAATAACTAGTGGCAGAGTTACCAGATGGTTACTATTGTTACAGGAATTTAACATCACAGTGTTAGATAGACCAGGCAAAGAGAACCAGGTGGCAGATTTTCTCTCTAGACTGCAAAATCCAGGTGAGGTTGTTCCAGTTGAATATTCTTTTCCGGATGAGCACTTATTTGCAATTTCCATAGTAACTCCTTGGTATGCTGATTTAGCTAATTACTTGTCTACAGGAAGGACACCTCCACATTTCACTGCAAAGGAAAGGAAAAGACTGATCAAACAAAGTGCTAGATATTCATGGCTTAATGGCGATCTCTTTTACACTGGTTTTGATATGATCATTAGGAGATGTGTAAGAAATGATGAGGTAATTGACATTTTAAAATCTTGCCATGATGAACCATGTGGTGGGCATTTTGCAGCGAAGCGGACAGCCTTCAAAGTTCTTACTCTTGGATACTACTGGCCATCCATTTTCAAGGATGCCAAGAAGTATGTAAAGAGTTGTGACAGCTGCCAAAGAATGGGCAGACCAACAGCTACCGATCAGATGCCCCTTCAGCCCCAAGTTCACTTAGAACCATTTGATAAGTGGGCTCTGGACTTTATAGAACCTATCAACCCAGCCTCCAATGGTAAGAAGTACATCTTAGTATGTACTGATTACGTCACAAAGTGGGCAGAAGCAAAAGCACTGGTGAGAGCAACCGAACACACAGTAGTCAATTTCCTTTTTGAGGAGATCTTTGTGAGGTATGGAGTACCAAGGGAAATTGTAACTGATCAAGGTACTCAATTCACCTCAAAGCTCACGAAGGACATCACAGACAAGTACCAAATAAAGCATAGGAAAAGTACCCCCTACCATCCACAAGCCAATGGGCAGGTGGAATCAACAAACAAGACTTTGGAGGGGATCATTACCAAAACTGTTGCAATGAACCGGAAAAACTGGGAAGAAAAGCTCAAAGAGGCACTCTGGGCTTACCGGATTACTTGGAAAGATACCACTGGATTTACACCATACCAATTGGTGTACGGTAAGGATGTCATGCTTCCTATTGAATTCCAAATTCACACTTTTAAACTGGGTGCAGATTTACAAATTGATTTGGACCAAGCACAAAAAGAGAGAATCCAGCAGTTGAACCAGCTAGATGAGATGAGACAGCAAGCAGAACAAACCACCATCCTCATGCAAAAACACAGGAAGCAATGGCATGATTCACACATTAAGAAGAAGCACTTCAAGGAAGGTGACTGGGCTTTGCTTTTCGATTCAAAATTCAAGGATCATAAAGCCAAGTTCACCACCCACTGGATGGGCCCCTATGAAATTATTCAGGCTTATGACAATGGTTCAGTTAAGCTCCAAACTATTGATGGAGAGGGTCATTCCTTCACAGTCAATGGTCATCGCCTGAAGCTGTACAACAAGCCCATCAGCAAGCAAGATTTTCTCCATACACTATCTCAGCAAGAAGAGGTTGAGATACTGCAGCCCTCAGCTGCAGTATCACTGCCTTAGTTTCATTTCCTTTCAATTTCAAAGTCAAAAAGAAAAAAAATAAAATAAATAATAATAATAATAAAAAAAAACATAAAAAAAATAACAAACATAAAAAAAAAAATTAAAAAAAAAAAAAAAAAAACTAAAAAAAATAATAATGGGTTAGCTGTGAAAACCAATATCTGGCACAATCTAACCCCGAATTCCTACCTGAAAACCAATTCATTGGCGGGTATGAATTCTCTTTCTTTTGTTCATTGTTTCATTTCTCAGCTGAATCATGACTTGAGGACAAGTCAAACTTTAAGTCGGGGAGAGAGACTTCACCATTTTGTTCTGTTACTTTTATCTCTCCCTTGTAAATTCTTCAGATTTCTTATTCTATATCTTCACTGTAAATTTCCAACAGCAGCTTGTTACCAGCATTCCAGACTTCAATAAGTAAGCTGTTTTGTCATTTATGCTTTCAGAGGGACCTGTTCTGTTCAGACATCTATGCTACCAACACTAGCAGTCATGGGACCTATTTAAAACATTCAGTTGGGACCTGTTAAAGAAATTGACACCAAGGGCTACTTCAACAGAATTCCATCAAGCTTCTACAAGGATTTGGGCACCAACACTCCAGCAAATGGCAAGCTCAGTGAACCTGTAACAATACAAGGAGCTGCATGAACATTTTCAAATTTTCAAAGGGACCTATTACATCTTCAGTTTTCTCAAAGGGACCTGCTACATATTCAGTTTCCTCAAGGGACCTGTTACATTCAGTTTTCTCAAGGGACCTGTACATTCAAATCTTCTTAAAGGGACCTGTTACATCTTCAAAAATTTTCTCAAAGGACCTGTGCATTCAATCTTCCTCAGAAGACCTGTTACAACAAGCAAAAGAACAGTAAAAAAGGATTAGCAACTCAGCATGTCAATATGATAATGATCAACAAAAGAGTAATGTATTTCTGTTCTTAAACATTTAATTTCCTAGATTGGTTTTTAATGTAACTTTGATGACTGTGAGCTGTTATAATTGATTTCAAGGACACCTACATCCATCTCCTATCACCCTTATCCCACCGATTTTCATCATTCCCATACATCAACCTATTCATATCCCTAAAAACCCATTATCAACGCATCCACCTTGTCATATACCCTACAGTCATACCAACATTCTCTATACGACCGAATACCAACTGAAAAGGACAGGTGGTGAGCTGTGTTTTAAATACAAAGGAAAAGACAGATGTAAAAGCGGCCTATATATATATACTACTCCACACAGCCAAATCATAATAAGCGGCCTATATATATTTCACTCCACACACAGCCAAATCATCACTTCGCCACCCAACGTACCCAATGATCCAAAGGGACCCCGAAATCATACCCAGCATTATAGCCCAGCACTATAGATACGCTCTCAGCGTTCTTGTGGTAACATGCATGCAAGCGTATAGCACTCTGTTTTTTTAAATGAATGGTTATGTTGTGAAGTGAGTACAGGGTTATCTCACCATCATTTCCACCTTCGATTCCCATAACTTCCAAAGTGAGAATCAGAAGCAAGGAGTGCCGAAGAGAGTATTATCATTTGGGTAGATTTACAAAGTGAAAATCAGAAGCAAGGAGCGCCGAGGAGAGTATCACCGTTTGGGTCGGTTTACACAGTAAAGATTGAAACCAGTAAGCGCCGAAAGGGGAAAGCATCACCATTCTATTTTTTGACTCCCATCATAGTCATATCGACCGGCCGAGCACCATATTGAAGAATGAAGGAAGTGATATATACCAGGTAACCAATTCGACATTTCTGTGTTAAATTTTTAGAGTATAGACAGAGAAGGGTTAGAGGCACGACCCTCTGCCATCACCATGACTAATAGGATCGAACCCAGTGTATTCGACAGCTCACAATACCATGAGGATTGCATTGAGATTCTCAGAGAAATACAGTGGTTACCATTTCTAGAAAAATTCCATGGAAGTAATGAGGAAGTCACCAAGCAATTTGCCTTCACCTTTAATGGAGAAAAGGCCCTAATAGGTAACTTCTCCTTCAGAATCTCAGAGGATACTATAGCTCAGGCAATTGGGATTAGTCCTGAAGGAGAGAAGTATTTTAAAACCAAGCAATTTAAGGAGAAATCATGGACACAGTTCATGTCCAGATCTAGAGTTTCCTCAGTAAACTGGAAGAAGGGTGTTCCAAGAAGCTGGTTAGTTCATCCTTCGGATGAAATGGTTTACATTCTTCAAAAGTTCATAACCTGTGAAGGTAGGTACAGTATTGTTTATCTATACCACATCAAACTACTCCTCCATTTGAAGAAACAATGTGTAATCAGTGTGCCATACTTTCTGCTACAAAGTTTAACCAAGATGGCCAAGACTATCCAGAAGCAAAAGGGGAATGAAGACAAAAGCTTGTACCATTTTGGCCTAATTAAAATCCTCATTGAACATGAGTTGCAGAAGCGAGGGAAACCATGGAAAGAATTCCTAGCTGTCAATCAAATCAGAGATGAGGAAGAAAAAGAAGAAGTGCAAGAGGATTCAGGGTTTATGAAGGACATTGATGAAGAAATTCCAGTGTCTAAAGCCAGCAAAGCACCTCTACCTGTGGGCAGCATAAGGACCAGGAACATGCAAAAAGAAGATGCTAAGAGGGCCGAGAAAGACAAAATTTTTACCACTTACTCACGAAGAACAAGGAGGACACCAAAAGCCCAGTTGCAAGAAGAACAGTTTGAATCTCATGCACCTGCACAAATGGATGTTGAGAGTGGTGACCATTCACTACCAGCACCAGAAGTTGACATGGAGGTAGAAAGCAATAACAAACAGGAAAAATGTTCACCACCTCCCACCAAAAGACAGAAGAAATTAGAAAAACAAATTGAAGAATTGAAGGAAGAGATCATGGAAGCTAACATGTTGGAAAAAGTTATTAAAATAGAAAATGAACTACTCAGGGTGCAAAGCAAAGAAACACATAAGACAAATGAAAAGTTAAAGGAAAGAATCAGTGAATTGGAGACTGAGCAAACTGAGATTTCTAACTGGGCCACTAAGTGGTACAATCAGAAGAAGTCTCTTAAAGAAAAGTATAAAAAGTTAAAGCAGGAGCTCAAGGGACAGAAAGATAACCAGGTGAAGAAGAATGTAGACACTTTGCTCAAGGCAGCAGAGATCCATGCAGGGATAGAGTTCAAGGGAAGCACCTCAGGGATAGCATGAGGACATGCTAAGTCCTTAAGTCGGGGAGAGATGTTGGTATCATCCCAAGACCCCTTTTTCCTTCCCAAAAACATATCATTTATCCATTCATTTTCATCATATGTCCCTCAAAATCCTTGAAAATTGATTATTAATAGTTCTATAGTTATTAAATTGCATAGAAATTGATTTAGGGGTTTTATGTTGAAGAATTAGAAGTTTTTGATGAAATGATTATAGGAAGTACCCACATCCTGTAATGATCTTATCATTTGACATGTGGCGCAGCAGATGAGCTAGAACGAAAGGCATGGGCGAAAAGCAGAATGTCAAAGCATGGACAAACACCTATCCCCCAGCCGAATCGAACCTCCTATGTACACGGTCAACTCAAGTCAAAGCAGGGCACTCTGGCAGACAAAAGCAGCAACAGCAGCTCGTTCCATTTTCATTTTAGTTTTTGTTCTTTTTGGAAACATTAAGCATGGAAACATTTTGAAAAGGCTTATGTAATAAAAGCGGCAACAGTCGAATGTACATTCATTGTAGCAATGACATGGATGTGCATACACATATGTAAATACAGTCAGGTTAATGTTTGAATAGTTTTTATCGTTGAATCATTTTCAGAACAAAGTCTTAAGTTTAATACAAAGACCTATTCACAGTCACGACGTGTATACCTCTTGCATTGATTTGGTAGCTGATCGATTATAGCCAGTGTACCCTTAGGACGCGGACGGGCCCTGCGTTCAATCGATATACTGTCCATTTGTTTCATTTACGTTTCGGTTATCATATGTTTGCACAGTGTTTATATTGGATTTCGATTTCCATAGCATATGGTTTGCATAACAGTTACATAGCTTTCGATTCCCATAGCTTTTGATTTCCATTGCATGTATATGGTGTGCGCTTATGAATGGTTTGCGTTTATGGTTATGTTGAACAGTCATCACTGAGATCTGGAAGTGAGTCTTGTAAGGGATTCGATCCCTGTGTGGCTTGTAGAAACACCACCATAAACTTTGTTTCTATTTCATAATTCATTTATGATTTCTATATAGTTTGATATAGTGTAAATATCATTGAATGTTGTGTGTTTATTGAACAAGGGTTTTCTGGGCAATATCTCTGTAAGGAGATTAAAATCATTGTTACAGTCATACACAGTGCTTAGGTTTGCACAGTCATACACAGTACTTAGATTTAGTGTTTAATTTGATAGATGCATCTCATGACAGGCATTGTAATCAAGTATATCAGTAGGGTAATCTGAGTGTTTGAATGATAGGCTACATATTCCAGTCTTCCGTAAAGAAGCCTTGTAACCTACATCACAATCACTTGGCCAGAGATCCTTTATGTCTATATATTTTAGACCACGCCTCTAAGCTTACGCACCTCGGTCGATATTAAATATAGAGTCTAGACTAGTACCCTAGCTGGAACCACTACATTTTGTTTAATTAAATGTTAATTATTTTAAAAAATTATTATGATTAATAGCATTATTTTTATAAACATTATTAATATTGTATCAATGATGTTGTTAATGATATCATTTTTAATATTTATTTGAATGTTATTATTATTCACGATGTCACATAATGATGATATTATTATAAAATGAATATTATTAAAAAACCATAAATCTAAAATTATTAAACATATATATAAAAAGGAAATAATTATCATTTTTCATTAAAAGAGACATTGGTTACAAGGTCAAAACTCTTTACATTTTTTAGTGTTTTCATAGGCTTTATTGTTCCAATACATCCACAAAAGTTTTTTCTTTCCTCTTTGAGATCTTCTAACTACAATTCTACATTGGTATCCGCCATATACTCCACAAAAAACTCCTAAATACAAAACATATATGCAAAACACAGAGGTAGTCCTTTTTTTCGTCGAGGAAGAGGACAAGGAGATTCTGAATGCCCCCATCACTCTAGTTGAGCTAGATGCAACCCTCAAAAGCATGGGAAAAGATAAAAGTCTAGGGTCGGATGGTTGGCCAATCAAATTTTTCATTACCTTTTTGGATCTCATGGTGAAGACTTGTTGCTAGCTGCAGAAGTCTGCCAAATCACAGGGGTTATGCTTGACGCTTTTAACTCTACTTTCCTTACCCTTATCCCTAAAGTGGATAACCCCCAATCCTTTGATGATTTCAGGCCTATCTCTCTCTGCAAGTGCATCAATAAGATTTTTTCCAAAATCATTGCCCTTCGTATTAAACCCATCCTCTCAAGAATGATCTCTAAAGAAAAATTTGCTTTCCTTAGCCACCACCATATCTAGGAAGCTATTGGCACTGCACAAGAAATGCTCCATTCAATCAAATCTGATTTGATAAAAGCCTCCATTCTAAAAATAGAACCATATAAAGCATTCAACAAGGTTTGCTGGACCTATCTACATCTCATTCTAACCCATATTGGCTTTCCCCACCAGTTCATCAAGTGGGTGGGTAGCTATTTCTCTGGGGTCTCCTTTGGTGTCTTGATAAATGGTGCAACTTCAAACATTTTTCATGCTGAAAGGGGGCTATGACAAGGCTACCCTCTCTCCCCTCTCTTGTTTCTACTGATAATGGAAGGACTCAACAGACTTATATTTGCAGCTAGGAACAATGTCTTGCTAAGGGGTGTTAGGACTAGTGACAGGACCACCATCTCTCACCTTCTCTTTGTTGATGATATTCTATGTTTTCTAAACGGGTCCCTTAGTGACTCCTCTACTTTAAAGGCAATTTGAACTTTATTTTGCAAGGCTACAAGAATGGAGCTGAACACCACAAAATCAATGATTACTTTCAGCTCCTGCCATCCTAATGAGCAACACTTTGCCTCCCAACATTTTTCTTTTGCGTGACAAGACTTGGATGCTGGTCTAAGATACCTGGGGTTTCACCTCAAACCTAATGGATACCGCATTGCTGACTGGGCCTGGATGATAGTAAAGATTGAAGGCCGCGTTAATATCTAGCAACAGAGATGGTTTTCCAGGGTAGGGAGACTCACCCATTGTCAAATTAGTTGTAGAGGCTATCCCGGTCTATTGGATGTCTTTGGCCTGGATTCCCAAAGGTATCCACCGCAGAATCAAATAGATTTTCCACAGGTTCCCTTGACGGGGACAAGCTGATGGAAAAGTATTCGCTTGGGTTAATTGGGATCGGATAGCTAAACCTAAAAGGTGGGGACACTGGGGCCTAAAAGAGCCTCAAGATTTCGCAAAAGCCCTGGGAGCTAAATTGGTCTGGAAAATTATCTCTTCAAATAGCCTCTGGACTGAAGTAATCTACAACAAGTATATCTTTCCACAGTCCCCCATTGACTAGATCCATAGTACTCAACACCACCACTCTGGGGCCTCAATCATCTGGAAGACAGTCATTCACTCAATGAACATCATAAAATCTGGACTGGGTTGGAAGGTGGGGAATGGTACTCAAATCAAGATAGGAGCAGATCCTTGGGTTGGCAGTGGGAATGTCGAAATCCTCCCTCATGTTATGAGAAGGGATCTCAGTGAGACCAGTCATACCCTCCTGGCTCACATTCAAGAGGTTGATTGGGCGGATGGCCCTCATAGGCATTGGAAGGACTTTGACACTTTGGGAATCAGTGATAGATGGAGAGAGGACTGGGTTGGCTTTATTGGTGGCCTGGAGGAAGCAAATGTTAAGATCTTAGAAAGAGAAGATAGGCTTATCTGGGCCAAGGCTACCACAGGAAACTATTCCCCCAAAGCAGGTTTTGATTCCTTAATGGAATCTCATGCCACAGGTCCTCAGTGATGGTGGTGGAGCTCTCTTTGGAAATTGAAAGCCCCTCAACGAGACTCTTTTGGGCTATCCCCTCCAACAAAATTCCCACTGATCAGAATCTGGCTAAGCGCAACATCCATTGGTCATCAAGATTTAGCCTCTGCAAATTTGCCACCAAGGACATACGCCACTTATTCCTTCACGGTGCATCTTCAGTTGAGATCTAGAATACAATCACTCATGGGGCATAATTTTCCCTGTCAATGAACTGGCAACAACACCAAAGAGGCCTGGGAGACTTGGTGGTCCAAATCCACAAATGAGAAACAAAAAAACTTGCCACTCATCATCTGCTGGGGCATCTGGATCACCAGGAATTCTATAATTTTTCAGGACAAAAATATCTTGGGTGTAGCTTTGTGCAACAACATCTTAGCTATCTAAAACTCTCTCCCCAAAGAAAAAGACCCTCACCCACTGTTATGAAACCAGCTCAAGAAAAGATAGAAAATATAGATCAACGCCTTAGAATTCAGCCTCTTCGAGGGGGCAACCTCCTTTACATTAAATGAATGAACAATTCTTGGATGATACAAATGAAAAGACCTCCTTTCTATATATAGGAGTCTAAGGGGTTATAACATAATCAGAGCCGACATAACAATAATAATGTAAGGGCAAAATAATAACAATAGTGGGCTTCTATGGGGCACAATAGTAACAATATGGACACTACATGGGTACATCAATATAATAAGTGGGTTATACTAATAACAATAAGGGGTTACACTAGTAGTATAGGGGCCTAACATGCCCCTCTCCTTCAAAAAGCGTTGTCCTCAACGCTTGAGTAGTTCTTGATGCTTCTGTATAAAATTCTTGTCCTCCCATGTGGAATATTCAGCGGGTAAGTTCTTCCACTTGATGAGATACTGTGAAATTGATCGATTTCGTAGCTGTCGGGTTCTTGTTTCTGTGACTGCTCCAGGTTCCAATATGATTTTTCCTTCCTCTTCAATTTCTGGCAATATTGCTTGAATTGGGATCTTTTGCAACTTTTGAATAAGTGGCCATACTTCTTCGTCCTTCTTCCATTCATCCCTTGCTTCGTTTATCCAATCTGGTTGGATAATATAAATAACACAAAACAATGCTTCCATATCCTCATCCTTGAAGAGTCTTCCCATTCGGTAAGGTCGCCATTTTTTAAGTGCATGTAGTATTGCCAACATTTCCTTCTCATAAATAGCTTGCTTGAGATGTAGCAGTAAAAATACCCAATCAAAACATTTTTCACTACAATGTTGATCTACTTGTTGTTTCATTTGATTTTGCACTGAAGTGTCGTTATCCTTTAAAAGTTGGAGAACTTGTTGTTGATGCTTGATGTGATCTTTCACTGCTTGAACCTTTTTCTTCCTGATATGTCCTTCTATATCTAGAGTTTGAGGAGTGGTAATTTCTTCCAATCCTTTACAAGATATGGTCGGATTCATTTCTTGATGCTCGATGTGATCTTTCACTTCTTGAACATTTTTCTTCTTGATGTGTCCTTCTATCTTGATAGTTTGAGGAGTGGTAATTTCGTCCATTGAATTACAAGATATGGTTGGATTCATTTCTTCTTTCTCAATGTGATCTTTCACTTCTTGCACCTTTTTCTTCTTGATATGTCCTTCTATCTTTATAGTTGTGAGGGGTAGACTTATTGGGTTATACTAACAACAATAGGGGGTTACACTAGTAGTATAGGGGCCTAACACCCACCCCCTCAAATCATTATCCCCGAAACTATTGATAAGAACTAGCCTTGGGCTTACTTTGATGGCTCTGCCAACGCCGAAGGCTGTGGGGTAGGAGCCACCCTACACCTATCAAAGGCTACAAACTTCAAATTGAAAGTGGGGCTAGGTAGGGGCACAAACAACTATGCCGAACTCAACAGTCTCAGGCACCTACTGCTTTTTGCCCTGGAAAAACATTGCCCTTCGATCCAAATCTTTGGGGACTCTCAGCTCATCATAAACTGGATAAATGGATCTTATCATTTTCACGTGCACACACTCAGAGATTTGCTGGAAGAAACAATTGGTCTTAAATCACAGTTTGAATCTTTTGTCTGTTGTCACATTTATAGGAAAAGGAATGAAGTTGCTAACATTCTTTCCAAAGATGCCACGCAGCTGAATAGAGGACAATGGATAATACAGAAATATAGGAATGGTGACTTCTTCTAGGTTTATCACATGCTATATATAGATGTGGAGGCAGGTGCCAGGGATTGATCGACAAGATCAATCCAATTTTGGTCTCTCTGGTTTATTTTGTTTTGCATGCTTTCATTATATGCAGAACAATCCACTAAATAGTTTGTACACAGTTTTTGGACCTTCAAATTATTGAAGGATTTTGTAATATTTAAGTAACACAGAACTCCATCATCAGACAGTAGAGAAATCATAAGACAATGTTGGCATACAACATGTAATTTTCTTAACAATCTCAATGAAAATTACGCTTTTTCCTTGGAAATAAAAACTAGTGCTTGATCTATCTTTATTACACATTGCTTTAAAATTGCTCCTTTATCACCCAGTTTGTTTCCTTCTAGGTTCATTTGTTCTTCCCATTTATCTCCTAGAATGTACCTCCTTTTTATCCATATATTTCTTAAACACCATTGCAAAAGGGGTAAATAATTTTTTTTTATATATATCTCCATTACACCTTACTTCAAAATTGCTCCTTTATTACCCAACTTATCCGCTTTTGTGTTCATCTTCTTGTAAACATAGTATAATTCAATCTCATCAAATTTGTTCAACGACAAAGCTATCCTTTATTATGATTACCTTTTTTTATTACTAACATTAAATCTCAAAATTATAAAACCTATTATTATACACTGGGTCTTCAATAGGGGAGCAATACCATACCACGTGGGTTTTTATTTGGGGATATGTTTTGAGGAAAAAATGACATAATATATTGGAGGATATATACGGAGTAAAGGGTTTTTATATTGACAAGTATAAAAAATGGAGCTCGAAGTTAATGAAAAATATAAAAGGGTATAAAAAATGTTAATGAAAAAAATGGATACCTACCATATCTAGTGAAAGTAGGGGTTTTTAAAATTAGGAATGTGTATTAGGTTCATATTGGTAATGTGTCAAATAATGTGACTTTTAGAAGTAGTTTCCAATATGTAGTCAAATTAGAGATATTGTTTAGTATACCATAAACACACACGATATGTCAAAGGTTCATTGAGTGAAACCCCATGTTATTATAAAACTTAATAATATAAAAGCCTAAAGTTATAAAAGAAATAAAACCTATATATAACATTATAAAATCTAATAATATAACATTATAAACCTAATGAGATAAAACCTAATATTATAAAAACCTAAAAGCCTAGGGTTATAAAAAAATAAAAAAAACATAAATTATAAAATATAATAACATAAATTTATTTGAAGTTATAAACATCTAATACTATAAAAAAATTAAAGTTGTAAAAAACTAAATTATAAAGCCCTAAAACTTATTTGACTAGTTAAATGGTGTGAAATTAAACGCAATGATCCACTTGCCGATGACTCAGTAAAATGTTTCTTTGACCATATGCAGCTGCATGGAGGAATGTGAACTGCAGAGCACAAAGACATTATATAATTCAATACACCATAATGCACACAAGACACATTTTGATACATAATATAATTTTTATTATTTCTTATATGTGATTAATTGCAAATCATGTTTTCTAAATTTTATTTTAAAATTGGAGTTATCATTTGAAATTTATTCAATGTTTTAGATGTAACTATGAGAATATATTAACTATGAGAATATGTCTTTATTTTTCATTAAAATTAGAGGTTTATTTTACATTTCACTATGATATATAAGGGTGTGTGTCAGTAATTAAAGTTTAAGTTTTGTTCATATCTATTAATTTTTTTTTACTTTAAAAATAAAAAATTAAATAATTGTACAAAATATTTAAATAATGTTTGTTCATAAAAAATGTTAAATCCTTATTTAAGATGGATCTACACATTATCATCAAATTAGAATCTATGGTTTAAAAAAAGATTAATCTGAAGATTTCACTGAGCTTGTTGGCTTGTTGGGGCCTGACCCAGGTTCAGAAGTGATTTAGCCAGACAAATCCAAAAACTATCGGCACTTTCAGCAACAGTCCGCGGAGCATAGACTGAGGTCTCACCCGAGGTAGTATGGGAGGGTGCTGGAACTAGGTTTCCACACCCTAGGGATGTCTTGATGAGGTCTGGGAAGTTCGCGAGCCAATCCTGCGGGCCTACATTGTTCCGCGCAACTGTCTGACCTTCGCGTAGCTCTGGTACAGAATGCGAAGAGGCGCTGTCTAGATCCTTTACCATTACTGTGTTATTATTATATATCTATCTTAATTTTGTGGGCCCAGTAGTCTTTATCAAACATTCAACATTCATAACAAGTGTGTGCAATCGTAAATTGTAAAGAGATGCATAACAATATAACAGAAGTATAAACACACAGATCTACGAGAGGATGCAAAATATTTCAGAATCAACTTATCTTTCATTAAACCTATGTTCAGTTACAATCCCAACTCCACCTTGTGCACTCAGTTGCAGGGGTCTGTGCACACAACTACAGACTCTACTAGGCCTCTACGCACATAGCTGCAGAGCCTCTCCTTACTACTATAACCCAAGACTCAAACTTACAGACTCAGAATCAAATCCTTATCCCAAAACCATATTACTTCAGATCAAGATTCCTAAAAACTGCCTTTTACCCTTAGAGCCTCGCTCTATTTATACATTCCCATGGTCTGGAAACCATGGGTAGGCCGACACATTCTATATTGAATTACAATATTTTAGGACGGGCTACCCTAGACTCTCACACTCCATGCCCACATTTTTCGGGGTCTTTACATTACATTGACCCAAAACTAAGCTTTAAGCCCCAAAAATCCGCTATGGGGGGATTCGCTGCCCAACAGGCCCCCAACATAATCATCATGACTTGTCCTGAGTTACTCGGCTGGTGTGGTGATCTTCGCATGAAGTTCATCTAGCAACCTCTGTGCTTCGGTCACATCTGTAGCACATTCTTCCGATGTTTGTTGTACCCATTGTGCGTGTATCTCCGATGCCTCATTATCATGTACAATTCCTTGCCTGAGTGCATATATGCATTGCATCTGTGCCAACTTTCCCTCGATATTGGCTATGACCGTGAATGCTTCCTCGAGCCAAGGCTGGATGCGTTCTTTAAGCACTGCTTATTTTTGATGCGTAGCATCCACCTACTCCTTTAGAGCCTGGGCATCCCTCATCTTGGCCAGTCGTTGAGTAAGGGCTACCATCTACGTGATCCCTCGGGCATTGTCGTAGGCCTGCTGCAATTCCCATGCTTCTATCTCTAACAGTTGTAGCATTGGTACTTCATGCGGTGAAGTGAGGGTGAAGAGTGACTGATTTAACAAGCCTGCGCAATCCTGTATGGCGCGCTTTATTGCTTCCAACCCTAATTGAATGGCACAGTGCCACTATTCTCTAACTTTTGGCAATGTAGAGAGCTGCACCTTCAGCTTTAGCTCCGTGATCTGTAGGTTGAGGTCCAACTAGATCCTTGTTGCTTCCTCCTTTGCCTCGCAGAATCCACTGGCAAGTTTGTGGATCTGTATACCTACTGGTAAGTCTGCTGCAATCTCTAACTCAAGGACACGACAACATGCTTCCTCGATGATTTTCTCCAACTACTAAGCCTGTGCTACCACTTCATCGTGTTGGAGGCTAAGCTGCTCAATGTTGATTCATTGTTCACTGAGCACCTGTACTGCACGTCCTTCCCTAGTGCACATCTCTGTCGTCACTCCATCCTGCAGTTGGTATAATATTTCTCACAGAAGGGTAGCCAAGTTTAAGCCAAGTCCCTTGAGCTAGCTTACCATAGCTCTGTCCTCTGTATTGTCTACTGTCAATGCTCCTTCTGGAAGCGCAACGATATTTGCCAGGGAAAATTTTAAGAACCCCCCCAAATTTATATGTATAATAAATGGGCAAATCTCCATGGTATATAGGAAAAATGGAAGGTGATTTTATCAATAATATAATATGTATATATAATTTTTTGGCGAATCTCTCACCAGGCATGATGAATATTTTACTCAATTATAAAATCTTGTAGGATCTTGGCAAGTCTTTCACTAAATAATAGAACTTTGTAAAGTCCTAGTGACTCTTATCATTTTTAACTCTTAGAGAATCTTTTGAAAAAGTATAAAACCATATAAGAAAAGAGCCACATTGTCATGCCCCCAGGCCTACGATAGTCTTTCAACCATACTTGGCGAGGTGCAGCACCACCGAACACTTTCTTTCCACAAATACTTATGTTCATGGACTATGCCTAACCACTTGTCCTACTTAGTTTGTGTTTCTCAACCAAGTAATTATTATGTTTCCTTTATACCAATGAACACCCGTACACATTCATTATCATCAGCAATTATACATGAACAACACAATTGCACAGTATAAAGGGAGGGGCAACTCCCTGAACAATGAGTTTGCCCGAATATATTATATTAATCAACTTTCAACTTTACAAAGCTTTACAAGTATACTTGGGAACACCAAGTTTCATACTTAATCAAATTTACAACTTGTCACACCTTCATGTGCCAACCAAAGTTCGTTACCCAAGCTGGTCAGGCGCACCCTCACACGAGCTGCCAACCGCACTTCTCAACCAAACCTTGTTTCTTTGTGCATGACGGGCAAGCGACCTCACCAAGTCACCAAGACACCCTCGTTTACTCCTTCGCATGGCGGGCTTCACCAAAATATCCATCATTTTGTTTTACACGTCGGGTGGGCGACTTCACCAAGTCTCCACCCGCGCTCCTCGTCCAAACTATGGGCGCTCCTACCCACACCCTCACCCAAGAACCAAGACCCATGCGTTATATCTCCGTGCGGCATTGCCCAAGGTTGGGTGCATAGAGCTATGCCTCTTCTTTGCTACGGCTACACCTTCCAACTTCGCACTTTCTCCTTGCTCGAGTTGCTTGTTCGAATTCGATTGCCAAATGAATCCATCGCATGGTTTATTTGTATGGATGGATGGGTGAGTTGAGTTGTCCAAGCTGACTCATCCACCATGTAATGAACACCCCTACGCAACACAACTCATTTGGGAAGACTCATTGTTCAAGGAGTTGCCCCTCCCTTTATACTGTGCAATTGTGTTGTTCATGTATAATTGGTGATGATAATGAATGTGTATGGGTGTTCATTGGTACAAAGGAAACATAATAATTACTTGGTTGAGAAACACAAACTAAGTAGGACAAGTGGTTAGGCATAGTCCATGAACATAAGTATTGGTGAAAAGAAAGTGTGCGATGGTGCCACACCTCGCCAAGTACGGTTGAAAGACTACCGTAGGCCTGGGGGCGTGACACACATGGTGGCCATATCATTGTCTTTTTTCACATTTCCACGACATGGAACTTTTTTATAAAATTATGAAAAATCCAACCAAGTCCCTTATAATATGGAGGTAAAATTATAACAGAGTTTGATACCTCTACTATGCTTGTCTTCATTCAAGTGTCATAGCTGCTATACTTAACACTATGAATCACAACTCTCTCAGAACTCAACTCTATAGTGTAATTAAAACCTTTGGAAATTGAATCTGACAACTCTATAAAAAGGATTAGTGAAATAGAAGCTTTTGTGAATGAGCCCACTAACTATCACTGCTAAACAATCAATCTAGACTATGAAGTCTTCCATCTTGATCACAATCATGCTCACGAACAAGGGAGTGTGACCACCTGGCCTGACATAATGGCCATCGTATCTTCCAATAATAAACAACCACCTTGCAAGGACATCCTAGCTTATGTCTCATGAATTTTATTCATCAACCTTAACTGATATAAATCTTATAAATATAATATTAGAGTCCTCTCTAGATTCACTGTTAATACAAGGGTAAAGGAAATTTTATAGCTCAAGGCACTAGCCAATACCAACTTTGGTATTTGTGACCCCTTTGTGAGGATGCACCTACCCTGCCCCATTGGGTTTCTGCCTTGTAACATAGTTCAAGGATCACAAGGCTTTCCAATATTCCTACTCCATTGGACACACTTTATATGCTATACATAGTGAATGGAAAAGAAGCATTATAGAACACACAATTTCACAGAAGGAAGAAAAATCTTAGGCAATTCAATATCAAAATCTTAACCACTGATTAATAAAGAATAACAAGTAGTGTAATGAATTGTTCCGAGTTATTTATTTACAAGCTGTGAAGAATGTAGTGGAATGAAAATATTACTTAGGCAACCCTTCAATATTTTATACTAATATGTCTGTGCATGTACATATGAAATTAAGAGCATTGTTGAATACAAAGTTTCCTTTTCTCTTGCCTCCATTTTGACAAATTAGTGTGAAATCGGTGTCACTTTGAATCTCCTTTCGTGTGTGGATGTTTTGACAAATCAATGTGAAATCAAAGTTACTTTGAATTTCCTTTCCTGCAAGGGATCACATCCACAGTTGATTAGTAAAAGATAATCTACTATATATTATGTTCAAGAAACTGACTTCAATCTACAATGGAAACGAGATGTCAATTCTTATTCTGAATTTGAATATCTCAGGACAACATAAGAGATAAAAATGCATATGGCCTTAGTAGCTAGAAAAAATCACTCCATCATTACAAGGCCACCTAGATTTCGGCACTTAATCTAAATAATGGCACTAGTTGCAGTGCTTATTTGCATTAACACCATGGAAAAGCAACAACAATGTTTCAAAGCACACTTACTAGAAAAGTTGCAATGTTATGAGAATATTTAATGATAGCATCTGAACCTCGTAGCTATGGTGGGGAAACTAGGGAACCCAAATCTTGGAAGATATCTCATACCAAATCTGAGAAAAAAAATCAAAAAGGGGAAAAATCAAAATCTATAAATGAAGCAATGAATTGTTTACAAATCAAATACAATTCCTTTAACTAATAGTTAAATTGTGGTGACATATTTAAATATTTAGTAAGAGGGGAACTTCAAACCATGGAATATTACATTTTTCCTTACTGTCATGCCTCAGTGACTGAGATTACAAATCAATACTTATCAGGGAAAATTTTGAGAAGCCCCCCTAAATTTATATATTTAATAAATGGGCGAATCTCCATGGTATATAGGAAAAATGGAAGGCGATTTTATCAATAATATAATATGTATATATAATTTTTTTGGCGAATCTCTCACTAGGCATGGCGAATATTTTACTCAATTATAAAATCTTGTGCTTATTAAATACACAAATGAAATCATTGCATTTCTTTAAAATATATTTTGAAATCAAAATTACAGAAATTACATATGGATAACCTAGTGGGTGTAGGATAAAATTCAACCGTGTCATTCACAGAAAGCATGAGAAAAAACCTAATACTATATATTAAACCAAGAAAAATTAGAATTCATCACTTCTAGGGACCTCGTAACCACCCTACCAATACACAAGTATGTTCCTATCTGCAGTTAGAAAAATTACCCAAATTACAATCTGTTTACTCCAGCATATGTTGGAAAGTTATAGAAGGATGACTAGTGCAATCAATACATTCCTTTTAACCCTGGATTTGTTTCAGTTTAAAATAGAAGTATACAAATATACTTGTCCAATGTCTATGCTTTAACCATTCACCTTAAGATGTTTTTACAATATAATTTCCTAAGTCTATTTAATATCTTCATTATCATAAAAGCCAACCTATATCCATCTTAACTCCACATATACCACTCTTAGGGGGATGAAATCTATTTATACCTCTGAGCACATGGTAGACCCAGAATTAAGATGGATCTAAGATGATAGAATTTCCCCTTTAAATAGTCTATGCTCACATGAATACCATGGTATTACCATGGGTCAATACCATAGGTTATCATAAACCTGGAGCTTAAAAATTACTATTAGTAATTTATAAAAATTAATAAAATTAATAGTTGATTTTTATTTTATTTTTTATTTTAACCAAGCTCCGAGAGGGATCAAATATTTTTTCAC
Organism: Pinus tabuliformis; assembly: GCA_031772625.1. Classification (NCBI taxonomy): domain Eukaryota; kingdom Viridiplantae; phylum Streptophyta; class Pinopsida; order Pinales; family Pinaceae; genus Pinus; species Pinus tabuliformis. The sequence continues at coordinate 1,342,696,396 of CM062816.1, read as the reverse complement.
TCTATGCTAGTTTGCATATCACGATATTTGATACCTCTCGGGGGTTAGTAGATCCAAAGTAAAGATGGATCTATGCTGGTTTAATTCCCCCATTTAAATAGGTTGCATTCCAGGTGAATACCATGGGTCAATACCATGTGCCATTTTGGTGAATACCATGGGTCAATACAATGTGCCATTTTTATTTTTATTAATAATAATGTTTTTTTGCATGGTATTAATAACAATCTAGTCCATGGTATTTGTCCCATAGTATTTTTCCCATAGGTTTCACCTAAATATAACACAATTTTTTGAATGTTCATAAATATAAGGTGATTTATGGAGTAAATATAAAAAATGTTTTATTTTTTTACCATACCTCTCGTTTATTTATATTTTTATTAATTTACCATACCTCTTTTACAAATATGGTATTTGGCCCATAGGATTCACTTAAATAAAATCTCTTTCTTGAGCCTTCATAAATAGAACGAGGGTTATAGACTAAATATAAAAAGAGGTTTTATTTATTTACCATACGTCTAGTTTATTTATATTTTTATTTATTTACCATACCTTTTGAGTAAGTATAAAAAGATGTTTTATTTATTTTCCCTACCTCCACTTTACTTATATTCTTATTTGTTTACACCCTTGCATGTATATAAGGTGACTTATGGAGTAAATATAAAAAATGTTTTATTTATTTATCATACCTCTCATTTATTTATATTTTTATTAATTTACCATACCTCTTTTATAAATATGGTATTTGGGCCTTTGGCCCATAGGATTCACTTAAATAAAACTTATTCTTGAAAATGGGTGAATGGATTCACTTAAATAAAACCTATTCTTGAAAATGGGCGAATGGAAGGTTGTAACTCCTAATTTCAAGGGCTAAATTTACCTTTTTTACCCTCTCCCTTAAAATAAGGTGGGCTATTTGAGGTGATTTGTAAAAATGTACTATGATACAAAATATTCGCCCACTAAAAATTTAAAACCCCTTAATTTCGCCAAAGGGCGAACATTCGCCCCTAAAATTATCCTTGATACTTATGGAAAGATTGTAAGAAATTCTGTGAAATAGTAAAGCATAACCTCTATTTGCAAGCAACAAAATCAAGACATTGTTACATCAAGAGCCATAATTGATACATAATCAATGAATCAAGTCCTTGTATGGCACAGGCTTGTTTCACAACCTCTATTTTCTCAATAACAAAATCAAGACATTGTATGTGGTTATTGCCAAAAGGAAACTGTGTTCTAATTTAGAAGAGGATCTTATCAAAAGACACGGATTTATTCAAAGCTACAAAGCCTAATGGGTTACTGAAAAATAAGTTGGAATATGGGATCATGATACTTAAATTGAAAAAATATTATTTCCTTTTACAAACATTACTGTTATACAATGCTTTTTGAAAGCATTAGAATTTGAAATTGGGCCTTTCTATCAAGACAAATTTTCATTAACAGAATGTACTTTCCTACCTGAAACATTGTAGATATCCAAGAAAAACTTGAAAAGCATAAGAGAACTTAGCATAATGTACTTTCTTTCCTTCCTTAACATTCTTAAAGAGTTGAGGTTCCCCAAGTCATCAGGTAACTTTCGAAGGAAATGATAGTTAGTAATAGTCCAATTCACAACTGAAGATGTGTCACAAATATGAGGGGGCATCTCCTCCAAATCACAAAAGTGCTTTAGGTTAAAATCTAGCATTATTGGAAGCTTAATGCTTGACTGGGTGTTATTGAACCCAGACATTTTCCAATCTTTACTAAAAGCTTAAAGATAGCTTCTCTAAGTTCTACATGACTGTACTATGCTCTTGAAGTGGGGGCACATGTAGCCTCTCCAAGTGAATAGTCTTAAACTAAGTGAAGGTAAGGCCGATAGATCATTCAGTGTGGATATCTTTAACCCATAATTGAATACTATGTCTCTCTTGAACCCATAATTGAATACTATTAGGACTTTCAAATTTTTCATGGAACTCAAAAATGTTGGAAGAAAGTATTTGCTTCTAGAAAAGAGTAAAACTAAAGCCTCTCCTTGAAGACAATTGATGTCACACCACTAATACTTCTCCATGGAATCTGTATAGGTAAACCACAAATGCAGAATTCCATTAGAATATTGTGTTTATTGAATACACAAATGAAATCATTGCATTTCTTTAAAATGTCTTTTGAAATAAAAATTACTGAAATTGAATATCGATAACCTAGTGGGTGTAGGATAAAATTCACCCGTGTCATTCATAGAAAGCATGAGAAAAAACCTAATACTATATATAAAACCAAGAAAAATTCAAATTCATCACTTCTAGGGACCTCGTAACCACCCTGCCAATACACAAGTATGTTCCTATTTGCAGTTAGAAAAATTACCCAAATTACAATCTGTTTACTCCAGCCTATGTTGGAAAGTTATAGAAGGATGACTAGTGCAATCAATCCATTCCTTTTAGCCCTAGATTTGTTTCAGTTTAAAACAGAAGTATACAAATGTACTTGTCCAATGTCTATGCTTTAACCATTCACCTTAAGATGCTTTTACAATATAATTTCCTAAGTCTATTTAATATCTTCATTATCATAAAAACCAACCTATATCCATCTTAACTCCACATCTACCACTCTTAGTGGGATGAAATCTATTTATCCCTCTGAGCACTTGGTAGACCCAGAATTAAGATGGATCTAATATGATAGAATTTCCCATTTAAATAGTATATGCTCACATGAATAACATGGTACTACCATGGGTCAATACCATGGGTTATCATAAACCTGGAGCTTAAAAATTACTATTAGGAATTTATAAAAATTAATAAAATTAATAGTTGATTTTTATTTTATTTTTTATTTTAACCAAGCTAAAATGTTTACCATACATTAAATTACAACATCCATTTTTACTCTTGATCCACCAAGCCCCGAGAGGGATCAAATATTTTTTCACTCTATGCTAGTTTACATATCACGATATTTGATACCTCTCGGGGGTTAGTAGATCCAAAGTAAAGATGGATCTATGCTGGTTTAATTCCCCCATTTAAATAGGCTACCTTCCAAGTGAATACCATGGGTCAATACCATGTGCCATTTTTATTTTTATTAATACTAATATTAGGGTTAATAATGTTTTTTTGCATGGTATTAATAATAGTCTAGCTCATGGTATTTGTCCCATAGTATTTTGCCCATAGGATTCACCTAAATATAACGCATTTTTTGAGTGTTCCTAAATATAAGGTGACTTATGTAAAAAAAATGTTTTATTTGTTTACCATACCTCTCGTTTATTTGTACTTCTATTAATTTACCATACCTCTTTTACAAATATGGTATTTGGCCCATAGGATTCACTTAAATAAAACCTCTTTTTTGAGCCTTCATAAATAGAACGAGGGTTATGGACTAAATATAAAAAAAGGCTTTATTTATTTACCATACGTCTAGTTTATTTATATTTTTATTTATTTACCATACCTTTTGAGTAAGTATAAAAAGACGTTTTATTTATTTACCATACCTCCACTTTACTTATATTTTTATTTGTTTACACCCTTTCATGTATATAAGGTGACTTATGGAGTAAATATAAAAAATGTTTTATTTATTTACAATACCTCTCATTTATTTATATTTTTATTAATTTACCATACCTCTTTTATAAATATGGTATTTGGCCCATAGGATTCACTTAGATAAAACCTATTCTTGAAAATTAGGGTGAATGGAAGGTTGTAACTCCTAATTTCAAGGGCTAAATTTACCTTTTTTACCCTCTCCCTTAAAATAAGGTGGGCTATTTGAGGTGATTTGTAAAAATGTACTATGATACAAAATATTCGCCCACTAAAAATTTAAAACCCCTTAATTTCGCCAAAGGGCGAACATTCGCCCCTAAAATTTTCCATGGTATTTGCCATTTTGGCCTACAGAAATTGCTCAGTTGCTATTGTACCCATAGCCCTAACTACCATTCCCTGCTATGGGGCCCACACATGAAGTTCCTGGAGTTGCGCCCTAAGCTCCCCCAACACATTCTGCTACTCCGAACTTGCCTCCTAGACTGCCTCCTTGGTGACTTCGCGAACTGTGTCATCGATGTCGTATAGGTCACCCACGGTTAGTGTAATAGGCACCCCATCCAACTTGGAAGCCTTGGTCTTCTTCTGTGGCCCTGTTCACTCTATCCTGCGTGGCCATTTCAATTCTGTCGAGGTGGTGCTTGGGTCCATGCCTTCCATTGTATCATCTATCCCCTGTCCTGTGGTTAGGTCTGGGCCTCTTTCTTCTTGCATCGTAATGGCCCCTACTGCTAATACCTTTTCCATGGTAGCCTTCGCTGCCTCCTGGGATGCCCGTACTTCTTCAGCGAGTTGTTCATTCCACTTTTGTTGTGCTAGCAGCTTGGCAGTAGCCTTTTGTTTTTGAATCTCTATCTCATCGCGCACTACCACATCTAGTGCGCGCCATTTTAGTGGCCATGTGTCAAGCACCGTGAAAACAATGTCATCTATTGTGATGAAGGGGAGCATGGTCCACTTCTACTCTGGATCCTTGCGTGCCCTGATATACACATTATGCATATCTGCTTTAAAGTCTACAAAGCTCCTCAGGTTGTCGTATACCGACAGGGATAGGTTCGGTCGTTTGTTGATCCATAGTCATACGCTCACCTCCATCATTACCTAGAAGATCTTTGTTTCTCGGATTCACGTGGCATCCTTCGTCTCCCATAGCGACGCGTATTTTGCTTCCTCTGGCCAGTCGTGTTCAAGGGGAGGAAACTGAATATCCTTAGGCAATTCTCCTATAACCAGCAGGATGGATAAGAGCAACCACACATAGTGGAAGGTATTACCCTACTCCTAGGCCTCCCTACAGTTTTTCAGGAACTCCTTGTAGAGGAACTCCGACTAGTTGAACCATACCCCTTCTGCGCATTTCTCAGCCAGCGTGATGACTATTGCTGGTACCTCATTGCCATAACATTTTCTCATCACCTTTCCTACCAACAAATGGGTAGCAATGCGAACCTCATTGTCCTAAATCCTAGTAATAACGTAACCCCTCTACTTTTTCTCCAACTTATATTTCTTTTTCATGGCCTTCGCAATTGCCAAGTCTCCACTTGTACTAGTTATTTCTGCGGGGTCCCTTCCCATACAGGGAAGCCGAGAAATCCTATGAATGAGCTCCACCATGATGGGAATGGGCTCCTCCAACCACAAGTAACCATCGTGATTGGGGCAAGATGAAAGTATGGAATCGATAGGAGGTCAAATAGCCCGGCCTCCTCCACCCCGCGCAGCCATTTCCGTGGCTGCAGTGTTGTAACTGTCCCCTCCGTGCTTTGTTCCATCAGCTAGCTAGTTTCCAAATGAGGGAACTTCTCACTATCCGTGAGGTCCCAGTCTTCAAACTTCATAGTGGGTATGCAGCCCACAGCCGAAAATTTGAATAGAACTGCCACGGGGAGGAACAGGGTGTTGAGTGTGCTTTTAACAGCATCCAAATATTTAGGTACCTTTACCCTCCCTTTCCATGGAGGGAGATACTTGGGCAGATTTGTTGTGGCACCTACTGGCTGGATGTCTTCTTCCATTTCTTCCTCTGGTTCTATATCTTCTATAAAGCTCTGAGAATCCTCCTCCTCATTATCGCTCTCAATATTAACTATTTTGCCCTTTCCTTCGATCGATAGTTTGCCAAACCACGGATTTCACAGAGACATACAGACTAGTCCTGTTACCTATGGATCCTATTTAGGAATCGGTGTCTGGGGCGATTTTGGAATTTCTGGTGCATCCCCCACCAGTGACATAGGGCTTGGTGCGGCCTCCTTGGTGGTCGACACTCCTCTGCTCAGAAGGTCCTGCATCTCTTTCGGTAATGCTTCAAATAGTAAATATGCTGTCAAAGCCTCTAAAGCTGTAAAGTCCATGTGCAATAACTGAATTCTCAAGATGCCAAGGGTTGTTTGGTGGATGACCATTTGGGTTTTATAGGCTTTCCAGAATTCAAATTCGACCGTTCCCCCCTTTTTCGTCTCGTTAATTCTATATTGGCAGCAGATCGTTTCAAATCTAGTTCTGACTCCGTGTCTTAATTGCCTGCCATCCGCTCCTCGTTGCCTTAAATTGGACATCCTGTCATTAACAGTGACACCAATGGTCACTTTTCACCCTATCTGCATGGCAACGCAGTCCCTTGTGCGCGAATGCAATATATGTGTCATACTGATCCTACGCATAACTTCCGGGTTGCGCAGCTCCCATACATACTCTTTTATAGAACCGCACTCTCTTTCAACTGCTTGGAGCGCTGAGACTATGCTTCCTATGGATAGTCAGGTGGTTGCACAACAGGTGCAATGATTCAAGGTACCTTCTGGCTCGGTCCGTGGGCCTCCCTTAGTTACTCTTGTGCTAATCAGCACCTCGTGTTCTTCCTTATGCAATGTGCTTCCTTGGTTTCTTTGCCTGATAAAGTGCTATCACAACCATGGTAGGATGGCCAAAATCCCCTAGCGAAAATATTCTAGTGTAGTGGTAGGGTTTCCCATACGTGGCCCCATCCTTCTGTGAACACATAATGCTTGCAAGATTTTGGTTTCCATCTTTCTGATATCCTCACCCATTAATATGCTTTCCTGTTTCAGTCGTACTCGATCTTCTTTGAGTTCGTGAAGCTCAAGGTTCCCTCACTCAATGGCTTCTTGAATCTGCATATGTTCATCCTTATGTGGCTGCATAATCTCTTTGCTCTAGTCCTCGCACGCTATCACAATTATGGGAGTGATTGCATGAGGATTCTTTCCCAAAGCTATGGCCTTGACTGTGCTCATCGTCCTTGGAACCATTTCCGTGCTCAGGTTCTTGCACATGGCCCTATAGGCCCATCGGACCGCTGGTACGTGCAAGTCCCAATCAGCTCGTCCATCTAGTAGACTTTGGTCATGATTCCACATAGCTTTGTGAAGGCTCTGACGTGGAATTTGTGTCGCTTTCCCTGCTGGCGCGTCGAGTTCTGATTTTCGATCCTCAGTCTGGGAGATGCTTGCACAACACACATCTGCACCCACCAATATAAGTGGGCACGCAAACTACTTCATCCTGGCTGCCCGGCTCGTGTTCATTGTTGGGGACTTCCAAATCGTAAGTGCATCCGTCTTCTACATTCGCACCAGTTTCCAATATTCTTCTAGTGTGTACTCCACCACCATGTGGGTGTCGCGTGAAACGCCCATTCCAGCGCACTATACCGCTATTGTTCCAGTACTGCACTTTCAATTTTGTCTAAGAATTCATCCACTCTTGTTACCCCATCATATTTTGGTAGTTCCCTTGCTTTGGTCGTCACGCACCACAGTGATCTAATCATGATGTTGTAATTCAGCTTTGTTACTTCATGCAACTGGTTCTGCTAACATTCTATTTCTTCATCTAAATTTGATGTACAGGAACAGTCACACTCCCATGAGATTCTCCCATATGCTGTCAGGTTCACCCAATCCTGGTCCTGTGGTGTTATTTGGTAAATGCAATCCAGCTCATCGTCACTGTCATTATCGCGCACAGGTTTAGTGTAGCGCACTCCTTCGGCTAGATCTAGCGAAACTACTACATGTAGAGACCTTTTCTCGAATATCATCTTCTACTTCTTCAAGTTGATGACTCCATTCATATCAGTGGCCTAGTATATTCCTACCAATGCGGGATAAGGATTGTTTTCATCAACAATCTCTATCACTTCAGAGTTCATCTGCATGCTCGCACCTTCGATATCCACTGTTACCCCTTGCAACCTCCCCATGGGAAAAATCTTCTGTTGGTTCGCCATTCGTAATTGAATCGGGGACCACTACAACACAGGCTTGCCCATGCATTCCCATGTCTACTTTGGTAATACATTCGTCAATCTCATTTCCCTCCCAATGCGCAATACATGCTTTCCAAGATTCCGGAATACGCATAGTTCCCCTGACCCTGCGCACCTAGTTATCAACTCCTGTAGTCCTTTAACCACCTTATTATTGCGCAACAATTTCACGCATGTCCCTAAAAAGGTAGTTAGCATAGAAGGATCCATTCCCGGCTCTAGTTGATCCTTACTATCTGAAGTAGAGGCCTCCGCGAAGCTCTTCTTAGCTTCCATAAATGTCTCCTTTGCGCGTTCCAAGTCAAACTCGGGTTCCTTTGTAGGTGCCTTGCAAACCCATGTATCTTTCTCGGGCTGCTTCCCCTTATCTTCCCCTAAATTTGCACCACTTCGAATCACCATATTCACATTTGGGTCTTCTTCGCGCAGTTCAGACCTCATCATTTGAATATTCTGCGTCGAAGTAGGTTGAAGTACCCCTTTTTCAAACATCTGCATGATCAACGTGGGACAACTTATTGCTTCATGGTCGAATTGAGCGCAATATGAACAAGATAGTCTCATCGGGTTGGTACAATCATGGGCATAGTGCTCTGGTACTCTACAATTGTAACAGATTAACTATCCGTGGCCCCTTCCTGGCCCCATTCCTCCTCATCCTTGACCCCGGCCCTGAAATCGAGCATGCCCCATCCCCGTGGATGCATCAAGGCCTCACATTCCTATATGCATTCTATATGCTGGGGTCCGCTCCATCATCAATTTGTAGTTGTGACAAGTACGCTCATCATGGCCCACTAATCTACATAAATTACAAAACAGTTGTTGGGGAGACTGTGTATACTTCTGCAACAAGTGACAGTTATTTGTCATGTGCTTTTCTACTATCTGACAGATTGCACACCATAGCGCGGGTGCTGCACTTGGCCCTGCCTATGCCTCTGGTCTCAATGGCATTGGTCTCCCTCCTGCCAAGTAGTTCGCGAAGCCTGGATAGTGGTCTTTGTCATGGCCCTCGCCTTTGGATTTTATGCACCACACTTCTTCACGCGCCTCTGGCCACGGTGCCCTTTCCTACTTCAAACTCTGCATCTCCAAGCATAGATTCTGTAGTTGCACGTGGATTTGTTGGATTCCTAACCCCAAATTCTATATCGGTGTTTGATGCAACCTCATCGCCATTTCCAACGCTTCAGCCTGGGTTGAAAGATTCTTTTGTGATAGCGCCGTCCTCAGGTGTGGTGTCAAAGACGCCACAAACCATGCACAGTGCTACACATCCATTAGCGTCATATTAGCCTTGTGGATCGTACTCTTCAGCCTCTGATCCAGATCCCAGGGGGTCTCACCTGGAAACATCGCGATATCTTTAAATCCGATGATTGACTGTGTATTTGATTTCGGCCAGCTAAATTCTTTGTTCAACACATTCTTGATCTTCGCTATTCTTGCATTTCGCTGACCATTTAAGTGCTTGATATACCATGTCAACGTGCAATCTTGCATCGCTCTTACTAATGTGGTCTTCCTAATGTTTTCATCCGTAAACCCATCTGCCTCCCACACTGCTCTTACCATGAACCAGAACTGGTCCGGATCCTCATTCCCTACTCCTCTGAATACGGGTAGCCTGATCACGCTCACCATGCTGAACCATGGGGGTGCTGGAGGTGGGGGGGTTGAAGATGGAGGTGAAGTAGGTGAAGCGAGTGATGGTGTAAGTGGAGGTGATAACTGCAGAATGCACTGCGTTATCAAACTAACCGCACTTCTCAGAGAAACCAGAGCACGTTCTTCCTTGCTCTCTCACGAAGGTGAAATTAAGGAACTGTTTCCTAATCCTTCGATACCTTTGTAGATATTTCTGCTCTGCGTCACTCCAAAAATAAATATATTTTCATAACTTTCTTTTCACATAGCAACGTCTTAATCTAGGTATTCAGGGATTTAATCTACCTACCTCGCGGTCCCTTGAGAAAATGTCGTTCTGCTTCGCTATAGCTCAAGGTTGTGTCTATTGCAAATTCAGTGATAAATCCTCCTATTATTCGGTCGAGCCAATGGTCCACAACTCATGTGATCTTATCGTCTGTGCTTCTAGTTTGCGCACTAACTCTGGAGTCCACACTATCAGTTGATCGAGCTTATACCTTCCCGGTTGTTGGCTAACCTCGTTATCCAATCATACATCTATGAAGAGAAGGATGTGAAGAAGATCTCGTGGATTTCCGTATACACATAGCGATCTAGCCACCTCTTCTCGGATATCTACGGAGTTCTATTCTCCTGTGTCACGAACTCATGAAGTTTCTTGTCCAACCACTCTTCAATTTCCTTCTTTGTGGGGTTCTAGTGTTCTGACATCAGACATCCTTTAGGTAGACCCCAGTCCCAACAACGGAACCATTTGTTGGCTTGTTGGGGCCTGACCCAGGTTCAAAAGTGATTTAGCCAGAAAAATCCTGAAACTACCAGCTCTTTCGGCAACAGTCCACGAAGCACAGACTGAGGTCTCACCTGAGGTAGTATGGGAGGGTGCTAGAACCAGGTTTCCAAACTCTAGGGATGTGTTGATGAGGTCTGGGAAGTTCACGAGCCAATCCTGCATGCTTGCACTGTTCCGCGCAGCCGTCTGACCTTTGCGTAGTTCTAGTACAGAACGTGCAGAGGCACTATCTAGATCCTTTACCCTTACTGTGTTATTATTATATATCTGACTTAATTTTGTGGGCCTAGTAGTCTTTGTCAAACATTCAACATTCATAACAAGTGCACGCAATCATAAACTCTAAAGAGATGCATAACAATATGACAGAAGTATAAACGCACAGATCTACGAGTAGATGCAAAATATTTCAGAATCAACTTATCTTTCATTAAACATCTGTTCAGTTATAATCCCAACTCTGCCCTGCACACTCTGCTGTAGGGGTCCGCGCACACAGCTGCAGAATCTACCAGTCCTCTGCACACACAACTGCAGAGCCTCTCCTTACCACTCTAACCCAAGAGTTGAACTTGCAGACTAAGAACGAAATCCTTATCCCAAAACCATATTACTTCAGATCAAGATTCCTAAAAACTTCCTTCTACCCTTAGAGCGTCGCTCTATTTATACATTCCCATGGTCCACGTACCATAGGTAGGCTGACACATTCTATATTAAATTACAATATTTTAGGGCAGACTACCCTAGACTCTCACGCTCTACGCTTGCATTTTGCGGGGTCTTTACATTACATTGACCCAAAACTAGGCTTTAAGCCCCAAAAACCCGTTATGGGGGGATCCGCTACCCAACAGAGCCCTTATTAAATCTGTATTTAACATAAAAAGCTATAATGATTATCATAAAATTAAAATCTTTAATTAAGAAAAAAATTAATTTGTTATTCACTTCCCTTAAAAGATGCCTATCAATTTAAATATGTCATATTTATTAATATTTTATATAACAAATTAAATATGTTATACTTATTAATATTTTATATAACAAATTAATATGTGGTGAAATGAATTTGAATATGAATGGAAAGCTATAGTCCCTGCCATAGGCTGCTAAAAATGTTCTTAAAGTGAGATCAATATTTGTTAGCATTCTGGTAGAAGAATAATGTAAATAGGATTTGCAACAAATTTGTTGGAGTGTGCAAGGCCTCTATGATATATGTTTACATAGAAACCATACATCCCGTTAGGGTATAGTAACGATCTATAATCCCCAAGTTGTAATTACCATGTGAAGTGTATTGTAAGCGATAAAATATTTGAATAATTTTCCAATTAAAGTGAACTGCTCCTCTATTATAGTATTGAAATTTTCTGTATAATCAAAGATTTGGAAGATGATTAATAATTATTTTGTTAAATGTTTTGCAACTGATCTCACATTTATAATAATTCTTTTGGTATCCTTTGCTAAATATTTTGCAACTGATCTCATATTTATCTAACACGGCAACAAATGCTATTTTTTCGAAAACCCATAATAATCATTGGGTGCAGGATGATGATGGAGTCTGCAAGAAAAGGATGATATTATAAGGAAAATGAGTAGAATTTTAATCAGAGCTAACTCAACAATCATGAAATTTTAGGAAGAATCCGATGATTCACTGTGAGAGGGTAGCCAAATTACTGGTATATTTAATTGTATATAAAAAATTGAAGAATTATATATATTGTTTTTGCTAGAATTTATGTTAAATATTGATTTAATATGAGTAGAAAGGGATTCAATTTTTTTCAGGTGTAATTTCTTTTATGAGCCGATAAATATTTTGTATAGCTATTTAGTTTTTCTATTTTTATATTTTTTAAAATTTTTATTTTGGTTGATATAAACAAAATTTCAACTTTAATGACGGATTGACAGAATTACACATCACACTGAGATGTAAAATAAGTCTTTCATCCTAATCAATATCTCAAAAACAAGACTAGGTTTAAATAGTAGAAACTATCTCCTATTGACAATGGTTGAAGATGGACATCTCTCGGATAGTGAGGGTGACAAAATTAACAGGTAGAAAAATAAAATCCCCTTTGGAATTAGACTGAGAATTTAGGTGTAAACCCAAAGCCATTCCACCCTTTCCTGAGAGACTAACTGGATACATGCAACCAAACCCGGAAGAGATTGAACTTCTGGGAGAACTTAAACAACTGTGTGTAAAAATACCACTTCTTCAGGCCATCAAAAATGTACCAATCTACAACAAATTGATCAAAGAGAAGTGTTTTAGGCATCCAAGCAGGCACAAGAGAGATGCCCCAACTATTAATGTCATAGGACAACTGTCCGATCTAATGTTGGGACAAGTAATCTGTCCAAAATATTTGGACCGTGGGAGTCCTGTAGTGGATGTCCACATCAGTGGCACCATAATCCCCCACACCCTGATTGATCTAGGGGCTGCCATTAATGTGATGACCAGGGACACTATACTGAAACTTAACCTTTAGGGTTCCATGAGAAAGACCTCGACAGTACTGCAGTTAGTAGACCGCTCCATTGTGACTCTCGAAGGGATTGTGGAAGATGTCTTAGTCTCTGTTGATTCTTGGGAGTACCCTATGGACTTTTTGGTCCTTCAGCCAAAGGAAAATCTCACTGGATACCCCCTCGTTTTGGGAAGGCCTTGGTTAGCTACTGCAGATTCTTACATCAGTTGTCGAGCTAGGAGCATGACCATTAAGAATGGGCCAATGTCCAAACAACTAGTCCTATATCCTCCTTCCCAACCTTTGCTTGAACATGACTTACCTCTCTGGTTGGAGGAGGAATATGAGGATGAAGTCTACTCTGCACCTGTGTGCACCGTGGAAGCCACCAAGGGGGGTGCTCAAACCGAGGATGACCTTATTGAGAATTTAATCCAAAATCCACCTCCTAGTGTGCTGCCATTAGAAGAGTTGGTAGGATACACCCAAGCCAGTGGTTTAGGGGATCTCTGTGTGGTTGATCTGACCTCTTCCCGAATTAAGAATGTGGAATTTGGCTCTGAAGGAACCTTGAAGATCAACTTGTCCCTATCTCCCTCTCAAGAGGAGCTGTGTAGCTTGTTGAACCGCCATTTGGATGCTTTTCCTTGGAGCTACAAGGAGATGAAGGGAGTCCACCCTTTAGTCTGTACCCATCACATTTACATCAAAGAGGATTATAAACCAGTCAAGCAACCTCAGAGGAGAATGAATCCAGCCCTTAAGGAAATTGTTAAAGAAGAACTACAAAATTTATCGGACGCAAGATTCATCTACCCCATCTTTGACAGCGAGTGGGTTTCTCCTCTGGTGCATGTGCCCAAGAAAAACGGGAAGTGAAGAATCTGTGTAGATTATTGAGAACTTAATAAAGCCACCAAGAAGGACCATTTCCCTTTGCCTTTCATAGATCAAGTGTTAGATGGGCTGGCAGGGAAGAAGTTCTTTTCTTTCCTAGATGGGTTTAGCGGGTATAATCATATCCAAGTCAGCCTGGAGACCAAGATAAGACCACTTTCACTTGCCATGGGGTAACTTTGCCTATCGGGTCCTCCCCTTTGGGTTATGCAATGCTCCTGCCACTTTCTAGAGAGCAGTACTGGGCATATTCACTGAGCTGGTTCATGATTCGGTGGAAATCTACATGGGTGACTTTACTCCTTATGGGTCCAACTTCCAAGAAGCATTGACTAACTTGGGAAAAGTTTTAACCAAGTGTGTTAAAATGAACCTGTGCCTCAGTCCTGAAAAATGTGAGTTCCTGATGACTAAAGGGACTGTGCTAGGTCATAAAATTTCTCAGCAAGGCTTACAGGTGGATCCCAACAAGATTGCTATCATCCAATGGGTTCCACCTCCTCAAAAGGTAAGGGATGTTCGGAGTTTTTTAGGCTTAGCTAGATATTATAGAAGGTTCATTAAATATTTCAGTAAGCTAGCCTCTCCATTGTTTGGTCTTTTGGGGAAAGATGTTCAGTTTATGTGGACTGACAATTGTCAAGAGGCTCTGGATGTGTTGAAGGATAAGCTGGTAACTACCCCAATCTTGAGATGTCCAAACTAGACCCTACCTTTCCACATTCACACAGATGCCTCGAACAAAGCCATGGGAGAAACTTTGAGACAAGTTGAAGAGAAGCTACCATATGCCATATATTTCGTCAGCAAAAACCTGTCCAAGGCAGAATTAAACTATACGGTAACTGAGAAAGAGCTCCTAGCTGTAGTCCATTCCCTAAACAAGTTCAAACATTACATCACTGGTTATCAAACATCCATACAAACTTATCATGCTGCAATTAGGTATTTGATGAATAAACCTGATGTAAATGCTTGTATCATTATATGGTTACTTTTATTGCAGTAATTTGATTTGACCATTGTTGACAAGCCAGGTAAGGAAAATGTTGTTGCCAATTTTATGTCTAGACTAGATTTTCCTGCAGGAGAAGAAGGGGTGGTGGATGATCAACAGCCAGATGAACACCTGTTTGCTATTTCAGTACTCTCGCCATGGTTTGCTGATATAGCCAATTACTTGGTTTCAGCACAATTCCTGCCACACCTATCCTCAAAAGAGAAGAGCAAGATCATTAGGAAAAGTGCCCCATTCACTTGGATTGGGGGCAACCTGTTCAAACTTGGCCCAGATCAGATTTTGAGGTGTTGTGTCAGGGAGGAGGAAGTTTTTGACATCCTCCTTACCTATCATGATGGACCCTGTGGAGGCCACTTTGCAGCAAAAATAACCGCTTCCAAAATTCTACAGGGAGGCTACTATTAGCTCACTCTTCATCAAGATGTTAGAAGATGCATCAGCCAATGTGACTGATGTGAAAGGATGGGGAAACCAACTCCAAGGGATGAAATGCCCCTCCAACCTCAGGTGACTTTCGAGCCATTTGAGAAGTGGGGCATGGACTTTGTGGGTCCTATCAACCCTCCTTCAAGACAAAAGTCTTACATCATTGTGTGCACAAACTACTTGACAAAGTGGGCAGAAACGAAGGCAATCAAGGCAGCAACAGAAGAAAAAGTGGTTGAGTTTTTGAGGGAAAATATCTTCTATAAATTTGGCTACCCAAGAGAATTAGTCACAGATCAAGGAAGCTAGTTTACCTCTAACCTGATTGAAGACCTGGTTGCTCATCACAAGATTAAGCACAAAACTTCCACCCATTATCATCCGCAAGCAAATGGGCAGATGGAAGTCACTAACAGGGCTTTGGAAGAAATCTTGACTAAAGTGGTGAGCAGCAGCAGAAAGGATTTGGCAGATCACTTGGTTGAGGCCACCTGGGCCTACAACACTACTTGGAAAACTACAACAGGTTTCACACCTTATGAGCTAGTCTACGAGAAGAAGGCTTTGTTGTCCATAGAATTTGAATACAACACATTGAGGTTGGCAGCTCAACTAGACCTAGATCTCAGCCATGCACAACAGGAAAGACTGCTTCAGCTGAATGGACTAGATGAACAAAGAATGCAGGCCCTCCTCCAAGGTGGTCCAACTTCAAAGAAAAATATGGCATGACTGGCACCTTAAAGAGAAGCAATTTCAGCTAGGAGATTGGGCACTGTTATAGGATTCAAGATACAAGGATTTCAAAGGGAAGCTGAGGACAAGATAGCTGGGACCATCTACAGTGGAGAAATGTAATGACAATGGTTCAGTCCTTATCAGTACCATTGATGAAGAAGCCATCTTCATGCTCATCAATTGGCATCGTTTGAAGATCTACAGGAAGCCCCTTTCTAAGCAGGAGTTCATTGAAACTTTGGATAAATCAGTGCTGGTAGTGGAGAAGGTTCCTGTCTCCACCCCATCCACATTCTGAGCACCAAAAAAAAAGGGAGAAAAAAACAGAAAAAGAATAAAAAGATCCTTGGGTGAAAACCTCTTAGAGGCACCCAGGGAAGAAAGTGAGAATGAAAACCTCCAAGAGGCGCCCCAACTGTCTATCAAAAAAAATAAAAAAACACAGAAAAATAAACCTAACTCTGTTGAACAATTTGCAGGTTGCAAGAAGGACATTGTAGGTTAAGAGGATCACACAAAACAAGGACAGAGGTTGGCACCAGGCTACAAGCATCCCTCACAAAATTCCTCCATGACGACTCCCCTTTCCTAAAATTTGATCTCATTTGAGCCAAGATTTCACCTTCTACAGGAAGTTCTGTGTCTTCTATAGGAAGATCCTGTAGAACCCAAAGACAAGAAAAATTGATCTCAGAAGAGAATCCAAAGGTTGGGAATCTGCCTATGAGACCTGCCAACACCCCTGTTTCCATCCATCACCATTTGTCACCCTTTTTCATCTCTTTACACCTCTGTTTCACTCATCTTGTTATTTGTTCCTGCATAGTCACACAAAAAAAATGTTTTCTTCATATTGCCAGCAAGAACTTCTAGTGACAAATCAAGCAGTAGTGTCTCACTCACCATACCTGTCAATCTCAATCTAGACACCTCATTAGCTGAACCCCTCCTCGGCGATATAGCCCTGCTCATTCTAGCATTGCATTCAAGGAGGAGAAGCAGCTACAGGACATCCTACAGGAATCCTGTAGCAGCTGATCCCTCTGGAAGACATACTCTGGAGATAGGGACAGCCAAAAACGACAAAGGAGACATGCAAAGGGCTCTCCTTGAACGTGGAAATATCAGCAACAGCCGATGCTAAGAAAAACCCATGCATGCAGCATCATCGAATGAAGAAATGGGTTCCAAAACACGTGCATGAAGCAGCAGCAAATGAAGGAGTGGTTCCAAAACCCGAAGTCTGCATAACGCAGTCGTGACCACACAAGTAAGTGCCTAAACTCATTCGTCAATTGCATAAATTATATTTTAAAAGTTGCATGCCTATGGAAATGGTTTAGATTGAGTGGAATTGGTGGCCAGTCAACTGGCCACCCTCGGCTAGTTACATATCCTCACGGATCCAAACAAGCCCCAATACATTCAAAATTGCCAACGAAATGTGCAACCAGCACGTGTGGAGCATCCATTCCAAGAGAAATCGTCGGGACTGGTAGTGGTGGTGGCAGATAACGACAAAAGGAGGTTATGGTGGTCAAAAACACATAGATAAATTATGGCTGTGACGTCGTATCAACGGTCTGGTCCAGCCACCTCATCCCCTCACCACGAATCACACTGTAGTTAAAAGATGCCCGGTTGAAACTTACACCACATTCTATTCATCTTGCACTTGCAACGTCCTTGACTGGAGTACGTGTCCTCCAATTACAAAAACTATTAATGAGTCATCCTCCACTAGTTTTCCTGCTTGTTTTTGAAAATCTCCCGCGTATCGGGCTCGCTCAGCAGCATAGTGACATTCTACAGGAAGGGTTCTACAAGAAAACCTGCACAACTTTCCAGAGCAAGATAACCTGGGATTTTTATTTGAATTTGGAGCTCTAAATGAGGTAGGCTCCAGTATTGCAGCAATAATGTTGCAACTCCTGGGACTCGCTTCTTTACTTTTATCAAACCAGTAGTTTGTAACAAACTTGGAAGTGATGGTGCTATATGCACAAGTACTAGCTCTTGCCGCAGGCTGTCACTTGATCAGCTGGCACAAGTCTGCTAGGAGCTTAATCCAACTTCTATGAGCTCTTAGAAGAAGCTATTAACTATGATGGATGAAAGCTAACTCTAAGGAGGCTAATCTATTTGCAGAAAGAAACTAAAAGTTGAAAGGAAATGCAAACCCTAGCAAACACTAGTTTTATCGACTAACCCTACTAGTGCAAGAAAAGAAATGAAAGCTGCTGAAATGGATGCATTGACTCTTGGAAAGGTAAAATGCATGTGTCTAAGCTACTTCTGAAGTAAAACCTAGAAAAAACATCTTTTTGTATTTTTGAGTAATTTTGCAAAATTATTATGCATATGCTTTAACTGTTTTTTACTGTGCAGAGGTTGATTGGCAAAAGGAAATGGAGCGAGCACTTGCAAGAGGTTGGGAAGGTGAAAAGAGGGCCTAAGGGGTCCCTAGCACCCTTCCAGAGAGTTTCACAATGATCAGATCTTGAGAAACTGCCCACATGATCTTCTACAGGAAGTCTGCAGGGGTTCTACAAGATGTTATACATGAAGAATTGAGAGAGGATTTTTGAGGGTCAATGGAGGAAAACTGGTGCGAAAGTGGAAATGGAGGTTGGATGAGGTTGTGTAGAGGTCTAGGACCTGGTAAATGAGGCTAGGGGGTGATGAAGACGGTTGGATTTGTTCAAGGATGGAGGGACCAGTGTTGCACAAAAATGAAGAAATTAGGTCAAATTGGCAGAGTGTGGTGAATGAAGGAAATGAATCTGGAATCTGGGGTTGGAGCAGGTGGTGTGAGGAAGGAAGGATAGGCAGGGATGGATTACAGGTGATATGCACACTATTTCTCCAAACTAATCAGAGAAAGACTAAAAACATCAGAGATCTACCTACTCTAACCTATTCTGACCTAAAAACTAGAAATCATGGTGGACAAAAGTTTATTGGCAGAAAATAAAAACTATGAAAAGCAAGCAAGAATAGATCTAAGCATGTCATCATAACTGGTATCAACTTCCCTAACTAAAAATCTAACACTTGCGATTTCATAGAAAGGAAAAATAGTGTTTTTGTGGCAGCAAGTATGCCTTGGTCTCAGCTCATGGTCCCCAGGAGGGAGAGATGAGATCAAGGATTGCTTGGTGGAATTTTTGTAGGTCTTTTCCTTTACCAAACTATCAAAACAACTTGAAGCATGAAAATCTATTTCAATCATCAAAAGCAACCTAAATAACAAAGCAATATGTTAATCTAATTAGCAGAAACTATTCTAGGAATGCAGCAAAAACATGTAAAAGTACACAAGAGGAGGTATTGGCACTTCGGTTGGGCCCAACCCCAAGAGCTATAGCCTCCTAAAAGAAGCTTAGAGCTGATGCAAAGTGAAATTGATCTCCATTACTCAAAAGATAACCATGTCACAAAAAGGTTTACAACAAAAGCTCGAAAATGGGTTGAAAGGCAGAGCAGCACTAAAATGCAAAAATACAATTGTTCAAGAGCTAAAACTCTGAAGGCTAGAAGCCTTCCTAATTATCACCATGAGGACCTCCAACAACCCTCCTTAACTCAAGGGGCTTGGCTGCTCAAAACTACAAGTAATCAACCACTTCATAAAAGTTGCTCGGCTGCCCTTGGGGATCATCTTCAATGGGCTGCTGAACTCCGAGATGATGGTGGAGACCTCAAGGAAGGGGCCTTTTAGTGTAGGAGACACCCTTCCTACAAATCCTCAACATTGTTCCCTCGTATTTGGCTGTCAACTGGCTCATAAATGCTTGACCTTGGTCCAAAAGATGTCCAAAAATCTGCAATAAGCATGTATTAGACTTCATGGTCAAGTGACTATTCTCATTCATTCAATTAACATAAATATACTCAAAAGCATGCATAAACTATGAAGGATGGTGGATTAAAGGAGAACAATAGGAAAAATGAGCCCAATAAGTTACCCATTTTTGGGGCTCATCATCACCCCTACTAAATGGGTTGCTCATCCTCTGAGCAACTAATCCAACTCATCATCTTTGATTGCTTTGACTGCCTCTCTCACATCCCAGGCTTCCGAGGTGATGTCTTCTTCTCGATCATGGAACCCTGCTTTTCTCTCTACTTCCTCCCACCACCTGTGCTCCTCTTCTTCTTTGACTCCTTCCAGCAGTCCTAAAAGCAAGGGACAACTAAACTTTAGGCCAATCCAGTTGGCCTGCAGATTTTGCATTGACTGTTTATAGAGTGGTACTCTTGCCAAGGCCTCCCTCATCCTTTTTGGGGTGTGGTATTCTCTTATTTTCAGACTATGGGACAGTGTGTTCCATCTCCTTGTGCAAGCATGAATGCAGTTATCCCCCAACAGTATTTCCATGTCCTCAAAGTGAGCAATGGCCTGAGCTTGTTTCTCAATGTAATCTGGGTGAACCTGGGGGTTGTTGGCAAGTTGTTGATGGGCAACCTAAATAACAAAGCAGTATGTTAATCTAAGTAGCAGAAACTATTCTAGGAATGCAGCAAAAACATATAAAAGTACACAAGAGGAGGTACTGGCACTTGGATTGGGCCCAACCCCAAGAGCTACAGCCTCCCAAAAGAAGCTCAAAGCTGATGCAAAGTGAAACTGATCTCCATTACTAAAAAAATAACCATGTCACAAAAAGGTTTACAGCAAAAGCTCGAAAATGAGCTAAAAGGCAGAGCAACACTAAAATCTGAAAATACAACTGTTCAAGAGCTAAACTACAAAGGTTGGAAGCCTTCCTACTTATCACCACGAGGACCTCCAACAGCCCTCCTTAACTCAAGGGGTTTGGCTGCTCAAAACTGCAAGTAATCAACCACTTCACAAAACCTGCTCGGTTGCCCTTGGGGATCATCTATGGTGGGCTGCTGAACTCCGAGCTGATGGTGGAGAACTTGAGAAAGGGGCCATTTAGTGCAGGAGACACCCTTCCTACAAATCCTCAGCCTTGTTCCCTCCTATTTGGCTGTCAACTGGCTCATAAATGCTTGACCTTGGTCCAAAAGATGTCCAAAAATCTGCAATAAGCACGTATTAGACTTCATGGTCAAGTGATTATTCTCATTCATTCAATTAACATAAATATACTCAAAAGCATTCATAAACTATGAAGAATGGTGGATTAATGGAGAACAATATGCAAAATGAGCCCAATAAGTTACCCATTTTTGGGGCTCATCATCACCCCCTGCTAAATCGGTTGCTCATCCTCTGAGCAACTAATCTAGCTCATCATCTTTGATTGCTTTGACTACCTCTCTCACATCCCAGGCTTCCAAGGTGATGTCTTCTTCTCGGTCATGGAACCCTACTTTTCTGTCTACTTCCTCCCACTACCTGTGCTCCTCTTCTTCTTCGATTCCCTCCAATAGTCCTAAAGGCAAGGGAGGACTGAACTCGAGGCCGATCCAGTTGGCTTGCAGATTTTGCATTGACTGTTTATAGAGTGGTACTCTTGCCAAGGGCTCCTTCATCCTTGTTGGGGTGTGGTATTCTCTTATTTTTAGATTGTGGGACAGTGTGTTCCATCTCCTTGTGAAAGCATGAATGCAGTTATCCCCCAACAGTCTCTCCATGTCCTCAAAGTGAGCAATGGCCTGAGCTTGTTTCTCAATATAATCTGGGAGAACCTGAGGGTTGTTGGCCATGTGATGATGGGCATATATTAAGGCTGAGGAATCCTCTGGTTCTGCTCTGATCATGAGTGGTTCACGTAGCTCCCTATTAATAATATTTTGAATCTCTACTACCCTCCTTTCCTCGTGGTTTAACCAAGAGGCCACGGCCATAAGTTGAACATCTCCCAATGTAGCATTGGGGTCCCACAGATTCATGTTTGGAAGGGCCAAGTTGTGTAAATAGAATTCTGATAACTTGGCCTTATCTTCTGCTAAGCTGCTATCACACAAATCCATGAATTGATGGTAATTTTGAAATGGAATGGTGCCCCTTTAGGCCAAGGTGTTAATTTGTAATTGCAACAATTGATCTTTAAGATATAAGGCATATGACTTAGCAAGTTGCCGACATTGTAAGGTTTCTACTGCCCAGGTGGCCATGCAGGCCAGTTGGGCCTCTTTCTCTTGCACCTGTTGCTTTAGGGACTGTATTTCCTCTGCTGCATGTGACTCCTTTTCCTGTAGCAGTTTTGTTAGTGCCTCAACCTCAGCCTGCAGCTTGTCCCCTTTCTGTTGTTCATCAGATGATTCCTTGTCTGCTGGAGGGCCTTCTTGCTACTGCTATTCTCCCAAAATGGAGAGCCTATCTTCGTTATGACTTCCTTGTAGCTGCAACTATTTTCTTAGCAGCTCATTCTCCTCCTGCAGCTAGGTTCTTTTGCAGTTTTCTACATGCCTGACCATGGCCAGTTCTCCTCTTAACTCTTTTAACTTCTCCTCCATGTGGCCTATGTCCTCAATTCCCTTAGATTTTGCAATTTTCATCCATGTGTGTGCTCTAATCCTCTCTTATTCTAATACAAGGAAGAGTGGCACAACAAATTTCTGTGGGATGAATTTCCTACCCTCTAATAGGTTGTAGTATGAGCCCAAGCCAGGTTGAGGGCTTGGTTCTAGTATCTCCTCGGTCTTTCCCTCTCCCTGTGATGATTTGGTTGTCTTTTCCTCCAATTTCTCGGTCTCTTTTAACTTGGCCAGAGTTCCCTGTAGAGCTGTCTTTGAGTCCATCATCCTAATTCTCTCTCTCCAAGTGGAGTTTTTTGGGCTTCCTCGTTCATAGGTGATAGACATATTTGAAGGAGACTCTTCTTTTGGTTTAGTTGTTGTGTCCTGAATGACAATTGGCTCTTTTGACTGTGGCTGGGGTCTACACACTTTTATCCATGTGCTCCTCCTTGCTTTAAAGTACATGGAGGTTTGCCTCTTTCTTTTCCCTTTTTGTTTTGGAGGTGTGATTAAGGCAGCAAGCACAACTACTACCTCCCTTACCAATATCTCAGGTGATTTCTCCTCTTGCTATTCTTTTTCCCTGCTTCCTGTAGAAATCCCCATGTCAACTGTTTCTGTTTGTGTTGCTGAGATTTCAGGGTGTGTCTTTTCCTTCTGTTTCTATGTGCCTGCTTTGGCTATGGCAGCCTTCATTTGGAATTTTTCAGCCTTCTTTTTTCCATTCTGCATCCTCTTTTCCTGTGGGGTTTTTGCTATTGTTTCTTCCCCTGTTTTAGGCTCAACAATCTGGCCCATTTCTCCTTTTTCTTTCTGTTCTTGTTGTGCTTGAATGTCCTGTGTTCCTTCACCATTGGTTTTGTCACCTTCCTCAGTGTGTTCTCCCCCCTCACTGTTGGATGAGGTGATGTCTTCAACCAGAATTCTGATATTGTCATCCCTAGACATGTTTCGGAAGGTCTCCCAAGATATGGGGACAGTGTAGGTGTGCAAAGCATCTTCCACCAATAGTTTGATGAGCCCATGATGGGCCAACTAATCTGGGATCCCTTCATTTAATTTTGTACCACATTCAATTAGTGACTGAAGAAGAAAATAGGGAATGATCAGTTTGTTGGTTGGAGGCAAATCAATCCCATGCCTTAGTTCACACAACAACCTGAAATGATATCCATAGATGATGCTAAACCTTCCTTAACATGTGATGTACTTCGTAATTTGGAAACTGACTTCACTCAAGAGAGGAGGCAAGCTGGTTCTTCTAACCCCATTTTTGTCTTCTACAGGATGCTCCGTGGGCAAAAATAATGACTTCTTAGCAATTTGGCCCAGTGATCTCTCTTCTTTGCTCCAAGGGAGCCCCAATGGTAGACCAGTAACTGCACTGATGAGCTCAGGGGTGAGTTCTAGGGTCAAACTCCTAAAAATAACTATGGCATGTGTTTTCTACTGTGGTCTCAGGGACATTAAAAACTCCTCAGTTATCTCCTCATGACCGTGAATTTTTTCAAAGAAGGATATCCAATTTGCTTGGGTGAAAAGGTCCACCACCTCAGGATGCTCGTGCAGTTTTCTAGAGTCTGATGGTTCTTTCCTTATGAATCCTCCTGGCATGGTGAGAGTGCTCTTTTTATGCTTTAATAAAAAAAGGAAATGCCTTTTATGGTTTCCCTTGAACCCAAGAAGGAATTTATCGAGTGTCCAATATCAACTAACAACAATTCTTGGGTTTTAAGATTGTTGTCACCCAGAACTCGATTGTCTACTTATGAAAAGACGAATTTGGTTTTTACAGATAGAGCATAAGGATCAAGTTTTCTTCTTAGCACACAAACAGATATGCAAATTCAAAATTTTTTACACACACTGGCTGGCCCCCGCAGCTGCATATATCTTCCCTACAGGAGAATTCAAAAAGGAAAAGTGGAGGAGAATTTTGATGTAGAAAACTGGGAAACTCAGTGCAATACGCAGGAAAACATTTTACTTCCAATACACAGGCAGATTTTTCCTCTGATTTTCCAATCTGATGCCATTCAATTCACCACCTTGCACAAACACATCATGCATAGAGGATTTTTTCAAGATTACCTCGTTTGGAGCTCCAAATTCGACAAAAAATCCCAGGTTCTCCTGCTCTGAAAAGATGTGCAGGTTTTCCTGTAGAACCCTTCCTATAGAAGGCCCCTGATTCCTGTAGAATTTCATTGTGCTGCTGAGTGAGCCCGATACGTGGGAGATTTTCGAAAACAAGCAGGAAAACTGGTGGAGGACGACTGGTTAACATTTTTTGGAAGCGGAGGACGCATACTCCAATCGAGGACATTGCAAGTGCAATATGAACAGAAGGTGGTGTAAGTTTCAGCCAGGCATCTTTTAACTGTGGTGTGATTCGTGGTGAGGCCGAATGAGGTGGCTGGACCAGACCATTGATTCGACATCACAGCCATAATTTCTCTGCATGTTTCTGACCCCCATCACCTCCTTTTTGCCGCTATCCACCGCCACCACTACCAGTCCCGACGATTTCTCCCAGAATGGATGCTCCACACGTGCTGGCTGCACATTTCTTTGGCAATTTTGAATGTAATAGGGCTCGTCTGGATCCCGCGAGGATATGTAACTGGCCGAGGGTGGCCAGTTGACTGGCCACCGATTCCACTCAATCTGAACCATTCGCATAGGCATGCATCTTTTAAAATATAATTTATGCAATTGAAGATTGAGTTTAGGCACTTACCTATGTGGTCACGGCTGCATTATGCAGACTTCAGGTTTTGGAACCACTCCTTCATTTGTTGCTCCTTCATGGACAGGTTTTGGAACCCATTCCTTCATTCGTTGATGTTGCATGCACGGTTTTGTAGGTTAGGAGGATCACACAAAACAAGGATAGAGGTTGGCACCAGGCTACAAGCATCCCTCACAAACAATTCCTCCAAGACCACTCACCTTTCCTAAGATTTGATCTCATTTGGGCCAAGATTTCACCTTCTACAGGAAGTTCTGTGTCTTCTATAGGAAGTTTTGTGTCTTCTATAGGAAAATCCTATAGAACCCACATACAAACAAAATTGATCTCAGAAGAGAATCCGAAGGTTTGGAATCTGCCTATCAGACCTGCCAACACCCCTGTTTCCGTCCATCACCATATGTCACCCTTTTTCATCTCTTTATACCTCTGTTGCACTGATTCTGTTATTTGTTCTTGCACAGTCACACACACACAAAAAAACATGTTTTCTTCATACTACCAGCAAGAACTTCTAGTGACAAATCAAGCAGTAGTGTCTCACTCACCATACTTGTCAATCTCCATCTGGACGCCTCATCAGTCGAACCCCCACTCAGCGATATAGCCCTACTCATTCTAGCATTGCATTCTAGGAGGAGAAGCAACTACAGGACATCCTATAGGAATCCTGTAGCAGCTGATCCCTCTGGAAGACATACTCTGGAGACAGGGACAGCCAAAAACGACAAAGGGCTCTACTTGAACGTGGAAATATCAGCAGCAGCCTAAGCTAAGCAAAACCCGTGCATGCAGCATCAACAAATGAAGGAATGGGTTCCAAAACCCGTGCATGAAGCAGCAGCAAATGATGGAGTGGTTCCAAAACCCGAAATCTGTGTAACGCAGTTGTGACCACATAGGTAAGTGCCTAAACTCATTCGTCAATTGAATAAATTATATTTTAAAAGCTGCATGCCTATGGGAATGGTTTGGATTAAGTGGAATCGGTGGCCAGTCAACTGGCTACCCTCGGCCAGTTACATATCCTCACAGGATCCAAACGAGCCCCATTAATTTCAAAATTGCCAACGAAATGTGCAGCCAGCACGTGTGGAACATCCATTCCGGGAGAAATCGTCGGGACTGGTAGTGGTGGCGGCGGATAACGACAGAAAGGAGGTGATGGCGGTCAGAAACACGTAGAGAAATTATGGTTGTGACGTCAGATCAACGGTCCAGTCCAGCCACCTCATCCCCTCACCATAAATCACGTCGTAGTTGAAAGATGTCCGGCTGAAACTTACACCACCTTATGTTCATCTTGCACTTGCAACGTCCTCGACTGGAGTACGCATCCTCCGCTTCCAAAAACTATTAACCAGTCATCCTCCACCAGTTTTCCTACTTGTTTTCAAAAATATCCTGCATATCGGTGTTGCTCAGCAGCACAGTGACATTCTATAGGAACCGGGGGCCTTCTACAGGAAGGGTTCTACAAGAAAACCTACACAGCTTTCCGGAGCAGGAGAACCTAGGATTTTTCATCGAATTTGGAGCTCCAAATGAGGTAGGCTCGAAAAAATCCTTTATGCATGATGTGTTTGTGCAAAGTGGTGAATTTAATGGCATCAGATTGGAAAAGCAAAGAAAAAATATTCCTGTGTATTGGAAGTAAAATGTTTTCCTGCGTATTGCACTGAGTTTCCCAGTTTTCTGCATCAAAATTCTCCTCCACATTTCCTTTTTGAATTCTCCTCTAGGGAAGATATATGCAGCCGTGGGGTCTAGCCTATATGTGTAAAAAAATTTGAATTTGCATATGTGTCTGTGTGCTGAGAAGAAAACTTGATCCTTGTGCTCTGTCTGTAAAAACCAAATTCGTCTTTTCATAAGCAGACAATCGAGTTCTGGGTGACAGCAGTCTTAAAACCAAAGAATTGTTGCTAGTTGATATTAGACACTCAAGAAATTCCTTCTTGGGTTCAGGGGAAACCATAAAAGGCATTTTATTTTCTAATTAAAGCATAAAAAGAGCTCTCACCATGCGAGGAGTATTCATAAGGAAAGAACCATCAGACTCTAGACTGCACGAGCATCCTAAGGTGGTGGACCTTTTCACCCGAGCAAATTGCATATCCTTCTTTGACAAAATTCAGGGTCATGATGAGGAGATAACTGAGGAGTTTTCAATGTCCCTGAGACCACAGTCAAAAACACATGCCACAGTTAGTTTTATGGGTTTTACCCTAGAACTCACCCCTGAGCTCATCAGTGCAGTTACTGGTCTACCATTGGGGCTCCCTTGGAGCAAAGAAGAGAGATCATTAGGCCAAATTGCTAAGAAGTCATTCTTTCTGCCCATGGAGCATCTTGTAGAAGACAAAAATGGGGTTAGAAGAACCAGCTTGCCTCCTCTCTGGAGTGAAGTCAGTTTCCAAATTATGAAGTACATCACATGTGAAGGAAGGTTTAGCATCATCTATGGATATCATTTCAGGTTGCTGTGTGAACTAAGGCATGGGATTGATTTGCCTCCAGCCAACAAACTGAGAATTCCCTATTTTCTTCTTCAGTCACTAATTGAATGTGGTACAAAATTAAATGAAGGGATCCCAGATTAGTTGGCCCATCATGGGCCCATCAAACTATTGGTGGAAGATGCTTTGCACACCTACACTATCCCCATATCTTGGGAGACCTTCCGAAACATGTCCAGGGATGACAATATCAGAATTCTGGCCGAACACATCACCTAATCCAGTAGTGAGGGGGGAGAACACACTGAGGAAGGTGACAAAACCAACAATGAAAGAACACAAGACATTCAAGCAAAACAAGAACAGAAAGAAAAAGGAGAAATGGGTTAGATTGTTGAGCCTAAAACAGGGGAAGAAACAATAGCGAAAACACCACAGGAAAAGAGGATGCAGAGTAGAATAGAGAAGGCCAAAAAAGCCCAAATGAAGGCTGCCACAGTCAAAGTAGGCACACAGAAACAAAAGGAAAAGACACACCCTAAAATCTCAGCAACACAAACAGAAACAGTTGACACAAGGATTTCTACAGGAAGTAGGGAAAAAGAATAGCAAGAGGAGAAATCACCTGAGATATTGGTAAGGGAGGCAGCAGCTGTGCTTGCTACCTTAAGCACACCTCCAAAACAAAAAGGGAAAAGAAAGAGGCAAACCTCCATGTACTTTAAATCAAGGAGGAGCACACGGGTAAAAGTGTGCAGACCCCAGCCACAGTCAAAAGAGCTAATTGTCATTCAGGACACAACAACTAAACCAAAAGAAGAGTCTCCTTCAAAGATGTCTATCACCTAAGAATGAGGAAGCCCAAAATACTCCACCTGGAGAGAGAAAATTAGGATGATGGACTCAAAGACAGCTCTACAGGAAGCCGAGACGTCTCTACAGGAAACTCTGGCTAAGTTAAAAGAGACCGAGAAATTGGAGGAAAAGACAGCCAAATCATCACAAGGAGAGGGAAAGACCGAGGAGATACTGGAACCAAGCCCTCAGCCTAGCTTGGGCTCATACTACAACCTGTTAGAGGGTGGGAAAATCATCCCACAGAAATTTGTTGTGCCACTCTTCCTTGCATTAGAACAAGGGAGGATCAGAACACACACATGGATGAAAATTTCCAAATATAAGGGAATTGAGGACATAGGCCACATGGAGGAGAAGTTAAAAGAGTTAAGAGGAGAACTGGCCATGGTTAGGCATGTAGAAAGCTGCAAAAGAGCCCAGCTACAGGAGGAGAATGAGCTGCTAAGAAAACAATTGCAGCTACAGGGAAGTCATAAGGAAGATAGGCCGTCCATTTTGGGAGAATAACAACAGCAAGAAAGGCCTCCGGTAGACAAGGAAGCATCTAATGAACAAAAAAATGGGACAAGATGCAGGCTAAGGTTGAGGCACTAATAAAACTGCTACTGGAAAAGGAGTCACATGCAGCAGAGGAAATACAGTCCCTAAAGCAACAGGTGCAAGAGAAAGAGGCCCAACTGGCCTACATGGCCAACTGGGCAGTAGAAGCCTCACAATGTAGGCAACCTGCTAAGTCATATGCCTTATATCTTAAAGATCAATGGTTGCAATTCCCAATTAACACCTTGGCCCAAAGGGGCACCAATCCATTTCATAATTACCATCAATTCATGGCTTTGTGTGACAGCAGCTCAACAGAAGATAAGGCCAAGTTATCAAAATTCTATTTACACAATTTGGCCCTTCTAAACATGAATCTATGGGACCCCAATGCTTCATTGGGGGATGTGCAACTCATGGCCATGGCCTCTTGGTTAAACCATGAGGAAAAGAGGGCAGCAGAAATTCGGAATTTTATGGACAGGGAGCTACGGCAACCACTTATGATCAGAGCAGAACCAGAAGATCCTTTAGCTTTAGTGTATGCCCATCAGTAACTTGCCAACAACCCCCAAGTTCACCCAGATTACATTGAGAAACAAGCTCAGCCCAATGCTCACTTTGAGGACATGGAAAGATTGTTGGGCGATAACTGCATTCATGCTTGTACAAGGAGATGGAACACACTATCCCACAGTCCGAAAATAAGAGAATACCACACTCCAACAGGGATGAGGGAGGCCTTGGCAAGAGTACCAGTCTATAAACAGTCAATGAAAATATGCAGGCCAACTGGATTGGCCTAAAGTTCAGTCCTCCCTGGCTTTTAGGACTGCTAGAAAGAGTCAAAGGAGAAGAGGAGCACAATCAGTGGGAGGAAGTAGAGAGAAAAGCAGGTTTCCATGATCGAGAATAAGACGTCACCTCGGAAGCCTGGGATGTGAGAGAGGTAGTCAAAGCAATCAAAGATGATGAGCTGGATTAGTTGCTCAGAGGATGAGCAACCCATTTAGCAGGGGGTGATGATGAGCCCAAAAAATGGGTAACTTATTGGGCTCATTTTTCCTATTGTTCTCCATTTATGTTAATTGAATGAATGAGAATACTCACTTGACCATGAAGTATAATACGTGCTTATTGCAGATTTTTGGACATCTTTTGGACCAAGGTCAAGCATTTATGAGCCAGTTGACAACCAAATACGAGGGAACAAGGCTGAGGATTTGTAAGAAGGGTGTCTCCTACACTAAATGGCCCCTTCCTCAAGTTCTCCACCATCAGCTCGGAGTTCAGCAGCCCACCAAAGATGATCCCCAAGGGCAGCCGAGCAGCTTTTGTGAAGTGGCTGATTACTTGCAGTTTTGAGCAGCCAAGCCCCTTGAGTTAAGGAGGGTTGTTGGAGGTCCTCATGGGGATAAGTAGGAAGGCTTCCAGCCTTCAGATTTTTAGCTCTTGAACAGTTGTATTTTTGCATTTTAGTGTTTCTCTGCCTTTCAGCTCATTTTCGAGCTTTTGTTGTAAACCTTTTTGTGACATGGTTATTTTTTGAGTAATGGAGATCAGTTTCACTTTGCATCAGCTCTGAGCTTCTTTTAGGAGGCTGTAGCTCTTGGGTTTGGGCCCAACCCAAGTGCCAGTACCTCCTCTTGTGTACTTTTATATGTTTTTCCTGCATTCCTAGAATAGTTTCTGCTACTTAGATTAACATATTGCTTTGTTATTTAGGTTTCTTTTGATGATTGAAATATCTTTTCATGATTCAAGTTGTTTTGATAGTTTGGTAAAGGAAAAGACCTGTAAAAAGGCCACCAAGTAATCCTTGATCTCATCTCTCCTTCCTGGGGACCATGAGCTGAGACCAAGGCATACTTGCTGCCACAAAAACACTGTTTTGCCTTTCCATGCAATCAGAAGTGTTATATTTTTAGTTAGTGAAGTTGATACTAGTTATGAT
Organism: Pinus tabuliformis; assembly: GCA_031772625.1. NCBI lineage: Eukaryota > Viridiplantae > Streptophyta > Pinopsida > Pinales > Pinaceae > Pinus > Pinus tabuliformis. The sequence goes on along the minus strand of CM062816.1, from coordinate 1,342,665,482 downwards.
GACATGCTTATATCTATTATTACTCAATTTTCATAGTTGTATTACATGATTTTCTGCCAATAAACTTTTGTCCACCATGGCTTCTAGTTTTTAGGTCCGAATAGGTTAAAGTAGATAGATCTCTGATGTTTTTATTATTTCTCATATTAGTTTGGAGAAATAGTGTGAAGATCACTTGTAATCCATCCCTACCTATCCTTCCTTCCTCACACCACCTGCTCCAACCCCAGATTCCAGATTCCTTCCCTTCATTCAACACACTCTGCCAGTTTGACCTAATTTTTTCATTTTTGTGCAACATTGGTCCCTCCATCCTTGAAAAAATCCAACCATCTTCATCACCCCCTAGCCTCATTTACCAGGCCCTAGACCTCTTCACAGCCTCATGCAACCTCCATTTCCACTTTCCCACCAGTTTTCCTCCATCAACCCTCAAAAATCCTCTCTCGGCTCTTCCTGTAGAACATCCTGTAGAACCCCTGCAGACTTCCTGTAGAAGATCATGTGGGCAGTTTCTCAAGATCTGATCATTGTGAAACTCTCTGGAAGGGCGCTAAGGACCCCTTAGGCCCTCTTATCACCTTCCCAACTTCCTGCAAGTGCCTGCTCCATTTCCTTTTGCCAATCAACCTCTGCACAGTAAAAAACAGTTAAAGCATATGCATAATAATTTTGCAAAATTACTCAAAAATACAAAATGATGTTTTTTCCAGGTTTTGCTTTAGAATTAGCTTAGACACATGCATTTTACCTTTCCAAGAGTCAATGGCATCCATTTCAGCAGCTTTCATCTCTTTTCTTTCACTAGTAGGGTTAGTCGGTAAAACTAGGGTTTGATAGGTTTTGCATTTCCTTTCAGCTTTTAGTTTCTTTCTGCAAATAGATTAGCCTCCTTAGAGTTATCTTTCATCTGTCATAGTTAAAAGCTTCTTCTAAGAGCTCATAGAAGTTGTCTTAAGCTCCTAGTAGACTTGTGCCAGCTGATCAAGTGACAGCCTATGGCAAGAGCTAGTACTTGTGCATATAGCACCGTCGCTTCCAAGTTTGTTACGAACTACCAGGTTGATAAAAGTAAAGAAGGGAGTCCCAGGAGTTGCAAAATTATTGTTGCAATACTGGAGCCCACCACCTGTCATCAGCAAATCCTCCTGGATCCCAATGTTGCAAAGAACAAGTATCAAGGCTCCAAATCTCCCACTCTACTATAACTCCAACCATGAATGTTGCCCGTCCACCACGTACCAACTCATCACTCTCTCCAATCCAATGCTTTGGCATAATCCAAGCTGAGTCTCATCATACTAATGTTGTGCTAAAATACTAATAAGTGGTTAGCCTACATCCTGCTTCCAACTAAATCATGTAATATCCCTCATCTCTAAGGGCTCTTGCAATACACTGCTCTTAACTACAAACGATACTCCATCAATAGGGTACCAACTCATGATCTCTCGCCAATTCAATGCATGGACACCTGTGCAAGGAAAGAGTCTACTGGGTTGATATGGGTCCCTAATCAATGAATGTGACTTTATTTGGTAAATGAAATACATATGTCTAAGGAACCCTACACCTCTCACTATAATAGGCAAAAGCGGGCAAGATGTGCTACAAACCTTATCTATGTATTCTCAGAGTGGGATGCTACCTGAAAATGTTGTAGCTCGGTTGACTGCCACTACATCGATTTGCACATCATCAATTGGTAGACCCAAAGATGGATGAACTTCCATATCCTTTGCCTAATAGGAAACAACACACTCATCCAATACACCAATCTCCTGCCAAGCTATCATGTCATACTCCAACACCTCCTAAAGACATGTGTTTGCAAATACTGCCACCCTGTTAGCTGTCTGCACATCTATATGCTCCTCATCAATGGATGACCCCAAGGATGGCTTCTCATCCTCCTCCATCATGGACTCAACATGAACCTCCAATTGGCTCTTCCCAAAAGGCTCATCATGCATACTTCGCATATCATCCTTCTGAGCTGACTCATGCTCCATCATAAGCTGCTCATGTTGACTCATCACTGGTGACAAACTATCTTGAATGTCGCTCCTGAGACCCACAGACTGCTCATCATATGAATTTGGTCCGATGTTAATATCTTGTAATGACTCCTACTCCTCTATTTTATCTCTATGCTAAGTCATCAACTGCTCATCTGCTCCCTGATCTCTTACCCACATGGGAACAATCGGATGCTTCTCCTACTTCTCTACCACACATGGATGCATATCTGGGCTATTGTCATCAACTCCATATGATTGCTCGTGCTCCTCTAAGGTATCATCATATGAACCCATGGACTCCTCCAACAAAGAGTCCTCATCCTGACAGACATCAAGAATATATCCTTGCTTTACCGTTGTCATCTCCTCAGTGTCACTCAAGCATGAGTGGTGAGGTCCCCAAGGTCCTTTGTAGATGAAGACAAGTCCCTTCCTCCTCATCTCATTCTTGTTTCATGAGCACCCAAACTTGAGTTGCCACTCCCTGGTCAGTTGTCTCCTAAACAACACAATTTTCTGCTCAACCAACCTCTCAGCTAGACCATAAATGATTTGTGATACCAACTGCTTTCTCCTCCAAGAAGAGAACAATCGAGACTACAACTCTCGACACATGGCATCACAACCTCTCATACATCTAGACAAGATGGGTTGCATGTGTGATATGACTCTATCGGGATGATGTTTCCTAATGCTGAAGAAGCATTGGAAAATCTCTAAGATAAAACCATCACACTCTATATCAAACATGACTTCATATGTCCTAGTTACAGCCATAACATCTAAAATCTCAAGCTTCTTCCCAAATGTAGGACCCACACTATTGTCCAAGTCTTGAAAGTATCTACTATCATCTTGAAAAATCTCTTCATAACATCATCATTGTAAGGAGCTATAAGGGTGGTTAGTCTCATGATGCTACTAAGCCAAGAAGAAAATGGAAGTATAACCCCTTCACAAGGTTTTCCCAAGAAATTTGGTTGTATGAGAGCAAGCATAGCTGGTCTTAGAGCCCACATGAGTTTCTTCCCTTCTAATTTGTTTACTCCAGAAATGAGTGCATCCATTTCATCTAGTTTGAAAAGGACTTTCCATGGACCCTCATGTACTTCAAATATGTCCCAAGAGAAAAACTATTATGTCATATTTCCTGTCCCTTCTGCACATCCTTTAGTTGTCCTTTTGGAAGAATGGCATAGGCCCCTCTTGAGAAAGTTTTGTTGTTCAGTTTGGGTTTTTGGTCTAGAATGCAGTCCACTAATGCATTGTTGTGTTGATTTAAGAGATGTTTTAAATAATCCATTTTTCACTAGTTCCTCACCAACTCACTCTCAAGCAATCAATGCTAATATCGACATGTGTTCTTTGAAAACTATGCTCTACAAACACTGTTAGCAATACTCTACCATTGTTCAACAATAAAAACCCTTTGCAGTATTATAGATTCTCAGTAGCTATACAAGGCATCATAAAAAATAATTCCAGGACCCACCCAACACTTTCAACAATATGTAACAAGTAGGAACTCATTCTTATCTCCAATAGTCCATGTAGACATGCAAGGCACAAAAAATATTCAACAACAACATATGGTTATGGAAATGATTACTTTTCCCCATAATTCATAACCTTGACATATAGCTCAACAAATAATGAATCACAACAAGGATGACTTAGGAAAATGGTATCATCCTGAGCACATTAGAATGTTCGCAGTATGATCATAGCTGAGTTTTTAGAAATATTTTCAGAACAATCACATTAGAAAAAGTAATACCTTCACGCCAATTCCCATCATTTCCCAGCTCAGAAGTTGGGCATTCTCAACACCATCACTACTCGTGCCCTGATAATCTCTGATGAAAATATATTTGATAGAGTTAAATCCCATCTCCTTAATGTCTTTGTTGAAAATGGTTATAACAGACACCTCGGTCAGAAAGCTTTCCTTAAAGCCTTCAAGAACTCGGCGGTCAAAAAATAACCTAAAGATCGTATCCTGGGGGTCCATATGCCTTTTATCCAAGGGACCACTAATAAGATTGCTAAGATTCTTAAGAAACATAATGTTCCCTCGACCTTCAAACCCCTTGAAACCATTCATAATTCCCTCTGATCAATAAAAGATCCCATCAACCCCAAGGACATGAAAGGTGTCTATATTATTCCTTGTTCATGCAGAACCCCCAACATTGGTGAGACTGGTCGCTCTATTAACCAAAGGATTAATGAGCACGCAACTGACCTAAAACATGGGAGAACCAAGTCCTCTACAATGGTGGAACATGTAGAGAATACTAATCATCATGTTTGTATTGAGGAAGCCCAAGTGATTTCTAAGGTTGCACATTTTCATCACCAGAAATTTAGGGAAGCTATTGAAATCGAAAAGAGGCTCGTTAATCTAATAGAGATGATGGGTGGAATATAAGTAGTTGTTGGATCCCTCCCCTTTCTTCCCAGTCACATCTTCCCTCTGCTTCGTCCCGCCCCCGCCCCCCATTAGTAGCTTAAACTAAAAGAATTCCCCCCTTTCCTTTTTTGCCCTTATCCTTACTAACAGGTTTGTTTCTCTTTAGATGGTTGAACGAATTAATTTAAAAAGTTTCCCAAAAACCGTTAATGATATAATATTACTTTCTACAATTGTTTAATAATATTTAATTTAAAGACAATGTTAAAGCAATACTACTAACTCATATTAAACATTAATAATATTACCCTTGTCATAACTGTGTAAAGGGGTTAATATTATAAGATTACTATCTAGATTTATAATAGGAAGTTTATTACTATAATAATATTACAATTATACTTAATATCATTGTATTAAAGCATTTATGACTCGTTTTAAATAAATATTAATATTATACATATCATTAAGATTGACTCGTAATAAATAGTAATATTATACATTAAATTAAATTATGTTTACCCTTGTTATAACTAACTGTAAGGGGTTAATATTACCCATTATAAGATTAATATTTAGATTTGAATAATATGGTTTGGTAAAAAAATTTGTAAATTCTACCCTATTATATTATTATAATTTAATAAGTTTTAGTATAATAACTTTATAAAACTTATTAGATAATCCAGGAATGTATTAAATGTCATCATAATATACTAATATATATATATATATCTATATATATATATATATATATATATATATATATATATATATATATATATATATATATTTCATTAATAATAATATTATAATTAAATAATTTTTAACCTACCTAATCTAGCCGTTTCTTAATCATTGTGGCCTTGGTCCAATTAAGCCTAATATATCAATTTTTCCAGTCAAGCCTAACTGTTGGAAGATCTGCCATCCCTATTTAACATGGAGCCATGATATGATTTTTCAACTTGTCCTGATGATGGACTACACTCGTTGGTTCGAAATTCAATCATGATCATAGCTACTAAAATCTCATGAAAAAAAACCCATAATGATAATAAGCACAACACACTAGAGATAATAAAAACTTGGTATATCATATCTAGAACAATTCCTTGAACTAGCTCATTCTTCTCTAGCCGACCTTCATAGAGTGTCTGAACCTCCTAGCAAACTCTGTATTGTACTAGAATATTCCACCCTTAATGTTCATTGTTTTCCCCTTATATTCTCTTATTTCACTTATTTGAATCACCGTGTAATGTGGTCAACACTTTGTATAGGCATACTATAGTGGTTTTCTTCTTGTTGAATCTAATTAGGGTGTGCAGAGTACTCAAAAACAATTGTAGATCCTGGGCCATGATAACAGTTTTTCCTAAGCTTGTTCCGGCAATGTAGTAATCAATACATATGCTGCAACAACGTGCTAATATCATGCATCATCAACAACGTTTTACCTACCAATTAATATCCATGTAGAATATTATTATTCACCAGTGATAGAATCTTAACTCAGCCACAATAACTCAAAGTGACACGCTGCCTCGTAGTGATGCGACTTGACTGTGCGTTGTTATGATAGAGAGATGCCAACTAATATCAACATGGCCCCATGATAAAAACAAGAGTTTTGCAATAAATTCACTGCTCACAGTTCACTTTCTCGATTTTATTCTTGAAATGGCGGCTGGACACTCTCGGTTGCTACTCGGTCTACATCGTCAGCTACTTTGGCCAATCACAACTTGTGATTTGGTAAGCATGCACCACTTTTCATTAGACTGTAAACTAAAATTTGATATCAACTTTATCATCCACAAGAAAAATAAAAAGGCTCAGGCCTCAAACAGAGATGGAAAAATACTCCTTTGCCAAACACATCCTCCAGCTAGGAAACTCACACAATCTTCATGATGCAGGCAAATAACTCTTAGAGATGAATCATGAGTTCCTTGGGACCATGACACAGGATCTGCAAGTGTTGTTGAGTACTTTGCACTCTCTATATTAAAACAGCACAGGACTGAGTTGTTTTATATACAGCTCAGTCTTGTGCTAACAATCGCCAACTGATCTATATGATTGTTCTATCTCACCCCTACCGCCGAAAATTTTGCCATTGACCCTTACACTCAGAAATTTTGGGTTCAATTGAAATATATTTCATCTCCCTCAGACATATTTTGCAAAATAACAATACATGTTTTGAATGAATGATGTGCCCCGCTTTCAAAATCGCAATGGCTCGGTCTTTGATTTTGACAGCTCTTTTCGATCCTTCTCTAATGCACCTAAATTGCTTCACGCCTTGGAATCACGAACAACCTTAGTGAATGCAGCGTTGTCTTCCCTTTGGCTTAGCGGTTTATAGAATAAATATTTGATTTTATAGAGAATGATATGAAGGCCCACTTTGGTCTTAATAAAATAATACTTCAGTCCCCAGAAAACAAATATTCGACCCTTAGGAACATACCAGCTTTCAAAATGTAAGAGTAGGCCCCTTCGATGATTTGATAGACGACCTTATTTCAACTTCCAATTTGTTGAATGATTATTAAGAAAAAAGACAAATCAAAAAAAGAATTGTCTAATTGCTTAATTTGTAGGATGGCCAAGACATGGTTGAAAAGCTCTGCCTCTTAGCAGAACTACTCTAAGTAATTTGAAACCCTTGCAACTGAAACTCCTCCCGCTGAGTTAAGGCTAAGGCTCGATACCATTGTGATATCCAAATGAGAAAATTTTGGAACAGGCTCTTCACATAAATTTTTCCATACATTTAATAGAAGATTTCCATGTAAAAATAAGCAAATAAAGCACTGCAATCTCATAACACAATGAACTAGAAATCATCAGCTCTATTATATTAGAAGAACTAGGGTTTACATTCAAATAAAACCCATTGAGTTAAGAGAAATGGCCTCGGAGAGATCTACAATAATGCTACAATCGGCCTCCAAAACAAACTGAAAACCTAATACACTGCAACCTGTGAACCCTGAATGGATTTGCCAATGGAAGAGATGGGTGCTTTCCCACTATCACTGAATTACACAAGGGTTTCCATCCTAGGGCTGCTACTAGAGTAGAGAAATGGGTTCTCAACCTTACATACAAGAAACAATATCAAAACCAAGATGTATCCAAATGACCTTCTCCTCCTCTTTTAAAGATCTCATGGATAGATCTCCAAGCCTCTAGAAGCATATTATTTTATTATTTTATTATTATTCTAGAAGCTCCTACATTGACTTTATCTTAAGTGACCCTTTTATTTTATTTTAGTTTATTTTATTTAAGTCACTTTTGGCCCCCTTTTATCCAAAATGGATCCTAAAACCTCTAAGTCATAATGTATATTAATTATCAGAAACACTATTGCAAGGGAAAACAATGAAAGAATGGCGGAAACAGAGCTAAGAAAAGGTTCAAATAGTGTTGCACAGGAGCCATTAGATCAGATAGAGCAATGGTCCAGATCAAATCGATAGATTGCATCGAAGGAGGTTAGCAGAGTATATCGGAGGAAACCTTATGGGAAACATGACCGCAACCCAACAATACAACGTGAGCCATTGATCAAGCGTGCAGATCAACGGTGGACATGAACGGAAACATATCGTATCGCAATTCTCTAAGAGGAGGACTTAAACACATGATAGAAGGCTTAAGCGATATGCGAAGGCCGCATTATCGCATCGCAAAGAACCAAGGGGCAAGGACAGAACTTGTAGACTTAAGACTGAAATGTAAAAAAACTTCTTGATATATTGAAGATATATATATATATATATATATATATATCTTATTAATAATGAATAGATAGATGATGATGATTACAAATGGGGTTCCTAGCTTATATACTACCATGGACACCCTTTGGGGAAAAGGCATGATCTTATGATCGTGCCCTTTCATCTAATTTAACTGAAAATTAAATAATAAACCTAATCTAACTAATTTTTACATAACATTGCCTTCCTCTCGAAAGAATGCTTTGTCCTCAAAGCATACGTAATGATGGATGTTGTTGACAAAATGCTTCATTCTCCCAAGAAGCTTCTTCTTTAGGTAAGTGCTTCCACTTGATCAAATATTCCTTGATAGTACGATATTGAAGCTTTCTTTCTCTAGTAGACAAAATAGCTTCTGGTTCTAAAATGAATCTTCCCTCTTCATCTAGGGATGGAAGTGTTGTTTGCGCTGTTTGATTGTTACCTAGTGCCATTTTAAGGCAATATACGTGGAAGACGTTGTGAACACGACTTGTATCTGGAAGGCTTAAACCATACGCAAATTGGCTAATATTTTTGTTGATCTGATAAGGTCCATAAAACTTTGGTGCCAATTTGATTTTTCCTTTCTGTTTTAAGGATAATTGTTTGTATGGTTGGAGCTTAGCGAATACCCATTCTCCAACTTCAAACTCTCTTTGGGTTCACTTGTTGCTTCATACGATTCATTGCATTATTCAGGTTTTCTTTTAATATTTAGACGATTTGTTGGGTTTCTTCTAGTTTATTTTTAACAGCGGGTAGATTTTTCTGGACAATAGCTTGATCCTTCCATTTCAGGGGTTCATACCCATATAGAGTTTGAAATTGCGTCATTTTTGTTGATGTATGATAAGTGGAATTATACCACCACTCAGCAAGATGTAACCATTGAGCCCATTTATTTTGTTTTTCTGTAGCGTAGCAACATAGGTAGGCCTCCAAACATTTATTGACAACCTCTGTTTGGCCATCTGTTTGAGGGTGATAAGAAGAACTCATATTTAGGTAGGTTCCTATATGGCTGAACATTTCCTTCCAGAAATTACCTTTGAACTTGGAATCTCTATCACTCAGAATGACTTTCCGAAAACCGTGTAACTTATATATATTTTTGCAAAATGTTTCAGCGATTTCTTTTGCTGAGTATGACTTCTTTATTGCCATAAAGTGATCATATTTATTGAGTCTATTGACTACTATGAAAATCTTGTCCTTGCCTTCACATACTAGTAATCCTTCGATAAAGTCCATCGAGATTTCTTCCCATTTCTGATTTCGAATGTTTAAGGGGTGAAGTAATCCTGGTGTCATAATATTTTTGCTTTTATTCCTTTGACATGTGTCACACTCTGCTACATACTACTGAATATCACAATTCATTCCCTTCCAAAAGAAGGATTGACATGCATTGTAGTAAGTCTTAAAGAATCTGACATGTCCAGCTGGCGATGAGTCATGTAATTCTTTAAGTATCTTAAACTTAAACTTGGAATTTGTATTTAGATATATTCTTCCCTTATACCATAGGATATCATTCTTCCACTCAAATTTTGAGTTATTAGGAAGGTTATTGATTATTGCTGTTATTTCTGGATCCTTGGCATACTCACTTTAAATTTTGTTAAGCCACTCAGGGACAGCAACCAAAATTGCAAGTAGTGTTGGTTCTTCATCTTTCCTGGATAAGGCATCTGCTACTACATTGTCTTCACCTCTTTTATGTAGTATTTCCAAGTCAAAAGTGGAAATTTTTTCAATCCATTTTTGTTGTTTTTCATAAAGTGTTTTTTGTTGAAGGAGATGCAGGAGACTGTTATGGTCTATTAGAATAGAAAACTTACTTCCCAAAAGATATTATCTCCACTTAGCTAGTGCATGCATGATAGCGATCATTTCTTTGTTGTATGTGTATTTGAGGCATTCTCTTTTGTTGAGCTTCCTACTTTCAAAAGCTATTGTATTTCCTTGTTGCATTAATACTGCACCTATACCAAATCCAGAAGCATCACACTCAATGACAAATGGTTTAGAAAAATCTGTTGTTGCTAATACGGGAGCATTAGACATAATTTCCTTTAATTTTTCAAAACACCTTCTTGCTTCCTCATCCCATAGAAACGAATTCTTATTTAAAAGATTTGTTAGAGGTGCAGTTTTATGTGCATAGTTTTTAATAAATCTTCGGTAATATCCAGTCAAACATAAGAACCCTCTTAGCTTGGATATATTAGCAGGTTTGGATCATTCTTTTATAGCTTTGATTTTGTTAGGGTCCACCTTTACGCCTTCATGGGATATAATGTGTCCAAGGTATTCTACTTCTTCCTTTTCGAAGGTGCATTTGGATTTTTTTGCGTAAAATTGGTGTTCTTTAAGTAGTGTAAGAACTTTGTCCAAATGTTGCAAGTGCTCCTTCCAAGTTACTGTAAATTAGAATATCATCAAAAAATACTAATACAAACTTTCTGAGATGTGGGCAAAATAATTCATTCATAGTTGCTTGAAACGTTGTTGGTGCATTGGTTAATCCAAACGGCATTACTTTAAATTCATAGTGACCTTCATGTGTTCGGAATGTCGTTTTTGGTATGTCCTCTAATATAATTCTAATTTGATAGTAGCCTGATCTTATGTCCAATTTTGAGAAATACCTTGCGCCATGTAGCTCATCCAACATTTCGTCAATAAATGGGATTGGGAACTTGTTTTTAATTGTTATTTTGTTTAATTCCCTATAGTCAATACATAGCTTGAATGACCCATATTTATTCCTTACCAACACCATTGGAGCGGCGTAAGGACTTTTACTTTTCGAGATGATTCCACACTTTAAGAGGTCTTGGATTAATCTCTCGATTTCTGTTTTTGGGTGATGTGAATATCGGTATGGCTTGATGTTGACCGAGTCTAATCCTGTCTTGACTTCTATTGTATTCTCAATTTCCCTATTAGGCTGCATCTTCATAGGTAGGTCTTGAAATACTTTTTCATGTTTCGTAATTAAATCTTGTATCTCTGGTGACTCTTCACTGGTCATATTTGCAGATAACATTTCTAACTGATGACGTTGTACTACATAAGCGGGTGCTCCCTTTCAAATCATCTTCATCATCTGCGATGATGATACAATTTGATTTTCTAGTGCTTGGAATCCATGTAATTTGTACTTCTGACCTCCCCATTTGAATTTTATAAACTGTACTTGGTGGTTGGCGGCATAAGTACCTAAAGTTTGTAACCACTGGATACCTAAGACTACATCTACTCCTCCTAATGGCACTGTGAAAAACGGAGACTCTAAACTAAAGTCTTGAATCTGCAATTTAACCTTATGGCATTTCCCCACCTTTTCAATCTTCTTACCGTCAGCTACCATCACCTTCATGTTTGGTAAAGGAAATGAAAAAATATTGAGTCTCATTGCCATGGTTGCATCTAAAAAATTGTGTGTGCTACCAGAGTCGATGAGAACCACTACGTTGTTCTTATTTATGTGTCCTTTTAACTTTAAGGTCTAAGGTTGTGATATACCTATCATGGCTGATAATGACACTTCCGAAAAACTTTCGTCATCTAATTCTAGTGAGAATTCTGGGGCATCTTCTGTTTCTTCTATGTCAGAATCTTCATTGTTTGAATAATTGGTTGCTTCACAATTATATAGGTTCTTTGCTTCTTTCCCTTTAGCACACCTATGCTTGGGGTCCCACTTCTCACCATAGTGCTTGCATTTATCCTCTTTTATCCTTTATGTTTCCACATTAGATTTTTCATCTTCACGTTGATGTGGTGGAACATATCTTATATTTTTTTCGTTCGCATACTGAGGTGTTCTTCGTCTTGAATATGTTTTTTTAGATTTTCACCAAAATATTTGTTTGAATTTCTTTTCAGCTGTTTTTGCTTTTCGTCTTGCTACTTCTATTGATTAAATGTCATGGATTTCAAGTTCTACTTGTAAATGGGTTTTGAGTCTCAAGATGTATGATTGAATTAGACGAGATTCTGATAACCCAGGTACTCGTGTTACTAAGGTCTCCCATTCTTGAGTGTATTTTTCCACACTTCCTTTTTGTCATAACTTGATGAGTTTTGAAAAGAACTCTTCTTCTCTTACACCTTGGAATATTTTAAAGAAGGCATCTTTAAATTTTCTCCAGCTAATGACGTGTGTTGTTTTTTTCCACCACATACACCAGTTATATGCTTCTCTTTCCATTTTCATGGATGCATGCGTGAGCTTTTCGTCATTGTCATTGATGTCATATATCTCAAAGTATTCTTCTGCTTTATTTATCCATGCAACATTGTTTTTTTTGTTTCCATCGAATTTAGGAATCTCAACTTTTTCCCTTCGCTAGTATGTTGCTAATGGTTGAGTGAAAAAAGGGTGTTGATTAGTAAAGGTATCCCAAAGTTGCTTATCTGTAAAGGTTGTGGTACTCGTTTCTTGGTGGGGTGTCACTATTTTTTTGGGGATTCAACCTTTTCATGAGAGTCTGTTGACTTTGTTGAATCTGATGAGATGTGTTCTTGATTCTCTTCACTTTCTTTTAGTAGTTGTTCGGGTGTACAATTCAACTTTTTACACAAAAGTTTCAACATTGTTAAGGCATCTCTGATGTTTACTTCTGTTTGGACATGTTGATTTTCCATCTTTATTTCTATTCGATTTGTCGTATCATGAAGATTTTTGATTTCGTCGGCTTGCTCCCCAAGCTTGATCTAGAATTCGTTTAATCTTTTACTGACCCCATTGTGGTTGTTATTTATCTTATGCTCCGATACCAGATGAAGTGTAAAAAAACTTCTTGATATATATATATATATATATATATATATATATATATATATATATATATATATATATATATATATATATATATATATATATATATATATATATATATATATATATATATATATATATATATATATATATCTATATATATATATATATATATATATATATATATATATATATATATCTATATATATATATATATATATATATATATATATATATATATATATATATATATATGTTATTAATAATGAATAAACAGATGATGATGATTACAAATGGGGTTCCTGGCTTATATACTGCCATGGACACCCTTTGGGGAAAGGGCATGATCTTATGATCATGCCCTTTCATCTAATTTAATTTAAAATTAAATAATAAACCTAATCTAAGTAATTTTTACATAACAAAGACTGTGCGATGAGCACTTCATTGACAATCCTTAGATCTGGAAAGGAATGCATGGTTGTGATTCAAATCGGCGATCGAAACAATCAGGGTGATCAGGGATCAGGGATCAGGATTGCAACAGAGCAAAGGACCATTTGAGTAGTGATACCGTTTATGCACCGATAGCCAATGAGGCCAATCGGAGCAATCAGGGATCGACAATTGGGTAATACAAAGGGACATTGACATGTGATATGCGATTGCGATCAAGCTGGACCCAATAGGAATTATAGATGTGGCTTGATAATATTTGAGTTCCGATATAAAAGCGTTTGTCGAGTTTCTTAGTGTTTTAATGTATTTTGTGTATTTCCATTATAAACCCAAATACAGAGGAAACCATGGCATATGGGCTCTTGCGACTTGCTATTGCAATGCAACAACAGACCCGATAGGATTATATGTTGCATTCAATATCTTTTGAAGTCCGGTCTTGGTGGATTTTCCACTGTTTTTTAGTGTTTTCATGGTATTTCTCTGTGTAAATAGAGAAGTGTAATTTCCAGGGATTTTCACCCACGCTGGTCCTTTCCATTTGAAAAAAGGTGGCCACCATACCTTAAAGCATTTTGCAATGATTCTTTAACACTCTACAATGATTTGAATAGACAACGGTTGGGAGTCAAAAAGCCCGAGAATGGAGTTGAATGAACAATGCCGATAGGATTAAAAGCCATTCAATGGCAGAGAACAGGGGGGAAGCAGCTGCTCATATAGAGAGAGAGCAAGAGAAAGTAGAAGACAGAGAGCAAGAGGGAGAGTCTGTGTACTCTTGTAGACTTTAGGATTTCAAGTAAATCCCTGTTGTTTTGTCACTGTTGTGTTGAGACTCGGTTTGAGCTCACACTTGTAATAATCTACTCTTGAAGACATAATGTTACAGGGAAAAGTGTCTATTTAGAACTGCTCTATCCCACTAAGGTGTGACAGCTGCCTTAGAAACAAACAGAGAAAAACTACTTTTGTTTTTCCTTTATGAATTATAAATAGAGAGGAATAGAAAGACCAACCTCTGTCTTGTGCTAGTCCTTCGATTCAATCCATCTCTTCTTTGATAGTCCCCAGCTACCTGCTCCCTTGCACACCCAGCTTCACAAAGTACTTGTAAGATCACAGAAGCATGGCACTATACAAAGACATGGATATATAATCATAAACAATCTAGGATTAGATGTAAATTGACCATACAAATGTAACAAGCATCAATGATACAAAATCATGGAGGAAAACTCAAATAGCTTTTATTGATAAACAAGAAAAGATCCAGGAGACGTTACAACTAGTTGTTCTGACCCAGCATCAACCTCCCAGCAAAGAAGCCCCTCTTCAACTCAAACAAAGCTTAGATCACCCAACAATCTGATGTTTGTCTCTAGAAACCAACAGCAATTCCTTACAATATGCAAAATTCCAGCCTCTGGATCTCTAGGATGAGGGATCCATATATAGATATCTATAAGGGGGATGAGTCAGCTTGTGATTTGATTAGTGTCTTCTCACTGATAGTTCTTGCTTCCACTTGGAGGCTGAGGGCCTCTTACTCATCCTTGGTCGAATTCAGTGAGGCAACTGTCACAAGAGAAGATTCTGGAAGCTTCCATTGCCTCTCCACCTCGCGGAATGACACTGCCATTTGTCATTTCTAGCCCATCGCACCCCACAGAAGGGACTTTTGAAATGCAACGCACCCTCACATTGTATTTAGGTGAGATGCAATGCACTTAGCCAGTGGAGCAGCTGCAATGATCCTGTTTTGACCAATTCTGAGTAGTTTCTCATGGAGAACTTTTGGGAGAAGCTGTAATCTCTTGACCTTGTTCCTTTAGGGGTTAGAACAACACTTTTAGGGACTTAGGAACCCTTGTTTTATGGACATTTCATGCTTGGGGTTGTAGGGCACAAAAATGTCTATAACAGTTGCCCCCTAAAGTATGAGGCCGTTAACCTTTTGGTGTCGGGTGAAATGCTTTATTATGAGGATCCGAAGTTCTTTCAATGCTGGGAGGAGACCTGTAATAAGATAAAATACAATACATTATCTTCATAATATTTTCATGATCTAGCTGAGGCGGGAATTTCCATGCTCAGCTTTATAAATTCATTTTCATGTACATAGGACAGACAATCGTCTGAGTGTAGACTGATGATTCTGGTAGAGCCATCATCCTTTTGATAGGATGATTATCTGTACTGCAATGATGTACATTTAATGTCTTTATTTCCATGAATATATATCACAGCCCGGATGGATGAAACTAGATCTGGGGTCTTCAATCTCGTCTGATCTTCACTTGAAGTACAAGTCGATCCAGGTGAGAAATGTTCTGAAGTTGAACATGGAAAGACATCGCTTGATTACCAGTCAATGATGTAAACTGTTAACAAGCTCGAGAGGAATCACCGATAATGATAATGACCCTCAAGGTACTGTAGCACAATTCACGTGGTGTGAATAAAGGACTTGGCGTCGAACACCACGCAAAATCTTTCGGTCAAAGGCCATTGATGTAAACCTGTCACCGGAAGTGAGAAACTTGCCATTGAGGCATGCAAACTTCAAAGTATTGAATGGGGTGTTCCTAGATCAACTTCTTTGGATAATGAGCTGATGTCGACAAGAAGTGATCCGTCACAGGAGGGCCTTAATGAATCCCACATCAATGACACGGAACGGAGCAAATGATTTTAATGGAGGTGAAAACGATCTGGTGATATAAGGTTCAGGGTGGCGGTCATGAAAGAATGAAGAATAATGTATGGTAGTGGGTGAGACACAGGTGAATTCACTGAATGACTTCTCTTGAACATATCGGCGACACTGATGTGATGGATTGGTAGCATTAACCCCAAATGTGGATGGTATGGCATGACCATGGTGATGTGACCGGTGAATGAAACAACCCAACCCGACTCGGACACGGAGTGGAAGTGTCATGTTCAAGAGGGACTTGCTACCAACAACGTTTCTTTGAGTTTTCTTCCCAATTTTTCCCCAGTCATTGCTGACCAGTACCTCTTTATTTTTGTCAAGCTTGAGGAGGATAACATATGCTTGTTCTATAATTTTCCCTTCGGACAAACCCATCGCTATGTTTTAACGAGCCTAGCGATAGTGAAACTCGTTCTCGTCTATAGACAAGTTTGTCGCTATTAATAATTTTAACGAGTTTAACGACAAAGATAACTCGGTCCTTTTCAATTTTAGAGAGTCTGAAAAGGAACATAAAGGTAACTCCAAAGTTCCTTTTTCGTCATCTAATCCCTTAAGTCCAAAAAAGTATAAAACAATATAGAAGGGATGAATTTTCGATACTTTTAACGAGCCAAACAAAACAAGCGGTCGATATTTTTGTGGAATAATCCCTCAGGTCCAAAAAGATTAAAATCTAGAGGAGGGATAGCACTTCTTGTCCCTTTAACGAGCTGGAGAGGCCAATGGCTCGGCAATCTTTTCATATTTTACGAGTGAATTGAAAAGAGCTTAAAGGAAACTTGTCTTTTGAGGAACGAGTGATAAAACAGGTAGCAGCTGATTCCAGGTAAGGTTTGGAATTTTCCAATCATGGCAGTGTCACAAGGATGGCTAGTGAAATCACTCTTCGCAGCTGTTCCTCAAAATGGGTAAACAATCAAATGGAGGTGAATGATCAGCCAATGAAAAAGTGGAGGTGAAGGTGCAAACACGACCAAGGCTTTAACGGTTGAAGTACTACATTCACAATGGTTATTTATCAGGGAATAGTTCATTTTTTAACGAGCTTAAACGCGGGGGGAAACATTTCCTCATGTCTTATGTTTATTTTTTAACGAGCTTGAACTATGTGCTAAAACTGCTCGATGCTGGTTTATTTTTTAACGAGCTTGAACCTTGCGGTAACATTGCTCGATTAATCCAGTCGTGTGATAAGAATGTCTCATATAAAATGGCAACTTTTAGAGTTTTTCCCCACATCCTTTCTTCATGCAAGTTAGGAAACGACTAATCCTACGAGTTTAAAGGGATAGAGGTCCTACAAATTTAAAAAATAAATAGTTGCTCTTCACTTGCACTCCAAAAGGTTTGCATGCCCCCAGGTATAAAACAAAGTTTCAAGGTTACCCCTTATTTAGTCCATTAAAACATTTGTTTTACCGAGAGAGGCCTACCTCTTATAGATTACCCAAAGATTGTTCTATTCACAGTGCAAACAAAACACTTCTTCGGCGATGCCTACCGAGATAAACAAAGGTGAGTGAAGGAGGCTACTCCACTCACATAACTGTGACAAGAGAATCTTGTTCTAGAATAACCCCCTCTTCCAATCACAGATGGGAGTACAGACTAGTCATATTCTCTCGCGGAAACCTACCCTATACCCAGAGTTTTTCTGCCAAAGCAGACCTGTTATAGACATTTTTGTGCCTTACAGCTATAAGCATGAAATGTCCATAATCCAAGGGATCCAAAGTCCCTAAAGATTTTGTTACATCTCCTAAAGGAACAAGGTCAACCAATGACAGCTTCTCCCAGAAGTTCTCCACCAAAAACCACTCAGAAACAGTCAATTCAGGATCAATTCAAGTGCTACACTAGCTGCCTGCGTTGCAAAGCACCCAAATGCACTGGCTAGGTGCGTTGCAACGCACTTGGATACACTACCCAGGTGTGCTGAGCAGGAAATGACAAGTGGCAAGCTCATTCAACGAGGTGGAAAGACCATGGAAGCTTCCAGAATCTTCTCCAATGACACTTGCCTCAATGAATTCGACTAGTGATGAGTAAGAGGCTCCCAACCTCCAAGTGGAAGCAAGAAATAACAGAGAGAAGCCACAAGTCAAAACATAAGTTGACTCATCCTCTCTGCTTACATCTATATATGGATCCCTCATCCCAGAGATCCGGAGGCTGGAATTTTGTACTTTGCAGAGGATTGTTGTTGGTTTGAGATTAAGATTAGTACATTGGGTGATTTATGCTTTGTTGGAGGAGAGGAAGGGATTCCTTTGCTGGGAGGTAGATGCTGGATCGGAACTCACTTGGTTGTATCTCCTCTTGGACTTTCTTATTCTATCAATAAACTATTTGAGTTTCTCCTACATGTTGTGTATCAATGATGTTTTGTTATATTTGCATGTTTAGCTTAATCTGATCTTGAGCTTTTTATGAATGTATATCTATATCTTCGTGTAGTTTCTCTCTCTTGTGATCTTGCAGGAATTCGGTGAAGCTGGGCCGGTGAGGGAGCAGGGAGCTGGGAACTATTGAAGAGAGGAGCGATTGGATCAACAAACTAGCGGAAGACACAGGTTAGTTACATCCTTCCTCCTCATTTACATTTCATAAAGAAGAAATACTCAAGTAGTTTTCCTTGTTTGTTGCTAAGGCACTATCACACCTTAGAGTGGGATAGGGGCGTTCTGAATAGATACTTTTCCCAACAACAAATTGGCGACTCCACTGGGGATCGTATCTAGTTAGTTTATTTGTGTTTCTATTGTTGTTCTTCTCATAAACTCAGGAGTGCCGAATCGAACTGCATTTGCCATTTACAAATGCAAAGTAGAGATCTGCTACTCTAGTCCATTCACTGGGCCTGTTTTTATGACCTGAACAAGCTGATCCACAAATGCTCTAACTGCCCTTTGTGATAGATCTTAGTCCTCCTTTAAATCATCCTCCTAATTGTACCTAATTGATAGCTTTTATCCGGCCAAAAATTGTAGATTAAACTGCAAACCGTGACCCAGAACCCAGAGACAATTCTCGTTTCTGCTTCAGCGCAGGCTCTGTGAAGAGGTTCTGCATTTCAACGCAGGTCCCGAGAGGGCTACCTGTGCTGAAGTTCAGTTTCTCTGTGCTGGGGGTGCGCTGATCAGCCTTTGCCTTGTGCAGCTGTGGTTCCCTGTTTCCTTTTGCTCAGTTTTATCTCTGTATTTTGCAGCCTGTTATCAGTGTGTTACCTATCTGAAACCCCTTTTCTTTGCCTCAATTCCGCCTCAGTTGTATAAAGAAACTGTATTTGTTCTTTGTGTATTTGTTACATCATTTGCAGTTTCCCATTACAAAAGTAAACTAGTCATACTGTCGCCCTTAGATCTAGACCTGTCGTAAGTGTCGTTTTGATCTTAGGAGTGCGTTTGTTTGTTGTTCACAGTTGATTACGCTTTTAATTTTGCCTTTTGGTTTGAATTTATGCATTTCTAGTGTTGAAACAAGTGTTTACTTCAAAATCATAAGTGTCGTAATCGTTTTTTTGAGTTCAAAAAGAAACTTGTTTGTGTTTTCACTTGAAATCGAATTCAAATTTTGTACAACAGCTTTCTTTTTAGGCATCAATATTAAGAAAGCGAAAACAAATACATGCATTTGTGCATTTTCATATTGATCGTTTGTATGGTTTGATTTAGGAAAAGTGCATTTACAGTGTGCTCTTTGCTCTTTGAGAAAAGATTGTGTCTTTCTTTTCCCCTTGTAGCTAGGATTTTCATTGTTGAAAAGATATAAAAGCTTGCTTATCATCTTTAGACTGCATTTAGGAATTGTATCATACATCTCGTGGTGATCCAAAAAGGAAAACTTCTAAGAAAGATCAACCTAAAATAAATTGAATGAACTTAACAACGCATTGGAACTTAACGCACAACATAGAGGTCTAGGCTAGAGACGTGTTCCGGCGTTGTAAAACCTGGTGACTGTTGATCTCGCTGATGGTTGGGTGATTCCTCCTGAGAGACGATAAGTGCCAGTATGGATTTTTCTCCCACGTACTGTTGAGTATATATTGGGAGACCCCTATAGGCATAAAACCTTTATCCATAGGAAGCCGTGTCGGCCACCCTACTGATCGCAATGCACTAAACACAGCATTCGGGAAGATTGACCGCCCTTACCTTAAAAAGTATTCTGCGGTTTTGCGATTGGTTTGGCACACCCTCTACCTAGAACTCCAGAGTAGTTCCTTTTGGCCTTTTTCAGACTCTATAACGGAAAAAGTCCATCCGAGCATTTGTCACTTCGGGCTCGTTAAAACATCGAAGGCGACTAGAGTCATCTTTTGCTTTTTCTTGACTCTTTAAAATTGAAAAAGCAAGTTGTGTCTAAGCGTCGTTAAAATTTATTTTAAATGGAATATTCATACCCTTCTTCCTGCGTTGATCTTTAGGTTGAGAAAATGGAGCCTACCAACCAAGGAATTCCCCTTGGTGGAAATCCTAGTCCCTTCTCCTCTTGGGGAGATGTTGGTGCACCCCATATGGCAACATTGTCGCTTCCAGGACTGACAATTGGCTTGTCGGTCTGGCTCTTCTCAACCAATGTCGTTCAGAACACCACTATTCCTGAACAGTCGAATCAGCAGTTAGACCAGTCCAGAGTTACCCACCAGCCTTCTACTTCCTCTAATTCTTCCTCTCCTCCTTCCTCTTCGCTTGATGGGGCTGGTAAAACTAAAAACCAAGTTCCTAAGGAGAAGAAGGAAAAGAAGAAGAAAGAGAAGAAGAAGAAGGAGCCAAAAGCGACTGGGGGAAAACGAGTGTCATCTAATGAAAATCCACACACTGCACTGACCAGGCCTAAATCGCCATGTGTCATATGCAAGGGAGACCACTTTCACAGAGATTGTCCCTGCATCCCTCAGATACTAAGGGACTCGTCTCCCCGTTTGCACAATGTGGTGGCATCAACCTCTGATAGCCATGTTGAATGCACACCGTCAACTAGCGAAAGTGAAGTCCTTGGACAAAAAGGGAGAGCTAGATCTCCCTGTAGACTGTGCGAAGGCAATCATGCCATCCATCGTTGTCCCTTCTTAGACGAAGCGAAAAGAGTTTTAGATGATCGTCCGGTCTCACCGTTACAACTACCTCCTGGATATAAAAAACTCTTGCCGAGTCCTTCGTTAGTTGAAAATCCAGCTGGCCCGCTCAAGTGGTCGGCTGAAGCGTCAGTCATTGAAGATGAACCAGCTGAATCCATACCTGACGAAAGTCAAAAGGTTGAGGCGGCAGTTGACCCAGTCTTGCCTTCAGAGGATTTATCTTCGAATGATACAGTCACTGAAGAGGATAAAGATGACACCATCCAAATTCTCTTCATCAACACAGACTCCGACGAGCACGGGGGCAACCCCCCCATTCCTTTATCGCAAGAAGGAAGTTCGTCAGAGCAATACCCGGCCGTCTACTCGGTCCCACCACCAAGCAACCTAGTTGTCTCCTTCGACTGGAACCAACTAGGCAAACCCCGTTTGCCAGCAAGCATACCATTCAGAATTATCGTCCAAATATACAGAATGGTCATGGCTGGCACCATCATTGATGAGGGGGCGTCTGTGAGTATCCTTCCTCTATTGCTTGGAAAGCGCTTGGTTCGCCATCACTTTTTCGTGAGATGAGAAATCTAACAGGCTTTGATAAAGGAACCAGTCGACCTTTAGGGATCCTCCCCAATGTGCCCATAACATTGAAAGGGAAGACCGTTCAAACGAACGTGATGGTCGTTCAAGGACCCTTGGATTATAACCTACTACTTGGATGAGACTATATATATTGCATGGGAGCCATCGTCTCCTCACTCTTTAGAGTAATGTGTTTTCCGCACGAAGGAAAAGTGGTCAAGCTCGTGGACCAGCTTTCATTTCCCGGATCACGCATCGCAAATAGTCATATACCGTCCCTAAATGGTCTCTTCACGCAAGAAATGTCTCAACCAACGGTTCGTCCTCCCGATGAGCGCGAGTAATTCGGAGGGATATGACTGGAACCCAGGGGGCATGTGTCCTGGTATGCTTCGGCAGGAAAACATTAGGTATAGGGTAGGTTTCCGCGGGAGAATATGACTAGTCTGTACCCCGTCCGTCTTGGAAGAGGGGTTATTCTAGAATAAGATTCTCTTGTCAAAGTTATGTATTTGGCGCTCGTTGTCACTCACCTTTGTCTATCTCGGTAGACATCGCCGAAGAAGTGTTTTGTTTGTTGCGCAAACGAGACAATCTTTGGTAACCTGAAAGATGTAGGCCTCTCCTGGTAGAACAAAAGTTTTATCTGCAAATTGAGGGGTAACCTTGAAATCGTACTTTATACCTGGGGGCATGTAAACCTTTTGGAGTGCAAGCAAGGGGCGGCTATTTATTTTTTAAATTTTTAGGTCCTCCCTTTAAACCCGTAGGTCTAACCCTTTAAACTCGTAGGATTAGTCGTTTCCGAACTTTCATAATGAAAGGATGTGGGGCAAAGTTTTGTAAGGCGCAAGCTCCATAAAAAATGGCATCTTACATGAGACATTCTTATCATATGACTGGATTAATCGAGCAGTTTTAGCACATAGTTCATGCTCGTTAAAAAATAAACATAAGACCGAGCAAGTGTTTCAACCCGCGTTTAAGCTCGTTAAAAAATGAACTATCCTCCGGTAAATAACCACCGTGAATGTAACATTATCAGCCATTAAAACCTTGGTCATGTTTGCACCGTCACCTCCAGTTTTCTATTGGTCGATCATTCACCTCCATTTGATTGTTTACCCATTTTGAGGAACAGCTGCGAAGAGTGATTTCACTAGCCATCCTTGTGACACTGCCGTGATTGGAAATTTCCAACCCTTACCTGGAATCAGCTGCTACCCATTTCATCACTCGTTCCTCAAAATATGAGTCTTCTTTAAGCTCTTTTCATCTGACTCGTAAAATATGAAAAGATTGCCGAGTTTTGGCCTTCCAGCTCGTTAAAGCGACCGGAAGAGCTATCCCTCCTCTAGATTTTAATCTTTTTGGACCTGAGGGATTATTGCACAAAAAGATCGAGCGCTTGTTTTGTTCGGCTTGTTAAAACTATCGAAAATTCACCCCTTCTGTATTGTTTTATACTTTTTCGGACTTAAGGGATTAGATGACGAAAAATGACTTCCGGAGTTAACTTTACGTACCTTTTCAGACTCTCTAAAAATGAAAAGGACCGAGTTATCTTTGTCGTTAGACTCGTTAAAAAACATTAATAGCGACAAACTTGTCTTTAGACGAGAACGAGTTTCACTATCGCTAGGCTCGTTAAAACATAGCGATGGGTTTGCCCGAAGGGCAAATTATAGAACAAGCATATGTTATCCTCCTCAAGCTTGACAAAAATAAAGAGGTACTGGTCAGCAATGACTGGGGAAAAACTGGGAAGAAACTCAAAGAACCTTTATTGGTAGCAAGTCGCTCTTGAACATGACACTTCCACTCCGTGCCTGAGTCGGGTTGGGTTGTTTCATTCACCGGTCACATCACCATGGTCTCGCCATACCATCCACCTTTGGGGTAAATGCTACCAATCCATCACACAAGTGTTGCCGATATGTTCAAGAGAAGTCATCCAGAGAAGTCAACCGTGTCCCATCCACTACCATACATTATACTTCATTCTTTCATGACTGCCACCCTGAACCATATATCATCAGATCGTTTTCACCTCCATCAAAATCATTTTCTCCGTTCCATGTCACTGATGTGGGATACATCAAGGCCCTCCTTTGACGGATCGCTTCTTGTCGACATCAGCTCATTATCCAAGAAGTTGATCTAGGAACACCCCCTTCAGTACTTTGAAGCTTGCATGCCTCAATGGCAAGTTTCTCACTTCCGGCGACAAGTATACATCAATGACCTTCGACCAAAAGATTTTGCGTGGTGTTCGACGCCAAGTCCTTTATTCACACCACGTGAATTGTACTGTAGTACCTTGAGGGTCATTATCATTATCGGTGATTCCTCTCGGGCTTGTTAACAGTTTAAATCATTGACTGGTAATCAAGCGATGTCTTTCCATGTTCGACTTCAAAACATTTCTCACATGGATCGACTTGTACTTAGAGTGAAGATCAGACGAGATTGAAGACCCCAGATCTAGTTTCATCCATCCGGGCTGCGATATATATTCAGGAAAAAGAAAGACATTGACATGTACAACATTGTAGAACAGATAA
The DNA here is from genome assembly GCA_031772625.1 of Pinus tabuliformis. Taxonomy (NCBI): domain Eukaryota; kingdom Viridiplantae; phylum Streptophyta; class Pinopsida; order Pinales; family Pinaceae; genus Pinus; species Pinus tabuliformis. The sequence goes on along the minus strand of CM062816.1, from coordinate 1,342,641,073 downwards.
TCATCCTACCAAAAGGATGATGATTTCATCAGAATCATCAGTCTACCATCAGACGATTGTCTGTCCTATGTACATAAAAAATGAATTTATAAAGATGACCATGGGAATGCCCGCCTCAGCTAGATCATGAAAACAAGTATGAAAAATAATGTATTGTATTGTATCTTATTACAGGTCTCCTTCCAGCATTGAATGAACTTCGGATCCTCCTAATAAAGCATTTCACCCGATAAACGGCCTCATACTTTAGGGGGCAACTGTTATAGACATTTTTGTGCCTTACAGCTATAAGCATGAAATGTCCATAATCCAAGGGATCCAAAGTCCCTAAAGATGTTGTTACAGCTCCTAAAGGAACAAGGTCAACCAATGACAGCTTCTCCCAGAAGTTCTCCACCAAAAACCACTCAGAAACAGTCAATTCAGGATCAATTCAAGTGCTACACTAGCTGCATGCGTTGCAAAGCACCCAAATGCACTGGCTAGGTGCATTGCAACGCACTTGGATACACTACCCAGGTGCGCTGAGTAGGAAATGACAAGTGGCAAGCTCATTCAACGATGTGGAAAGACCATGGAAGCTTCCAGAATCTTCTCCAATGACACTTGCCTCAATGAATTCGACTAGTTATGAGTAAGAGGCTCCCAACCTCCAAGTGGAAGCAAGAACAAACAGAGAGAAGCCACAAGTCAAAACATAAGATGACTCATCCTATCTACTTACATCTATATATGGATCCCTCATCCCAGAGATCTGGAGGCTGGAATTTTGTACTTTGCAGAGAATTGTTGTTGGTTTGAGATTGAGATTAGTACATTGGGTGATTTATGCTTTGTTGGAGGAGAGGAAGGGATTCCTCTGCTGGGAGATAGATGCTGGATCGGAACTCACTTGGTTGTATCTCCTCTTGGACTTTCTTATTCTATCAATAAACTATCTGAGTTTCTCCTACATGTTGTGTATCAATGATGTTTTGTTATATTTGCATGTTTAGCTTAATCTGATCTTGAGCTTTTTATGAATGTATATCTATATCTTCGTGTAGTTTCTCTCTCTTGTGACCTTGCAGGAATTCGGTGAAGCTGGGCCAGTGAGGGAGCAGGGACCTGGGAACTATTGAAGAGAGGAGCGATTGGATCAACAAACTAGCGGAAGACACAGGTTAGTTACATCCTTCCTCCTCATTTACATTTCATAAAGAAGAAATACTAAAGTAGTTTTCCTTGTTTGTTGCTAAGGCACTATCACACCTTAGAGTGGGATAGGGGTGTTCTGAATAGATACTTTTCCCAACAACAAGACCAGGGTGCATGCCCCCTGGGTTTCAGCCATGTCCCCTCGAATCACTCGCGCTCATCGGGTGGATGGACTCGAGATTGAGACATTTCTTGCGTGAAAAGATCATTTAGGGATGTTATATGACTATTTGCTATGTGTGATCCGGGAAATGAAAGTTGGTCTACGAGCTTGACCACTCTTCCTTCATGTGGAAAACACATTACTCTAAAGAGTGAGGAGACATTTGCTCCCATGCAATAAATATAGTCTCGTCCAAGGACTAGATTGTAATCTAGGGGTCCTTGAACTACCATTACGTTCATGTGAATGGTTTTCCCTCTCAATGTTATGGGCACATTGGGAAGGATCCCTAACGATCGACTGGTTCCTTTATCAAAGCCTGTTATATTTCTCATCTCAGGAAAAAGCGATGGCGAACCAAGCGCTTTCCAAGCAGTTGAGGAAAGGATACTCACAGAAGCCCCTTCATCTATGATGGTACCAGCCATAACCATTCTATATATTTGAACAATAATTCGAAATGGTATACTAGCTGGTAAATGGGGTCTGCCTAGTTGATTCCAGTCGAAGGAGACAACTAGGTTGCTTGGAGGTGGGACCGAATAGACGACCGGGTACGACTCTGACGAACTTCCTTCATGCGGTAAAGGAACGGGTAAATTTCCCCCATGTTCATTGGAGTCTGTGCTTATGAAAAGAATTTGGACGGTGTCATCCTTGTTCTCTTCCGTGACTGTATCATCTGAAGATGGAACCTCTGAAGGCAAGACCGGGTCAATTGCCGCCTCGAACTTTTGACTTTCATCTGGTATGGGTTCAGATGGTTTATCTTCAATGTTAGATGCTTCGGCCGACCACCTGCGTGGGCCAGCCGAATTTTCAACTAGTGACGTGTTATAGACATTTTTGTGCCTTACAGCATTGAGCATGAAATGTCCATAATCTAAGGGATCCAAAATCCCTAAACATGTTGTTCCTACCCCTAGAGGAACAAGGCTAACAAACCACAGCAATTCACAGAAGTTATCCACCAGAAACTGCTCAAAAACAAGTCAATTCAGGATCATTTCAGTGGCTACACTAGCTGTTTGCGCTGAATGTCAAAGCCAACACTGGCTACCTGCGTTGAATGTCAACTAGAACATTGGCTACCTGCGCTGAACGAGAGTGGACAAGTGGCAAGCTCATTTCTTAAGGTGTCAAAACCCAGGAAGCTTCCAAAATGACACGTGCCTCAGGGAATTCGACTGGTGATGAGTAAGAGGTTCCAAATCTCCAAGTGGAAGCAAGAACCTCCAAGTGGACTCAAGAACTGACAGAGGGAGAGGACACTAGTCAGATCTCAAGCTGACTCATCCTCTCTCCAAACATCTATATATGGATCTCTCCTCCATGAGATCCGGAGGCTGGAATTTTGTTATTGCAAAGAATTGCTGTTGGTTTGAGACTGGAATCATTGGGTGCTTAATGCTTTGAAAGGGGTGAAGATAGGAATTCCATTTGCTGGGAAGGAGATGCTGGATTGGAGCCCTCTGGGTTGTATCTCTTCCGGAACCTTGTTATTCATCAATAAAGCTATCTTGGTTTCTCCTATATGCTGATGTATTTTGATGTATGAATGCATTAGTGTGTTTAGTTTATTTCTAATCCTAAACTAGTTATGAATGTGAATATCTGTCTTTGTGTAGTGTTCTTCTCTTGTCTCAAGTAGCTGTTCTCTTGTCGCAAGTAGTTGTTCTCTTGTGATCTTGCAGGAACCCGTTGAAGCTGGATAAGAAAGAAGGCAAGTAGTTGTGAACACCCAAAGAGAAGAGAGACCGGGTCAAGGGACAAACAAAAGACACCGATAAGTCTATTGATCTCTCTTCTTTCACATTTCATAAAGGAAGAAACCAGAATAGCTGTACTCGTTTATTGCTAAGGCACTGTCACACCTTAGGTGGATAGGATCGTCCTGCATAGGCATTTTTCCCCACAACAAATTGGCGACTCCACTGGGGAGATCTGTTTAGTCATTTTATTTGTGTTTCTATCATTGTTTGCATCATAGACTTGACAGCAACAATCGAACTGCATCTTTCCCGGATGCAAAGTAGAAAGTTGCTGCTTTGATCCAATTGCTGGACTTGTCTATGATCTGAACAATGGACTCACAAATGATTTGATGATCCTTGTGATAGATCTTAGTAACCCTTCAAAGAATCCCTTTGATTACACCTTGCTTGTTGCTTTTATTTGGCCTAAAACAATGAATTAAATAGCAATCTGTGACCCAGAACTTGAGGGAAATGAGAGTTTCTCCTTCAGCGCAGACCCAGTGAAGGGATTCTGCATTTCAACGCAGGTCCCGTGAAGGCTACCTACGCTGAATGTCAAAACCCCTGTGTTGAGGTTGCGCTGAACCAGTTTACCCTTGTGCAGCTGGGGTTCTCTGCTCTATTTTGCCTTGTTTTGATCTCTGATTTTTGCAGCCTGTAACCAGCATAGGTACCAGTCTCATAACTCCTTTTCTCTGCTTAGATTCTGCCTCCTTTTGTACAAAAAGACTGTGAGTGTTTTTATGTGTTTGTGGCATCATTTACATTTTTCCTTTGCTTGAGTGAAATAGTCATCCTGTAGCCCTTGATTCAGATCTGTTGATTGTGATCTTAGAAGAGAGTTCATTGGCTGTTTGCAGATTGATTATACATTTGCTTTTGCTTATTGGTTTGAGTTTGTCTCTTTTAAGTGTCAAAACAAGTCTTCATTTCGAAAATCGTTAAGTGTTGTAATCTCTTCTATCTTCTCTGATTTCGAAAAAGTAAACTTGTTTGGATTGATCATTTAAAAGCAAATTCAAAGTTGTACAAAAAGCTTTCTTTGTAGGCATCAATACTAAGAAAGTGGAAAAAAAACACCTGCATTGTGCATTTGCATTTGATAGTTTGCATGATTGATTTAGGAAAAGTGCATTAGAGTGTGCTGATTGCTCTTTGAGAAAAGATGGTGTCTTTATTTTCCCTTAGTAGCTAGGATTTTCAAAGTTGAAAAGATATAAAGCTTGTTTATCATCTTTAGACTGCATTTAGAAATTTGTATCATACATCTCGTGGTGAACCTTGAAAGGCAAACTTTAAAAAGATCAACCTAAAATAAATTGAATGAACTTAACAACGCTTTGCAACATAACGCACAACATAGAGGTCTAGGCTAGAGACGTGTTCCGGCGTCATTAAGCCTGGTGACTGTCGATCTCGTGGATGGTGGGTGATTCCTCCTGAGGGACGATAGCGCTAGTACGGATTGTGCTCCCACGTACCGTCGCGTATATATTGGGAGACCCCTATAGGCATAAAACCTTTATCCTTAGGAAGCCGTGTCGGCCGCCCTACTGATCGCAATGCACTGAACACAGCATTCAGGAAGATCGACCGCCCGTACCCTAAAAAGTATTCTGCAGTTTTGCTAAAAGTTTGGCACACCCTATGCCTAGAACTCCAAAGCAGTTCCTTTTGGCCTTTTTCAGACTCTATAATGGAAAAAGTCCATCCGAGCATTTGTCACTTCGGGCTCGTTAAAACATCGAAGGAGACTAGAGTCATCTTTAGCTTTTTATCGACTCTTTAAAACTGAAAAAGCAAGTTGTGTCTAAAGCGTCGTTAAAATTTGTTTTAAACGGAACAATCACCCCTATTCCTGCGTTGATCTTTAGGTTGAAAAAATGGAGCACACCAACAAAGGAATTCCCCTTAGTGGAAATCCTAGTCCCTTCTCCTCTTGGGGAGATGTTGGTGCGCCAGTCTGGCTCTTTTCAACCAATGTCGTTCAGAACACCACCATTCCTGAATAGTCAAGTCAACAGTTAGACCAGGCCAGAGTTACCCACCAGCCTTCTACTTCATCTTCCTCTCCTCCTTCCTCTTCACTTGACGGAACTGGTAAAACAAGAAACTAGGTTCCTAAGGAGAAGAAGGAAAAGAAGAAGAAAGAGAAGAAGAAGAAGGAGCCAAAGGTGACTGGGGGCAAACAAGTGTCGTCTGACAAAAATCCACACACAGCACTGACCAGGCCTAAATCGCCATGTGTCATATGCAAGGGAGACCACTTCCACAGAGATTGTCCTTGTATCCCTCGAATACTAAGGGACTGGTCTCCCCGTTTACACAATTCGGTAGCATCAACCTCTGATAGCCATGTTGACTACTCACCGTCGACTAGTGAAAGTGAAGCCACAGGACAGAGAGGGAAATCCAGATTTCCCTGCAAACTGTGTGAAGGTGATCACGCCATCCACCATTGTCCCTTCTTAGACGAGGCTAAAAGAGTTCTGGAAGATCGCCCGATTTTACGAGCGCAACTTCCTCCTGGATATCAACAACTCCTGCCAAGTCCTTCACTAGTTGAAAACCCGGCCGGCCCACCCAGGTGGTCAGCCGAAGCACCTATCATTGAAGGTGAACCGTCTGGATCCATGCCTGACAAAAGTCAAAAGGTTGAGACGGCAGTTGACCCGGTTTTTCCTTCAGAGGCTCTATCTTCGAATGATACCATCACAGAGGAGAATAAAGACGACACCGTCCAAATTCTCTTCATCAACACTGACTCTGATGAGCATGGGGGCAATGTCCCCATTCCTTTATCGCAGGAAGGAAGTTCATCGGAGTGATATCCGGCCGCCTATTCGGTCCCACCACCAAGCAACCTGGTTGTGTCCTTTGATTGGAACCAACTAGACAGACCCCGGTTGCTAGCAAGCATACCATTCAGAATTATCATTCAAATATACAGAATGGTGATGGCTGGCACTATCATTGATGAGGGGGCATCTGTGAGTATCCTTTCCTCTATTGCTTGGAAAGTGCTTGGTTCGCCAGCGCTTTTACCTGAAATGAGAAATCTATCAGGTTTTCATAAAGGAACCAGTCGGCCTTTAGGGATCCTCCCCAATGTGCCCATAACATTGAAAGGGAAGACCGTTCAAATGAACTTGATGGTTGTTCAAGGACCCTTGGATTATAACCTACTCCTTGGACGAGACTATATATATTGCATGGGAGCTATAGTCTCCTCACTCTTTAGAGTAATTTGTTTTCCGCATGAAGGAAGAGTGGTCAAGCTCGTGGACCAACTTTCATTTCCCGGATCACACGTCGAAAATAGTCATATACCATCCCTAAATGGTCTATTCACACAAGAAGTGTCTCAACCCATGGTCCATCCTCCTGATGAGTGCGAGTAATCAGGGAGGATATGACTGGAACCCAGGTGGCATGCGTCCTGGTCTGCTTCGGCAGGAAAACTTTGGGTATAGAGTAGGTTTCCACGGGAGAATATGACTAGTCTGTACCCCGTCCGTCTAGGAAGAGGGTTATTCTAGAATAAGATTCTTTTGTCAAAGTTATGTGAGTTGGCGGGCTACGTCGCTCACCTTTGTCTACTTCGGTAGACATTGCCGAGGAAGTGTTTTGTTTGAAAGATTAACGAGACAATCTTTGGGTAACCTGAAAGAGGTAAGCCTCTCTCTTTAAAACAATTGTTTTGAAGGAAAAGAAGTAGAGGTAACCTTGAAATCGTACTTTATACCTGGGGGCATGCAAACCCTTTTGGAGTGCAAGCAAAGAGCGGTTATTTATCTGTTTTTTGGGTTAGCCGTTTCCTAACTTGCATAAAGAAAGGGTGCGGGGCAAAGCTTTGTGAGATGAAGCTCCATAAAAAATAGAATCTCAATGAGACACTCTTATCATATGACTGGGTATTTGAGCAGTTTTAGCACAAAGTTCATGCTCGTTAAAAAATAAACGCAAGATCAGAGCAGTTTTAGCACATAGTTCATGCTCATTAAAAATAAACATAAGACCGAGCAAATGTTTCCACCCGCGTTTAAGCTCGTTAAAAAATGAACTATCCCGGTAAATAACCACTGTGAATGTAATATCATCAGCCATTAAAGCCTTGGTCGTGTTTGCATCGTCACCTCCACTTTTCCATTGGCCGATCGTTCACCTCCATATGATTGTTTACCCATTTTGAGGAACAGCTGCGAAGAGTGATTTCACCTAGCCATCCTTGTGACACTGCCGCGATTAGAAAATTCCAACCTGTACCTGGAATCAGCTGCTAACCCTGTTTATCACTTGTTCCTCAAAAGACGAGTCTTCTTTAAGCTCTTTTCAACTGACTCGTAAAATATGAAAAGATTGCCGAGTCCTTGGCCTTCTAGCTCGTTAAAGGGACAGGAAGAGCTATCCCTCCTCTAGATTTTAATCTTTTTGGACCTGAGCGATTATTGCACAAAAAGATCGAGCGCTTGTTTTATTCGGCTCGTTAAAACTATCAAAAACTGATCCCTTTTGTATTGTTTTATACTTTTTCAGACTTAAGGGATTAGATGACGAAAAAGGACTTTTGGAGTTAACTTTATGTACCTTTTCAGACTCTCTAAAAATGAAAAGGACCGAGTTATCCTTGTCGTTAGACTCGTTAAAATCATTAAATAGCGACAAACTTATCTTTAGACGAGAACGAGTTTCACTATCGCTAGGCTCGTTAAAACATAGCGATGGGCTTGCCCGAAGGGCAGGTTATAGAACAAGCATATGTTATCCTCCTCAAGCTTGACAAAAATAAATAGGTACTGGTCAGCAATGACTGGGGAAAAATTGGGAGAAACTAAAGAAAACTTTGATGGTAGCAAGTCGCTCTTGAACATGATACTTTTCCTCCGTACCACAATCGGGTTGGGTTGTTTCATTCACCAGTCACATCCATGGTCTCGCCATACCATCCATATTTGGGGTAATGCTACCAATCCATCGCATCAGTGTCGCCATATGTTCAAGAGAATTCGTTCAGAAAAAGTCAACCGTGTCCCATCCACTGCCATACGTTATCCTTCATCCTTTTCATGACCGCCACCCTGAATCATATGTCACAGATCGTTTTCACCTCCATTAAAATCATTAGCTTCGTTCCGTGTCACTGATGTGGGATTCATCAAGGCCCCCCTTTGACGGATCGCTTCTTGTCGACATCAGCTCATTATCCAAGAAGTTGATCTAGGAACAACCCCTTCAGTACTTTGAAGCATGCATGCCACAATGGCAAGTTTCTCACTTCCGGCGACAGGTATACATCAATGACCTTCGACCGAAAGATTTTGCGTGGTGTTCGACACCAAGTCCTTTATTCACACCACGTGAATTGTACTGCAGTACCTTGAGGGTCATTATCATTATCGGTGATTCCTCTCGCGCTTGTTAACGATTTACATCATTGACCGGTAATGAAGCGATGTCTTTCCATGTTCGACTTCAGAACATTTCTCACATGGATCGACATGTACTTAGAGTGAAGATCGAACGAGTTTGAAGACCCTGGATCTAGTTTCATCCATCCGGGCTGCGATATATATTCAGGAAATATAAAGACATTGACATCATTGCAGCATATAATCATCCTACTCAAAGGATGATAATTTCATCAAAATTATCAGTCTACCATCAGACGATTGTCTGTTCTATGTACAGAAAAATGAATTTATAAAGCTGAGCATGGGAATTCCCGCCTCAGCTAGATCATGAAAGCAGTATGAGAAATAATGTATTGTATTGTATCTTATTACAGGTCTCCTCCCAGCATTGGATGAACTTCGGATCCCCCTGATAAAGCATTTCGCCCGATAAACAGCCTCATACTTTAGGGGGCAACTGTTATAGACATTTTTGTGCCTTACAGCATTGAGCATGAAATGTCCATAATCTAAGGGATCCAAAGTCCCTAAGCATGTTGTTCCTACCCCTAGAGGAACAAGGCTAACAAACGACAGCAATTCACAGAAGTTCTCCACCAGAAACTGCTCAAAAACAAGTCAATTCAGGATCATTTCAGTGGCTACACTAGCTGTTTGCGCTGAATGTCAAAGCCAACACTGGCTACCTACGTTGAATGTCAACTGGAACACTGGCTACCTGCGCTGAACGAGAGTGGACAAGTGGCAAGCTCATTTCTCAAGGTGTCAAAACCCAGGAAGCTTCCAAAATGACACTTGCCTCAGGGAATTCGACTGGTGATGAGTAAGAGGTTCCAAATCTCCAAGTGGAAGCAAGAACCTCCAAGTGGACTCAAGAACTGACAGAGGGAGAGGACACTAGTCAGATCTCAAGTTGACTCATCCTCTCTCCAAACATCTATATATGGATCTCTCCTCCATGAGATCCGGAGGCTGGAATTTTGTTATTGCAAAGAATTGTTGTTGGTTTGAGACTGGAATCATTGGGTGCTTAATGCTTTGAAAGGGGTGAAGATAGGAATTCCATTTGCTGGGAAGGAGATGCTGGATTGGAGCCCTCTGGGTTGTATCTCTTCCTGAACCTTGTTATTCATCAATAAAGCTATCTTGGTTTCTCCTATATGCTGATGTATTTTGATGTATGAATGCATTAGTGTGTTTAATTTATTTCTAATCCTAAACTAGTTATGAATGTGAATATCTGTCTTTGTGTAGTGTTCTTCTCTTGTCGCAAGTAGTTGTTCTCTTGTCGCAAGTAGTTGTTCTCTTGTGATCTTGCAGGAACCCGTTGAAGCTGGATAAGCAAGAAGGCAAGTAGCTGTGAACACCCAAAGAGAAGAGAGACCGGATCGAGGGACAAACGGAAGACACCGGTAAGTCTATTGATCTCTCTTCTTTCACATTTCATAAAGGAAGAAACCAGAATAGCTGTACTCGTTTGTTGCTAAGGCGCTGTCACACCTTAGGTGGATAGGATCGTCCTGCATAGGCATTTTCCCCCACAATATGACGGACTCGGCAAGAGTTTTTTATATCCAGGAGGAAGTCGTAACGGTGAAACTGGACGATCATCCAAAACTCTTTTAGCTTCATCTAAGAAGGGACAACGGTGGACGACATGATCGCCTTCGCACAGTTTACAAGGAAATCTATATTTTCCTTTTTGTCCTGGGGCTTCACTTTCACTAGTTGACGTTGTGTTTTCAACATGATCATTAGAGGTTGACGACACCGGGTTGTGCAAACAAGGAGACCAGTCCCTTAAGATCCGAGGGATGCAAGGACAATCTCTATGATAGTGGTCTCCTTTGCAAATGACACATGGCGATTTAGGCCTGGTCAGTGCAGTGTGTGGATTTTCGCTAGACGACACTCGTTTGCCTCCATTTGCTTCTGGCTCCTTCTTCTTTTTCTCTTTCTTCTGGCTTTACTAGCCCCATCAAGCGAAGAGGAAGGAGTAGAGGAAGAATTAGAGGAAGTAGAAGGTTGGTGGGTAACTCTAGACTCGTCTAATTGCCGATTCGATTGTTCAGGAATTGTGGTGTTTTGAACGACAGAGGTTGAGAAGATCCATACAGGTAAACCAATTGTCAGTCCTAGAAGCGACAATGTGGCCATATGGGGTGCACCAACATCTCCCCAACAGGAGAAGGGACTAGGATTTCCTCCAACGGGGATCTCTTGGTTGGTGGATTCCATTTTCTCAACCCAAGATCAACGTAGGAAAGGGTAATGAATATTCTGTTTAAAATAAATTTTAGACGCTTTGACGCAACTTGTTTTTTCAGTTTTTAAGAGTCGAGAAAAAACAAAAGATGACTCTAGTCTCCTTCGATTTTTAATGAGCCTGAAGTGACAAGTGCTCAGATGGACCTTTTCCGTTAAGGAGTCTGAAAAGGAACGAAAGGGACTGCTATAGAAGTCTAGGTAGAGGGAGTACCAAACCAATCGCAAAACTGTAGAATACTTTTTACGGTACGACAGTCAATCTTCCCGAATGCTGTGTTCAGTGCATTGTGATCGATAGGACGACAGACACGGCTTCCTATGGATAAAGGATTAAGCCTATTGGGGTCTCCCAAAATATACTCGACGGTACATGGGAGCACAAGTCTGTACTAGCACTTATCGTCTCAAAGTGGAGGAATCACCCAAGCATCAGTGAGAACAACATTTACCAGGCTTTACGACGCCGAAATACGTCTCTAGCCTAGACTTCTAAATGTTGTGCGTTAAGTTCCAAAGCGTTGTTAGATTCATTGAATTTATTTTAAGTTGATCTTGTTTATGAAGTTTGCCTTTCGGGTTCACCACGAGATGTAGATGTAATTCCTAAAATGCAATCTAAGATGATAAACAAACTTTTTATCTTCTTTATGCAATGAAAAATCCTAGCTACTAGGGAAAAGAAAGACAAAATCTTTTCACAAAGAGCAAAGATCACACTCTAAATGCACTTTCCTAGATCAAGCCAATCCGACTGTCTATATGCAAATGCACATGCATGTATTTGTTTTCGACTTTCTTAGTATATGGATGCTAAAAAGAAAGCTGATGCACAAATCTGAATTTCTTTTGAAGCGACAAATATAAACAAGTTTCTTTTCGAAATAAAAAATGGAGACGATCACAACACCTTATGATTTTGAAATGAATACTCGCTCTTGACACTAGAAAATTACAAATTCAGACCAAGAGCAACAGTAACAAGATAATCAACCATCAACAGCAATCAAACTCTTTCCTAGGACTAAAATCGACACTTGCGACAGTTTCAAATCAAAGGGCGACAGTACGATTATGCTACTTTTGCAAAGGAGAACTGTAAATGACTCAACAAACACACAAAAACATCTACAGTTCTTTTGTACAAAGGAGGTGGAATAACAGTAAGGAAAAGGGGTTTCAAACAGACATATACTGATCAAAGGCAGCAAAATTCAGGAATAGAACTGGAAAGAATGATCCACAGAAACCACAACTGCACAGAGCTAGTCTGATCAGCGCACCTGTAACACAGAGAATCTGAAATGCAACGCAAGTTGTCCACTTGGGAAGTGCACTGAAATTCAGAATCTCTGAATAGTACCTGCGTTGGGCCAGAAATGAGACTCTGTTCGAGTTCCGGTTCACAGTTTGCAGTTCAGTTCTTGGGTTTTGGCCGAGTAAAAAGCAATCAGTAATGCAACAATCAGGGGTAGATCTAAGGAGGATCTAAGAGCTATCACAAGGGCAATCAGATAGTTTGTGAATCAGTTGTTTAAATCATAAACAAATCCAATAGATGGATTGAAGTAGCAGTTGTTTACTTTGCATTTGTTATGGAAAATGCAGTTCGAATGCTACTTGTAAGTTTATGAAACAAACAACAAAGAATGATAAACAAACAAACTAATTACTTCCCCAGCGGAGTCGCCATTTTGTTACAGGGAAAAGTGTCTATTTAGAACTGCTCTATCCCACTAAGGTGTGACAGCTGCCTTAGAAACAAACAGAGAAAAACTACTTTTGTTTTTCCTTTATGAATTATAGATAGAGAGGAACAGAAAGACCAACCTCTGTCTTGCGCTAGTCCTTCGATTCGATCCCTCTCTTCTTTGATAGTCCCTCGCTACCTGCTCCCTTGCACACCCAGCTTCACAAAGTACCTGTAAGATCACAGAAGCATGGCACTATACAAAGACATGGATCTATAATCATAAACAATCTTGGATCAGATGTAAATTGACCATACAAATGTAACAAGCATCAATGATACAAAAGCATGGAGGAAAACTCAAATAGCTTTTATTGATAAACAAGAAAAGATCCAGGAGGAGTTACAACCTGTTGTTCCAACCCAGCATCAACCTCCCAGCAAAGAAGCCCCTCTTCACCTCAAACAAAGCTTAGATCACCCAACAATCTGATGTTTGTCTCTAGAAACCAACAGCAATTCCTTACAATATGCAAAATTCCAGCCTTCGGATCTCTGGGATGAGGGATCCATATATAGATATCTGTAAGGGGGATGAGTCAGCTTGTGATTTGATTAGTGTCTTCTCTCTGATAGTTCTTGCTTCCACTTGGAGGCTGAGGGCCTCTTACTCATCCTTGGTCGAATTCAGTGAGGCAACTATCACAGGAGAAGATTCTGGAAGCTTCCATTGCCTCTCCACCTCGCCGAATGACACTACCATTTGTCATTTCTTACCCATCGCACCCCACAGAAGGGACTTTTGAAATGAAACGCACCCTCACAATGTATTTAGGTGAGATGCACGCACTTAGCCAGTGGAGCAGCTGTAATGATCCTGTTTTGACCAATTCTGAGTAGTTTCTCATGGAGAACTTCTGGGAGAAGCTGTAATCTGTTGACCTTGTTCCTTTAGGGGTTAGAACAACACTTTTAGGGACTTAGGAGCCCTTGGTTTATGGAAATTTCATGCTTGGGGTTGTAGGGCACAAAAATGTCTATAACACAATATAGAAGTCGACACTAAATGCTAGACCACGAGACATAGCAAGGAATTATGGTGAACTCCTTTATTATTTTGGCCATGTTGATGTGTTGATGTGAGTATCTGTTATGTTTCCTGACTGCTCATTATCTATATTATTAACAATATTTTTGATCCGTTGCACTAAGTAATATAGGAATTCCTGCACATGAGTCTGTAATACCTTAATATTAATTTAAGATCTCATTTTCAGATCAAGTGGTATCAGAGCATTAGGTTTTGTTAAGGTTAGACAAGCTTGTGCTAGATTTTGAATGCTAACTAGATTAAAGCTCAGACTATGATAAGGAGAACTTGTTGAGGCTAATCTAGAGATTTGAAGAGTCTATTCTAATAGGAGAATGATAGAAGAAGCTCCACTAGGATCAAAATCTCAATTCATGGACAGTTTTATGTCCATGCGAGCCATGATGTATCTAGAATTTAAGAAGGGTTGAGGTGAAAGCACTTCAACACCCAAACCAGATAAAGGAATAGAGGAACCTTTTCTTTTTTCCCCTCCAGAAGTCAAAAGGAAAGAAGAAATGCCTCCTCCACCATCTCCTCCATGATCACCTTCATCATCCTCATCGTCTTCTTCGCATAAAACTAGCCTTGATAAGAAAAAGAAGAAAGATTTCTTCCCCTTGGTCGAGGGGAAGGAATCAATATAGGGATAAATTTACCTACGGGAAAGGGATCTTCGCTATGGGTCCTGGCTGGGCATAGCCCTACGCGGAGCTTGCCTCTTCCGGCACAGGACCTTTTCAGACTTGATTTCAGGTGTTCCTCTCAATTTACTTATTGGGTGGGGGGGCTCTCCTTAATGTATTTGATTAAATTAGATGTGAAGTTTGATTTGCCAATCTATGATGAAGAACTAAATGTAGAGAAGCTATATAATTGGATACGACAAATTGATGTATATTTCAGGGTACAGAAAATCGATTCAGAAAGGAGAAAGATTCAACTGGCTAGCCTTCGACTTGGAGGAACTGCACTAATATGGTAGTAAGGCAGGACACAAGTTGATTTGCAAAAACATGGTAAAATCATTTCCACCTGGAATGAATTTGTTTCTGATATCAAAAAGAAATTCTATCCTTTAGCTTACATGTAGCAGGTAGTGATAAGTTCGCAAAATCTGCGCTAGTTGAAGGGTCAGAGTGTACAAAGTTATACTCAAGAATTCAGGAAAAGAGCTTTAACTCTAGGTATATCCTTGGACTCACCTAAGACTTTATTGAAGTATATAGGTGGTCTACATGGTTATTTAAAGCATACTAGTCTCATGTTTAATCCCACTAGCCTAGATGATGTATCAATTCAAGCCACACATCTAGAAGCTATAGGTAAGAATGTAAACCCAAAGGTTGGGGGATATCTAAATATCCTGTAAGCAAGAGCAAGGAAAAGAAGAAACTGAAATGGAAGGAGAGGAAAGAAAACATTGTACAGAAGGATAAACCTTCATGCACTCATTGCAAGAAAGAAGGACAAGATGAGGCATACTGTTGGCTTTTGCATCCAAAATGGAGACCTAAGAAGTTCAGTGGAAGGAAGAAAAATAATGTTGCATCTATTCAACAGGACTTGGGATCATATTCAGGCGATGAAACAACAATTGAAGCCACAGGTATTAAAGGTAAATATTTTGAAGCATCCACAAGTAATTCTGCACAATCTGTTGATAATGAAAGTAATGAGAGGGAAATAAATGTGCTTTTTTGTATTAGAGTAATTTCCAAGCATAATAAGATTGATACTTTGTTTGATAGTGGATCACAGGTAAATTTGATTTCTGAAACAATTGTAAAGAAGTTGGGATTACAAACAAAACCTCATAAGAAGCCATATCCATTATGTTGGGTGTGTGATAAAACAAAGTTACAAGTAACGAGACTATGTAAACTTAGATTTGCTATTGGATCAACATTTGTAGATGAGGTTGAGTTAGATATAGTTCCATTGGATATATGTGGTATTGTTTTGGGAAGTACATACTTGTATGATAGGAAAGCTATTTTCTATAGAACTGAAAATACGTATCAACTCACTAAAGATGGAATGGAATATATTGTAAGAGCTCATAAACTCAAAGGAAACTATTGTCTCATAAACTCAGGACAGATGAAAAGAATTGTGAATTCATGTAAGCAGTTTTTACTAATGGTTGTAAAGGCAAAGGATCCTAAAAAATCCAATGCATTTGAAGGCTGTGATTCTAAACTGAAAGCTGACTTAGTTAAAGTTGTTTCTGGGTATGATGTTCTATTTCAAGAACCTAAAGGCCTGCCACACAAGCGAGAAATAGTACATGATATTTGTTTGCAGCAAGATGCTCCATTACCTAACATTGGAATGTACAGGTTTTCAGCTTTAGAGAATGTATAGATAAAGAAGCACATACATGAGTTGATCGATAAAGGGTTTATACGACCAAGCACATCACCATGTAGATCTCCAATCGTGCTGGTCAGAAAGAAAGTTGGTTTGATTGTGGAGAATGTGCATTGATTACAAAGCAAAAAATAAAATAACGATCACGAATCATTATCCTCTTCCTCGTATTGATGATTTATTAGATCAATTGAAAGAAGCAGTTTACTTTTCTAAGTTAGACTTACGAAGTGGTTATCAACAGGCCAGAGTTGCAGAACAAGATGCATGGAAAACTACTTTCAAGACAAAGCAAGGACTGTGTGAATGGTTGGTTATGACTTTTGGCTTAACTAATGCTCCTGCTACATTTATGAGAGTTATGAATGATGCACTCAGACCTTTTATTGATGACTTTGTAATTGTTTATTTAGATGACGTTCTTGTTTTTAGTAAGACATGGGAAGATCATGTAAAGCAAACTTTAGATGTTTTAAAAAGAGAAAATCTTTATGTCAAGCTGTCAAAATTTGAATTTGGCAGAACATATTTAAATTATTTGGGTTATATTGTAGGGGGTGGTGAATTGAAGATAGATCCCTCTAAGGTTGAAGTCATTGTAAACTGGCCTAACCCAAATGTGCTACAGAGATTAGGAGTTTCCTAAGGGAAGCACAATACTGGAGAAGGTTTATTGCTAACTTTTCTTTGATTGCAGCTCCATTACATGCTTTAATGGGATTGAAACAAATGTTTAAGTGGCGAGGCAAACAACATAAGGCCTTCGACACCTTAAAAGAGAAAATCAGTACAGCAGCAATGCTAGGTCTTCAACATGCATTTGAGATTGAGACAGATGCCAGTGACTATGCCATGGGAGTAGTGCTGATGCTACACGGTAAACCCATATGCTATCATTCTAAGACATTTACTTCTGCAGTAGTTAATTATCCCACATATGATAAAGAATTTTATGCATTAGTACAAAGCGTGAAAAAGTGTAAACATTACCTAATGGGTAAAGAAACAATCATACATACAGATCATCAACCACTTCAATATTTGCACTCACAAACTAAATTGTAACAATCAAGACATTATAGGTGGATGGGTTTTCTACAACAACTTCATCTTGTCATCAGATATAAGAAGGGCATACACAATAATGTTGTAGACATGTTATCAAGACCAATCATAAATGCATCTACTATACTTAAGCATAACTCAGTACTGCATGAAAGTTACATTGAAAAATATGCTCAAGATGTAGATTTTAAAGATGTATATGCAACTTTAAGTCATGGCAAGAAAGTAGAAAAATTGGATTATTATGTAAAGGACCAACTCTTATATCATTTGGGAAAGTTATGCATTCCACAAACTGAAAGAGTTAACATAATTCTAGAAGCACATACTTCTCCTATATCAAGTCATTTTGGTGTAAGTAAAATAGTTGCACAATTGCAAAGGTTTTGTTATTGGCCAAGAATGCATGAGACAATTTCAGATATATCAAAGGATGTACAATGTGTGCTACAAGCAAACAAAGTAATAGAAAATTAGGCTTGTGCACTCCTCTTCCAATTCCTTCTCATCCTTGGGAAAGTGTTTCCATAGACTTTGTTGGGGGATTGCCAAAATCTGGAAAAGGTCATGATTATTTGTATGTTGTTGTGGATAGGTTCAATAAAATGTGTATTTTGATACCTTGTAACAAGTAGGTTACAACTGAACAAATAGCAAATTTGTTCTTTCATAAATGTATGGATTCATTTTGGTTTACGCACTTCTATTATATCTAATCGAGATTCTCGATTTATTGGGAAGTTTTGGTCAAATCTATGGGAGTTGATGGACACTAGGTTGAATAAGAGCACAACATTTCATCCACAAACAGATGGTCAAATAAAAGTAGTCAACAGGATAGTGATCTAGTTTTTCAGAGGCTATTGCAACAAGCATTCCAAGCTTTGGGATGAGCATTTGTGTTATGTGCAGCATGCTTAAAACTGTGCCAAGCACTCTTCTACTCAAAGATCTCCTTTTGAGACTTGTTTTGGTTTTATACCAAAGTTTCCCTTGGATTTTGTCTTTGGTAAAGACATAGAAGTTGATGGACACAACGATGTGGAGAATGCAACCAAGTTCATTGAACAAATATAGGAAATTCACCAGGCAGTACAAGAACAGCTGGAAATAATTCAAGCCAAGTACAAGGCAAGACATGACAAGCATCGAGTTGAGCATATTTTTCAAGTTGGTGATCAAGTCTGGCTGTACATCAGCAAAGATAAAATGCAATGTGAAGGTAAGGAGCTAAAACTAATAAGGTATGGACCTTTCAAGATACTTGATAAAATTGGTGAAAATGCTTTTAGCCTTGATTTGCCAGCTTATATGCAGATCTGTTCAGTCGTTAATGCAGAAAACTTGAGATTGTATGAACCTTCATTGATTGAAGATCCTGAAGAGGAAAGTCAGTTGCCTTCTATTGAGGATCTATTTCTAGAGTACCTCAATGAGTTATAGGAAGACACAGTTCTAGACAGGAAGGTGAGAACTACGCGTTGAGGGGATGTTGAGTATTTGAGAGTGGGACTCAAAGGTTCAAATCCAAGAAAAGCACGATGGATAGAAGTTAAACAAGTGAGGGAGTTGTGTCCTCACTTGATCGATGCCTAAAAATCCAACTTTTGGTGGTCCAATGCTTTTCAGTGGGAAGGCATGATCCAAAATGGATCCTAAAACCTCTAATTCTTCATGCATATTAACTATTGGAAACACTATCACAAGAGAAAACAATGAAAGAATGCCAGAAATAGAGCTAAGCGAAGGTTCAAATAGGGCTGCACAGGAGTTGTTGGATCAGACAGATCAACAGTTGAGATCAAATCGGTAGATCACATCGGAGGAGGTTAGCGGAGTATATCGAGCCTTATGGTAAACGTGACCATGACCCAGTGATACAACGTGAGTCATTGATCAAGCACACAGATCAATGGTGGACATGAACGGAAACATATCGCTTCGCAATTCTCTAAGAGGAGTACTTAAACACATGATAGCAGGCTTAAGCGATATGCGATGGCCGCATTATCGCATCGCAAAGAACCAAGGGACAAGGATGAAACCCATAGACTTAAGACTGTGTGATGAGCGCTTCATTGACAGTTGTTGGATCCGAAAAGGAATGGATGGTTCCGATTGAAAACGGTGATCAGAATGATTAGGATGATCAGAGATCGGGGATTGGGAGCGCAACAAAGTAAAGGATCATTTGAGCAGCAATACCACCGATGCGTTGACAGCTGATGAGGCCAATCAGAGCAATTAGGGATCAACGATCGAGTAATACAAAGGGTTTTTAACATGCAATGTGTGATTGCGATCAAGCCGGACCTGATAGGAATTATAGATGCGGCTCTATAATATTTGAGTTTCGATATAAAAGCATTTGTCGTTTTTTCAGTGTTTAATGTATTTTGCATATTTCCATTATAAACCCAAATACAAAGGAAACCATGTCATGTGGGCACTTGCGACTTGCGATAGAAATGCAACAATGGACCCGATAGGATTATAGGTTGGATTCAATATCTTTTGAAGTTCGGCCTTGGCAGATTTTCCACTGTTTTTTAGTGTTTTCCCGGTATTTCTTTGTGTAAATAGAGAAGTGTAATTTCAGGGGATTTTCACCCGCATTGGTCTTTTCCGTTTGAAAATAGGTGGCCACTATACCTTAGAGTGCTTTGCAATGATTTTTTAACGCTTTATAGGGATTTGAACAGACAGTCGTCAGGAGACAAAAAGCCCAAGAATGGAGCTTAACCGACAACGTTGATATGCTTAAAAGCCATTCAATGGCAGAGAGTAGGAGGGGAGTAGTTGCTCAGATAGAGAGAGAGCAAGAGGAGAGTTTGTGTACTCTTGTAGACTTGAGGATTTCAAGTAAATCCCTGTTGTTTTGTCACTGCTATGTTGAGACTCAGTTTGAGCTCACACTTGTAATAATTTTCTCTTGAAGACATAATGTAGAGGTTGACACTGAAAGCTGGACCAAGAGACATAGCCAGGAAGTCTAGTGAACTCCTTTATTATTTTGGCTATGTTGATGTGTTGATGTGTGTGTCTGTTATGTTTCCTAATTTCTCATTGTCTATATTATTTGTAATATTTTCGATCCATTACACTAAGTAATATAAGCATTCCTTCACATGAGTCTATAATACCTTAATATTAATTTAAGATCTCATTTTCCGATCATCTTTCCCCTAATTAATTATTTTTCCTTAATCAAATGACTAATTAAAGTAATTTTTAACTAAGGAAAATGGTAAATCACCCACCATACTCTCTCCAGCCACTAGAAGTCACTTCTTAGCATCCCATCATGTAGATCTTCTCATTTTGGTTCAAACGAGCTATTACACTAAGGTGTTCCATCAATTAATCTCCCCGGAATGCCACCTAAAACATAATTAATTAAGTTATGCCGATAATAACCCCGTTTTACGGGAATTATAAAAAATTCATGGAGCCAAAAAAGAGATGTGCGGAACTGCTCATGATGATGAATATGTGAAGTGAATGTCATCGGACCCCATAATAACTCCTCAAAACTCCATCGAGACCCTTGATAACATAAACCTGCTCCATTGACCTGACCATCACCTGCCCAAAAAATCCACTTTCGTTGTACCATGGAGGAAAATATAAATGGGGACATTACAATCTTGGGTTTAGAATATCAATCCCTTGGATTTAATAATCTAAGGGTTCATATTCCTAGGGTATAATATTATTGATAGAGTTTATTATATTAACCATATGGTTTAATATTAATCCCTTGGGTTTATAATCCATTGCATTTATAATATAAACTCCTTGTGTGTATAATATTAATACCTTGATATCATTATTATAAATTGCCATTATAATTGCTATAATTATTATCATATTTATAATTTGATGATAATAATATTTTATAATATAATTATTATTATTATTGTATTGTTATTATATTTATATCTTTATTAATATCAATATTAATATTAATATTAAATTCATATCCATTAAAGCCTATTAGCATATATCAACCACATTTATTAATATAATATAGTTGTCTTAGTATAATAGGTAATTAAATATATAGTAAATTAACAATGTTTAAATATATTATAATTGTGAAATATGTGTATTTTATGTTGACTATTTTTTATTTAATATGAGAATATAAACATGTCAATTATGGTGATTTTTAGTTGTTGGGTGTAATGACTATTATTTCTCCTATCTAAGTTAAATTCTCTTTGAAAGTGATATGATAATGAGACATGTTATAATATATATGTACCTATGTTAAGAGTATGCCTATCTTAGCAAAAATTAAAATTTCACTTTTATAATATTGAAAAAAAAATTATTATAAAAAAAATTAATTATTTTAATAAAAGGGAACACATTTCTAATTCAAACACATATTTTATAGACATGGAGACTGCATATGTTTATAATTTAAACATAAATTTTATAGACTTGGAGACCATAGGTGTAGTGATAAAATTTATACTTTATTAAAAATATTATTTGAATAAATTAATATTATGTTTTATCTAAATACTCTTTTTGAATAAAAAAATAGTTTATTTTTTCTTTATAATATTAAACTGAATTTTCTAAACATGCATATTGGAAGGTCAAACATTATATATATATATATATATATCTATATATATATATATATATATATATATATATATATATATATATATATATATATATATAAGAGTTAGCTCAAACGGTCAAGTTGAGGCCTCGCCAGATGGGAGGTCACAGGGTCAATTCCCAAAAGCTCTTGGGGTCAAGTCTATGATGGCCGAAAGGTTTGATCCCCGCCGATCAGCCTAGTCTAATGAATCGTGGATGTAGCGGCCACCCAGTGACCAAGGGTGGTCATGAACCACAGATAATATATTCAATAACTTTCTAATTCTAACATACATTTTATAGACCTAAAGATGGCTTATGTTTCTAATTTAAACATAAATTTTATGGTTATGAATACTAGAGGTGGAGTGATAAAAATTATTTTTTATTAAAAAAATTCATTACTAAATCAATATTATATTATATTTATAGAGTGTTTTCTTAGAAGAATCAAGATATATATATATATATATATATATATATATATATATATATATATATATATATATATATATATAGATATAGATATATTAAGCTTGGCTGGACCTTCTTTTTCTATTTATAACACACAAGTTCACACCACATATATGAGATAGGTGGCCTCAACTTGCCCAGTAGGAAACCAAGTATGTTGGCAACCTATCCTCGTTATAATCCATCCAAAAACAATATAGTATGAGTCGATCTAACCAAGCTATATATGCATCAGTATCATGATAAGAGTCTGTGTGTCTATCTATCATAAGCATGCATCAGTAAAAGTAAATGCTACCCACAAGAAACAGAAAAAAAAAAAAAAAAAAAAAACATCCAAGAAATTGACTAATCCTTTTGTTCTTCTGCGGCAAACTCCACCGGGGCTGGGTCTTTGGCTGAATCACCAGGCATGTCAGCAAGCTCAATAATGCAAGGGATGTGCCTCTGGATTCAGTGAAGGTAAACGTCTTGCTTACACAGCTGAAATTGGATTGTCTGCAAGTCTTTTTTGTAATTGGGCATGTCATGGAGGGTCATATCCTTCCCCATTGACATTTGCTCCATTACCTTCCCCGTGAGGATCTTCACGAGTCAGTACAAATAGGGCATCTGTTTAAACTGGGTGAGTCTGCCCCTGGTATTCCCAATATTTGGGAATACAGCCTGCAAATTCTCCATTTCCTCTTCGAACCCATCCTCCCGTTTTATCTTATCCTCCCATTTGTCCAAAAACTTACAAATGCTTGCATTTGATCCTTCCTTGTAAGCTACTACTGCTTCGTTGATGAGGTGTTCTGCAAAATTCCTCCCACGCCTAGGTTCCGAAGTGCTCGGGTCTATGGCTCGAGTTGACTTGCTCCACCTTCTGTCGCGTGCTCTTCCACGTGCAGGTCGTACCATATCTTCTATGTCATGTTCCTATTCACACATGAGATGAATTAGCTCTCGGGATGTGGTCTCATGCCTCTCTGGATTGATGCAGGTTCCCATCCCCTCACACTTCCCATCACAATTTCCTCTTCCCAAGTACCCCTCTGCCCCAAGATGTAGTGCCTCTCCTCTGCCTGGTGTAGCTGTGCCACTCTTCTGCCACTCACTTTGCTTTCTCACCTACCTTCCAATAGCCTCACCACCCCCATGGTTTTTCCAATGCTCTCGCTTATTCACAGGGGTGGTGTCATGGTGCCAGACCCAATTTATGATTAAGAATCTGACATCCAGCCCATCAAGCTAGGTTACCATCACTCCCAATCACATTTCCTTCCCTCGCCCCTCCACCTAGTGTTGCTACCTCACACCTCTACCCAGAAGAGTTGCCTCACTTCTTTGCACCTCCCATGGCCATCGCACATGCTTAACCTCAATCTCCCCACGCTCATTGGTATACCAACTATCTTGTTCACTCATAGGAGGGTTCTCTAGATCCCAACCCCAATTTTCTCTCATGTCTCTTGCCTCCGGCCAAAACACGATCACTATCCCCCCAACTTACGCTAGTCTCCTCAGCCACTCCCCCAATTTCCCTCCCCTGTCATCTCTCGCACCCCCCCGACCATGAATTAACATAGTTACCATAGTAATGGGTTTGTAAGCCTAGGATAAATACCTGGAAATGCTTTGCATAGGTCGTTACTGGTAGCTCTACAATCTTGCGCCCTTGCTCCTCCCTCCTCCTATAATCTCGACTATACTCCTCTCTCTGTCCCGACTTCTTTCATAATCCCATTCCACCTTTCTCTATCACATCACCCATTCTGCCTTAACCGCCTCACCTCCTTCTCTGTCCTGGCCCTGCCTGCCACTTCTCCCATATCTTCTATTAGGTAGCATGCGGGAGGCCACCGCCCCCGTCGCCATGAGCGTTTAGGGGGCAGTGGGTGGTACCCTTCCTTTAAATATCATAACTATCATGTCTAACCAGCGTCCTCGCCTGCCTCGAGCACGCACCCCGATCGGGAGAAAATATAGTTTATTTTTATTTTTATTTATAACACTGAACATAATTTTCTAAACATGCACTTTCATTACTAAATTACTAATATATTATATTTAAAGATTTTTTTCTTGGAAAAGGATATAGTTTATTTTTATTTATAACACTGAACATAATTTTCTAAACATGCAGCATGCCAAAGATATATTTTTACCTAAACATTTTATTTAAAAAAAATTAATATTATAAATATAAGTAAACCACATGAAAATATCTCTAAATAAAATAGAACATTAATTTAGTCAATGACCTTCTCAGTAAAATGTAAATTTTATAATAATATATTACATCATGCAAACTGTAGTTAACATAGGTTTATAAATTTTATGAAACACATTATATGATGCGAACTATAAATGGGATAGGTATTTTTCATTCTTTTTTAATCTCTCTCCAGATGTAAATAATGAAATACCTATATAATTTCATTAAAAGATGCCATGAAAAGATCCCAATTTCTTTTGGGAATGAACTCCCACTTTCAAATCAAATACATCTCCATGGGCATCAATAACAAGATTTTATTTTTACTTAATAATGAAAAGTTAGATTGGCTTTGGATGCAAACATGCAAAAAAGTTAAGTTAAAAATGATGCCGAACTCCAAGTCAATTCTCCCATAAATAGAGTGCATCACCTTGGTAGAGAAAACCAGTATTTTTCTAAGCTTTCCATATTTTCCTTCCCCTATGTGGCTGTACACGAAACATGGCTTGACACTCGGCTACATCTCCTGGTGCCCCCTGAAAATTCCTTATTCACTGGTTGTTTCTTTCCATATTACGTTTGATGCAATGCAGGTCGCTTATACCCAATAAGATTTCAAGGTCCAAGCATAAACCCATTGTTGGATTGAGAGTAGATATTGTGCATAGAGATTTATCACTTTCCCCACTCTTTCAGGGAATATTACATCAACCGAAGGGGTTAAGCAAGCAGTGCGATGTGGCCAAGAGAGGCTAGAAAAACTGCATGGGTCTATGGTTCTGAAGGCTGGTCAAGTCCCTCATTAAGTGCAGGAATCCAAGCTCCAATAAGTGCAGGAAGTGGAGAATATATGATGAAGGTAGAAATTGGTAAGCCATCTCTATCATATTATGGAATTCTAGACACAGATAATGACTTGATATGGACATAGTGCATGCCCTGTGATGATTACTCTAATCAACCCTATCCAATCTATGATCCTTCCCAGTCCTCTACTTCCATGATGGTCACATGCAAAAGTCCTCAGTGCCAGTAATTCCCTAACTCCTATTTCTCTTCTGATGTGTGCCATTACTTGTACAAGTATGCTAATTATTTCACCTCAGGGATCCTTTCATATGAGATGTTTAACCTTTCATCAGAGTCAATTGACTAGATCATGTTTGGTTGCAGCCAAAACGATGGAGGCCACTTCCCACAAGGAGGTATAGGCTTTGGATTTCACAGTTGTTGAAAATAGCAACAAGAAACGATAAGAATAGAATCTAGAATATTCCAATTTTAATTTGTCCTTGAATTAAAATTAAGAATTAATATTCGAATTTAGTCACCAACTACTTGAAAAATAATTAATTAATTCCTCTTGAGTTATTTAGTTTGAGAAATTCAAGCTAGAAGTCTTTGTGAAGTCATGCAATAGTTATCCCTTAAATTAAGGAGATTACCCCTTAATTAAGGAGATAAGGATGAGTTTCATTTGAGTTGTAAATAGTTAGCTCAGTTAATTAAGTTAATTCCAGTTAGATTAGTTCCAAACTATTTGAGGAACTAATTGCGAGTTCAATCAGTTAATGCATGCATGCATGAAGCTAGTGTACTCTAGATAACTGAAGATTCTCTCATAAATAACTCATGCATGTCAGTTTAGACGAAGACCCAGTTGAGATTAAAGACATGGACAATGTATTATCAGTTAGACGAATTTTCCTATAAAGGAAACTCATCCATGCAGGAGGAATAAGGTTCCTTGAGGATTGCGCAGTTTTATAGGGTGTGAGATCAGTGTGAGTGACCAGTGTTACACTTCGTAATAGTAGGATCACCTAGGAGAAACAACGCAAGGAAATAGGAGGCTTGGAGGGTAGAGGAGAAGGCTTGTGAGAAGCTTTGTTAGCCTGTGAGCATCCAAGAGAATTGTACTAAGAGCTAGCTAGCTGTGAGAGCTAAAGCTTTGTGTAATCTTGATGTATTTCCACCTTGTATGATAATACAGATAGTGGGGTTTTTAGCTGAGGCTTTCCCCTTAGTATTCTTTTGTGTTTCATGTGCATTGATTCTTCTTATGGTTATATGTGTTCAACTAGATTTTTCTCAATTTTAAGATTCCGCAAAGCAAATCTATAATAGAAGTAGATTATAGTATTTTGCTTTGGTATATTTCATTATCGGGTTAATCTCCAATCATATTTTCTACATAGATCTCAGAGGTAGATTTGTAGAGAATTTGCAAGAATTTCTACATGGTATTAGAGCTAGCTGATCCATAGAGAAATTTCTACATGGTATCAGAGCCAAGTTTATTGGAGCAAAGGTTATCGAAGAAGTGAACAATATACGAAGAAGAGCATTCGAAGTAACAAAAAAAAATGGGCCGCCAGTTTTCTGAGTAGATCTAAAAAAATTTGTGCAAAATTTTTGAAACCAAATAGAAGATCTGGATTTTTTTTATAATAATAAAAAAATAAAATAAATAAAATAAATAAATAAATAAAATAAAAATAAATAAAATAAAATAAAAAATAAATAAAATAAATAAATAAATAAATAAAAA
Organism: Pinus tabuliformis; assembly: GCA_031772625.1. Lineage (NCBI taxonomy): Eukaryota > Viridiplantae > Streptophyta > Pinopsida > Pinales > Pinaceae > Pinus > Pinus tabuliformis. The sequence continues at coordinate 1,342,614,214 of CM062816.1, read as the reverse complement.
TAAAAATAAAAATAAATAAAAATAAAAATCGGATGAATCGAAGTTATAATGAGGGAGATATCGCTGATTAAAATCATCTCTTTTTCTAGAAAATTTCGTGATGGTGGGACAAATGAAAGAGATTGGTGTGCTAGCCAAGAACCTGTATGCTCTTGAGGTTCAAGATGCATGCAAAGCCTTGAGGAGCAAGGAAAAGGTTAAAGACTTTGTGGTTGAAAGGAAGAGTAAATTGCCTCTCAACATGCAGTCCTAGAAGAAGTCTCAGACAATTGTGGAGGAGCCATAATTGGAGAAGTCAACAGAGGGATCACATGCAACCATACCTCGAGGTGTGAGGTGTGGCGATGTGAAGTGATAGTCCCAAGAAGGCTGAACTTGGGCAGGGTCCATTGAGGGGTTTTATCTCATGGATCCTACCTTGCTATAGGAGCCCAAAGTACATAGTAGCGGGAGGAATCAGTGGGATTGATGCAGTTAGAGATCAAAGTGACAGAGGCTATAGAATTCAGATACTGAAGAACGCGGAGAAGGATTGACATCAGTGAAGAAAGACAGAGTCAGCCGAAGTGCAAATTTTTCAGTTGACAGAGGAAATAACAATCAGAGACTTTGATGACAAATGCATCATACTGATTCAGGTTGGATGTTTTCTTGTTTCTAGAGTTGCTAGAGCAAAAACACTAGAGAGAAGTTTTGCATGTAGAACATTCCAAAGGTTTAGGATCGGGATCGAGTTGAATTCCTTTCTTGTTGAGAGGGAGTGTTGAAAATAGCAAAAATAAATGATAAAAGTAGAATCCAAAATATTCCAATTTTCATTTGTCCTTGAATTAAAATTGAGAATTAATATTCGAATTTAATCTCACCAGTTGCTTGAAAAATAATTAATTAATTCATCTTGAGTTAATTAGTTGGAGAAATTCAAGCTAGAAGTCTTTGTGAAGCCATGCAACAATTATCCCTTAAATTGAGGAGATAAGGATGAGTTGTATTTGAGTTGTAATTAGTTAGCTTAGTTGATTGAGTTAAGTCCAATTAGATTAGTTCCAAACTATTTGAGGAACTAATTGTGAGTTCAGTTAGTTAAGGCATGCATGCATGAAACTAGTGTACTCCAGATAACTGAAGGTTCTCTCATAAATAACTCATGCATGTCAGTTCAGACAAAGACCCAATTGAGATTAAAGACGAGGATAGTGTACTATTAGTTGGAGGAATTTTCCTATAAAGGAAACTCATCCATACAAAAGGAATAAGGTTCCTTGAGGATTGTGCAGCTTTACAGGGTGTGAGATTAGTGTGAGTGATCAGTGTTACACTCGGTAATAGTAGGATCACCCAGGAGAAATAACACAAGGAAATAGGAGGCTTGGAGGGTAGAGGAGAAGGCTTGTGAGAAGCTTTGTTAGCCTGTGAGCATCCAGGAGGAATGTAATGAGAGCTGGATAGCTGTGAGAGCTAAAGCTTTGTGTAATCTTGATGTATTTACACCTTGTATGATAATACAGATAGTGGGGTTTTTAGCTGAGGCTTTCCTCTTATAATTCTTCTGTGTTTCATGTGCATTGATTCTTCTTCTAGTTATATGTTTTTAGCTAGATCTTACTCAATTTTAAGCTTCTGCAAAGAAAATTGATAGTAGAAGTAGATTATAGTATTTTTCTTTGGTATATTTCATTATTGGATTAATCTACAGTCAGATTTTCTACATAGATCTCAGAGGTAGATTGGTAGAGAATTTTCAAGAATTTCTACATGGTATCAGAGCTAGCTGATCTATAGAGAAATTTCTACAACAGCTTGGTTCATTAGGACTAGGTAATAACTTTTCTTATTGTCTCCAGGGTTTTGAAGAACCTTCTTACATGGTTAGCCCTTTGTTTATTTTTTTATAAGCCACAGTGCTACTTTGAATTCCAAGGTTGTCAATTCAACTCCTTTTATTCAAAATAACATGCATTCAGGTTTATATTATCATTCTTTGGAAGGAATTAACCTTGGAGGTATATTATTGAATATCAATGCTAGCATTTTTGATATTCAAGACGATGCTAGTGGTAGATTTATCATAGACTCTGGAACCGCATTCATGCTTCTTCCATTCACTTTCCACAAACTGATGGGTTTGGACTTGGACTTCACCTTTGTTTGAACTTATTTCTTTCCTCCAATCAATTTCCGACTATGACTTTCCACTTTAAGGGAGCAAATTATATTTTGCATCCAGAACACTATTTCTATGTTGATGACACCACTTTCTACTTGGCAATGCTTCCAAGTTCAAGCATGTCCATATTAGGCAATTTTCAGCAGCAAAACTACCGAATTCTCCATGATAATGGGAAGAACAAGCTCTCTTTTTCACCCACAGATTGTCATTCGTTGTAAGAAAGCACAAGGATAGGTGTTTTGTCCTATACATTCTACACCACATATTAGATGATTAAAGTCTGATGATGCTAGTGTTTCATTTAAAAAAATGTCATATAATTTTGTGTCTCTTCCTATAATTTCTTCCTGCTAAAATATAAGCATACGTTAATAGGTTTTAAGACTATGTGCAAATTTGTAAACAAGCTTGTTTCTCTGATTCCAAATTCATTGAACCATGGATTCTTTATTGCATATGGAATATAAGGCCAAAGTAATAAAAGGTTGTTACTCATTCAATGATATATTTAAGGTAATATTAATATTAATTGGGCTTGCTTCTCAAACTGTACTTCAATTCTAATAGAAAATGTATAACCGAGATAATGTTAATGGAGTCTTTCTTGAGGAATCAAAAATATTTTCTTAATTGTTGGCCATGGGTATGTGTTAACATATTACAAATAAGTTCCGATATGAGAGTCTACGTGATTGAAATATGCCAATAATACATATTGGAATAAAAATCTCTGGTCAGAACAAAACCTTGACCTATGATATCAAACATTCTTGTAGAAGAATAATCTAAACAAGCTTAGCAACAAATTCGTTGGAGTGGAAAAGGAATTCAAATCTCCTAACTCCTCCTTGGCCAATTTGGTTCTGGGTACTCCCAACGATAAGGGCGATAAATTATAAGGAAATTGATTAGAATTTTAATCTGAACTAACCCAACAACCATGAAATTCTAGGAAGAATCCAATTATTCTATTTGAGATGTGTGGTGAATCTATGACATATTCAGTTATGGATAGCAATGTAAAGAATTATATATTTTTGGTCGAATAAAAAATCAGTATCTTTAAGATCAGCATCTATTCTGTGGTGTAAGGGATGAGACCGAATTGATAGAGTATAAATAAACTCATGTTCACAATTGTGGCATGACAAGATGGACACCTCATTACATAATTAGTTGATAGAAAAATAAATCCCCTTTGTAAATAAGCTAAACCTTATCTCTGCGATACTATTGTTATCGACTCTGACGCTTAGGCAAGCCATGTCGAAGTCAACGTGGAAATTAAATAATTATAAAGTGAATGTAATCTATCACAATTGAAAATTTATGTATATAGATTTGGTATAATATTTGGAGAATATGTAAATTAGGAGAGTTAATTCCTAGAGCCTTAGATTAGGAATTTGTTCTTATTTCTTAGGCAGTTGTTCTAACTTCTCTACTTGTGTGAAAATTATATATTTTTTTATTGCAAGATGAAGATTGTAGAGCATTCTGCCAGAGGTAGTCTCCAAGTAGAGCTCCTACCCGCGAGCTGCCCATTTTGATTAATAAAGTTGATTCTTCAGTTTTTAACATGGTATCGAAGCTCCAGGTCTGGTGAGTCAAAGCAATATGCTTTGATAGCTGAGTGAGTGTCTAGGTGATCGAAGATAGGCCCATACTAGTTTGAAGAAGGCCTCGTATGGTGAGGAAGTGGAGCATACAGATTTTTTTTATGATTCAAAATCATCATTGTTGTTCGTGAAGGAAGGAGGGCGCTGACCATTGTGGATTGCAGAGGAAAAGGTGTGATGATTTCTCATTCCCTTACAATGGTTCTGATCATCGTGCCTGATAATCACGGATCTAGGAATCAAGATTGTGATGACCCATTGACTGTGGTCTAACCTTCTTAGAGGGCATTGCTAGGTGTTGTTGCGTATTGCTGCATAGCAGACCTGTTGGTGGATCTACTACTACCAAAACAATTGCGTGCTGCTACCACAACAGAGCAACAGAAGCAGAGACTATGAGGATAAAGTCTAAGGTAAGCTGTTGGCAGATTCATGGAGGCTGCAATGGCATAGTGGAGGTTGCGGATTAGTGGATCGCTGCGAGCCACAACACTAGAACATTGATGATCGAGGAGAAATTCAATGTCTCCTATAATTTCAAGGGATTTCTCACCATGGGAAAGCACGTCTCTTTCCTCTTGTTTCCCCTTATTGACGCAATTAGATAATCAAATTGGCAAAAATAAGTAGATTTGGTGCTTTTATTGGTGGAGATCTTCATCTAGAAGCATTGTGTAGTAGTGAGAAAAACTATTACGGATTGAGTGAACTGCGCACTGACAGCCCGTGGTGTTGAGATCTGCAAATTCATTGCTACTTGGGTGGAGAAAGGTTTGACGCAAGTTGATGTGTGAGGTGCTAGTGTGGAGGTCAAACCGAAGGCCGAGCGAAAGAGCCCGTCATGGGTGACAGAGTGTTGCTATGTGTGTGCTACGAGGGGGTAGGTGCAACGAAAGCGTGGAGTAGCCCATATGATTAGTGGCTTTGTGGTTGGATTGTTGCTCAACTTAGCAGATTGGGAAGCCTTTGAGGATGTTTGTGCAGTGGTGGCCGTGTCAAATTAATGTGATATGTTAGACCCTCACAGTGTTGGCGGTGTTGGGAGGCCGAAAGCAAGGGTAAGGCCATATTATTATTTAAAAAAATTTAGGGTTAGGATATTTTTATTTTTAAATTTGTGGGTGCATGTCATTTATATATGAAATAAGGGAGTCAATTTTATTTTTAAAAAGAAATAGGGGTTTCCATCTAATAAAAACAAAGAATAATTTTGTGTTTTTTTGGCATCCAATTGGAGAAGTTGTTTTTTATTAAGAGAGAGCACCTATTCTTTTTTAGACTACTCTTTGGATCTCGAGATGAATCTATCTTTTAAATTGTTGGAGGTCATTTTTTTTTTTGGTTGTCACACAGAATAAGTCGATCTTGTGGACAAGATAGACCTTCCTAGAATCTAAAGAAGACCTAATGACAAGCAAACCAACCAGACACTATCTTTCTCTAAATATGCTTTGATAGAAAATAGAAAACAAGTGTTTTTAGGGCCTACCTTAGGTCCAACACTAGCTTGTGGATGCCCTCTCTCCTTCGATCCAAATGAGATCCTTTTCACAAATCTGCAAACACAAACAAGGCAAACAAATTAAATAGCACCTGAAAAACCAATTGCATAAAACATATTTAACATGAAAGTCAAGGAGTCCATGAAACAAATAACATAAGATACTTGTTGAGAAAAATGAGTTTGATTGTATTAATTCAAAAGAAGAAGAACCTTACAACCTTTGCCTTGACGCTGTACAAGCTCCTCCCAGGGTCCAGCAAGAAGTCTCCTCTACTTTGACAAGTTTCACTCACTCCCCAATGAAACCAAAAAAAGGTATGTGATCTCTCCTCTTTAGGCTTAACTAGGAAGTCTTGATTTCACCAACATTTACCCTCAAAAATGTTCAGCTTCTAACCTCTCTAGCAACCAGCCCAATGCCTGTATTTATAGTGCAATGGAGGGAGGTTACTAGGTCCTCCTTTAAAGGGATAAATCCCTCCTTCAAAGGGATAGCTCCTCTCATCAAGGGATTAGCTCCTTCTCTTTTGGGATGCATGAACCACCTCAGAGTGAACAATCCACGTCAAAATTCCTTCTAGAAACCTCTAGAATTAACCCAAAGTGAGTTTTTTAAGATAAAACTTGCGCCTTTTGACTTTCATAGGGGTCCGCACCTACACCATTAGGGACAGAGCGGGCAGGTCTGCAGTTTTTGTACACAAAAGGTGCGGGACCGCAGGTGACCATGAGAGAAAGTGCGGAACCAGAGTTACATTGATTTTTAATGTCTTTCTCTCATTTCTAAAGCTTGATTTGGAGAGCTGAGGTCTGAGACTTGCTTAGGAGGATAATACAAGTGATGATAGACCCATACTGACTACAAATAATCATGATGACGATATTTTTGTGTAACAGATTGCCCCCTAAAGTGCGAAGTCTGTAGTAGATGAGGATTTCTTATCATTTAGGAAGAGTGAAGTACTTTATCATTTCAAGGATCATCTTGTGGAGAACCCGGTTGGAACCTGTAAAAACATTCAATGCAAGATATATATATATATATATATATATATATATATATATATATATATATATATATATATATATATATATATATATATATATATATATATATATATATATGAGATCATATCATCGCTGAGGTAGGCATTCCCATACTCAGATAAAAACTGACTAGAAAAACTAACTACTGCTCTAATACAGGAATGATCTTATAAAACATCACAAGTATAGACTCATGTGGACACAGTATGGATGCAGCCATCTGTTTATGAATAGTCCATTATATAATGAATACAAAATTCCTCGCAACCTGGATTGTGGAAACTAGATCCAGGGTCTTCATTTCTACTTCCCGAAACAGTACAATTCTATCCATGCGAATGAATGTGTTGATGTCGAAAATGGTAGAAACCACTTGATTACCAGTCAATGATGTAAACTGTTAACAAGTGTGAGAGAAACCACCAGTAATGTCAATGGCTCTCAAAGTACCCATAACATTCGATGAGATGCGAATAGATGTGTTGATGTCGAGCATGTCCCAGATTCCTTTGATTGAAATTCAATGATGTAAACTATCGTCAAAGGTGAGAAATCTGCCATTGATGCATGTAGATCTCAAGGTACTGACAATTCCTAGATCATCTTTCTAGATAATGAGCTGATGTCGATAGAAAGCGATCCGTCGTAGGCAAGCCCACAACACGAAATCATAGATCAAGTTGAAGAAATTTAGTTGCAAAGACTGACTCAGGGATGGTCAAGATGGATGACAGATATTTTGCAGATGAATGGCTTATTGGCAGTGACCTCTTGAACACATAACGACACAATAGATGGTTTGGTGACAATTGACCCAAAGTTAATACCCAGAAACTGGATGAAGACTTTCAATGTGGTTTGATCAACTATTAGGCAAAGGATTTCCCAACCCAGGTGAATAAAAGTGTCGTGTTCAAGAGTGGTTACAAAGTATGACAAACAGGCTCATTTTTCTCTCTTTTCCCCCACCATTTCTAGCAAGTACCTCTTTATTTTTGACAAGCTTGAGGAGGATAACATTTGCTTGATTATAAGCTCATCCTTCGGATGAGTCCAACTTAGTTTAAATTCGAACCCTAAGAAGGAGTGGTTCGTTCCTGTTTGTAATTGAACAGGTCCTTTACTGTGAAATTTTAACGAGTCCAGTATAGGAGAAACTCGGCGTTTTTCAATTTTAGAGAGTCTGAAAAAACTTAAGAAGACTCCAGGGTTGACCTTTTTCGTACATTTGTGTCTCCCAAGCCTGAAAAAGTATAAAATAATACTTGATAGAACCGCTTGATCTTTTACGATTCAAGGAGTACTTTTCGTCATCAATGGCTTTGACCCGAAAAAGTAAAAAAGTGATCAATGACATGTCATTTTATGACCAATATCGAATTTGAAACGACAAAAACCTGGCAATCTTTTCATGTTTTTACGGTCGGAAAAGAGCTGTAAGTAGACCGTCTTTTAATTCTATTTTAACGAGTTTAAAAGAAACACTCGGCAATCTTTTCATGTTTTAGGAGTCAGAAAAGAGCTTAAAGATGACTCTACATGTTTTTCTGTTGAAAATGCTAGATTTCGCCTGAATAATCCTTGATTCTGCACAAAAACGCAAACATTACTCATACCTGTTTTAGATGGATAAAAATGTCGCAAAATACCTTTTAAAAGTGAAACATAAATAAATTTGTGATTTATTTACTCAAAAAACTTATAAAAAGGGCCTTTGCCAATTCATTTTTACCGTTTGAATTTGGGTGAGAAAAATAGTGCTTTTGGCTAGAAAACTTCCCGTGAAGATTTCAGAAAATCCAATCGTCGGAATCGAGCACCTTCTTCTCCAGGTAATCCACATCATCCTACTCTTCATTTTCAACCGTTTAGTTTTTTGTTTTAGTCCTTCATTTCATTTTTTGGGAGGGTTTTTAGGCGCAAAACCCGCGCGCGGGGGCCCGCAGGTTTACCATTGCGGGCCTGCGGACCCCGACTTTTTCTCCATTGGGAAAAAGCTCGGGGTCCGCACCTTCCGTGTAGACAAAGTGCGGACCCACGCACTGTGTCTAACCCAGAGGGTGCGTACCCCATCGCAAGGGTTTTGAACCCAAAAATTCTCAAAAATGGACCAACCAAAATATTTTCTAGCAATTTAATTAATCTTTATGCTTGATGCAGAGAGCACATCATGCTATATTGGCGTGAACGAGAGCACGAGGGCGTGGATGCTACCGCATGGAATCATCAACCTTCACTTGATGCTTTGAGGGCGTGCAGACTGTATAAATTCTGGGCCATTCCTGGCATGAGGGCTCAGGTGGATTTCTTAAAGTGGCTGGTTGACAGATGGAGCATACAGGACTAGTGTTTCTTCATTGGTGGCCACCAGCTCGAAATCGAGCCGGCAGACATATATTTCTTGACTGGTTTGCCCAAGAGAGGCGAAGACTTAACTCTGCACGGGACTAGGCCAGGTGGCCAGTCTGTCGATAGCCTCTGGCTAGAGTACTGCAATAGCCAGGCTAGAGACAAAGGGATAGACATAAAGATGATATCCCGTCCTGAACTCATGGTGATTCGTTCACTGTCACCAGACTTTTAGGAGCTACCGCATTACATATTGCCACCGGATCGCAGATGCGTATGGCAGTTGATTGCTCCCGAGGCACCATCTTCAACTGGTGCGATGCCGTGTTGGCCAATGTGAAAGGCCAACTGACCAGGGCCAAGAACGGACGACTAAAGACCTTTGATTATGGGGCTTTGGTCGTGAGTTTTGGCCTGGAGAGGGTTCCTATGCTGATCCCACAACACCTTACTGTTGGAGCTGGGCTTCCTCGAGAGCCCAAACTGATGCGATGGGTCGCAGTCATGGCCCGTCACCCGGACGAGAGGACAGGTTGCTCATTTCAAACATGAGTATTTCCAATGGCTGGAAAACCAAGTCTTTTCTATTCAGGACTTTCCTTATGCTGGGATAGATTTTCGTGGTGACCCAGACATGGTTCTTCCACCAGGAGAGCAGTGGGATGAGTCAGGTAAAATCCTTTTCAACATTTTCCTATTTTAATTTTTTATTTATTTTTCCATCGTCTCAAAACTGATAGTAAAAATTTTAAAATGCAGATGTGGGTCCACAACGACCAGCCGCTCTCCAGCCTTTCGAGAGAAAACAACCAGTTGCACCCGCGCCAGCCCCACAGGACGAGTCAGCAAAGGTTTTGGCTGAGTTGGAGGGTCATCTCGAGTGCTTGACAGGAGATATTCCTGAGACCACTATAGACGACATTCCTCGTCCACTTCAGCGCTATGTGATTGGAGTCCTGGGACCTTTTAGGAGGTTCCTTTGCAAGGTGGCCCGTGCAGTGGTTTCTTATAGAGATCATCACCAATGATAGGATGATCACCTATAGTGGGCACATGTGACATTTTTGTTTTTTGTACTTATCATTTTTGCCGATCATAAGGTGTTTTTCAACATATGATCGAAGACAATGTATTTTTTGACACACTCCTATATATATATATATATATATATATATATATATATATATATCACTATTATCGGCTTTATCTTGTTAATCATGTTATGGAATGATTTTAAATTTACATGTATGATTATTGCAAATGTCTATTTAACATTCGAGAAGCACTTGCATCTGCTAATGTATTTAAAGATCTTGGAATATGCTGATATTCAATGTAATCAAACTCACGTTCCAAGAGACGCACTCTCAAAAATAATCTTAATAACACTGGATTTCTAATGGCATACACTCTATTAAGTTTTAATACAACGAGTTCAGAATCTAACCTCGCTATCAAACTCCGAATCCCAAATGAAATAGATTTAGATAATAACTCAATCACTGCACTGTACTCGGAAATGTTGTTCGTTGTTTGACCGAGGCTTACCCCATGCATAGATACTAACTTGTTAGAGGGCGAATAGATAACCCAAGCTGTGGAAGAGATGTTCTGTGTATTACGACAAGCACCATCAGCGAAACCAATGTATGTTTGGAGAGGCATCGACATCTGCAATATCAAGAGTAAAACCAAGATAAGCAGGAAAAATGACGAAAAGCACTCTCTAAGCTAAGCACATTGTTTAAACTAAAACACACCAGCTAGAAAGAAAAACTATCCTAACTAAAAATCTCCATACCCATTCTTTTAAGCATAATACCTCTTTAAGTAAAGGCCATTTTTGGGTTTACCCAAAGAGTCCCCATCAAAGTCTACCAATTCATAAGCCCCTTTGGCTAGCTTTCGCTTGACAACATAGGGACCATGCCACATAGGAATGAATTTTCCAGCGCCTAATTTATCATTAGCTTGATCATACACTAAGACTAGATCTCCTTCCGAAAAATTTCGAGGGGTCACATTTCGATCATACTGAGCTTTCATTCGTTTTGCGTGAGTCTCGATTGCCAATGCAGCATCACGTCGATTCTCATCTAATTGAGCTAAGTATAACAAACGCTTTTCCTCTTCGGAAGTGGCTGGAAGTAACTCGATGGCCATTTGCAGTGACGGGATTTCGCATTCAATGGGTAACACGGCTTCCAAACCATAGACTAGTTGGAAAGGAGTGAACCCTGTTGATGTTTTTACTAAAGTTCGGTACGCCCAAAGTGCTAAAAATAGCATGTTGTGCCAATTTGACCGATGAATCCCAATGATTCCTCGGATCATGATAACTAAAACTTTGTTGATGGATTCAACCAGACCATTCGCTTGTGGATAATAAGGGGTTGAACTATCGTGACGTAAACCAAGCTGGCCTGTAAGTTCAGTCATCGTAACGTTTCGAAAATGATGCCCATGATCAGTGATTATCGCTTGCGGGACACCAAACCTAGCAATTATATGATTGAACATGAAAATTGCAGCTGTCTTGCCCTTTGCCTCGAATGTAGGCATCGCCTCGGCCCACTTAGTAAAATAATCTACCGCAAGGATGATATATGCATGCCCCCCCGCCGAGTGAGGGTTACATGTAATAAAATCGATACCCCATTTGGCAAAAGGACCAACGGAAATTATAGGGTGGAGAGGAGCAGGTGAAGCGCACATTCTACGATAAAAAATCTGGCAGTTGTGGCATTTTCGGACCGCCGTAATACAATATTTAAATAAAGACGGCCATAAGTAGCCAGCGCGCAATATCTTTTGGGTTGTGGCAAACCCAGACATATGACCGCCACATGCTCCAGAGTGACAGTCATTTAGAACCCTTTCAGCTTCCTCGTGAGTTAAGCAACGTTGAAAAATAGAGTCCGCCCCACGGCGATAAAGAGTATCTCCAATAATCCTGAATTGTTGGGACTGGAATCGAATTTTCCGACATTCTGACCTTGAAATTTCTGGCCGAAAGGATTGGATCTGGGGATAAACAATGATATCCCCATACCACGGATCTAAAGTCCTGATTATAAACAAGGATTCGTCCGCAATGGGTTCCTCCGCCACAGTTTCTGTGTCAGCACGCGGGAAGTCACACATTAATTCCGCAAAAACTAAAGATTTCTTAGACTTAGATTTCTCAAACTCCAAGTCGAACTCTTGCAGGATAACGATCCATTTAGAGTACTTGCCCCCTAGTAATTTCTTGGTCAAAATGTAGATCATAGGATTGCAATCTGAAATTACCGTAGTTTTACGTAGTAGAATGTAGTGACGGAAATGTTGAACAGCTTGCACAGCTGCCAATGCCAATTTCTCCACATGCGAATATTTTAGCTCAGTTGGGTTTAGCGTGTGACTGAGGTAATATATCACATGTTCCGTTCCTGATTCATCTTCCTGAACTAAGACCATCCCAATGGTGGAATGAGAAGCTGCGAGATACAAGAAGTAATCCTGGTTGTAGTTGGGAGGATGCAACAACGGTGCATGGGTCAACGCGTGTTTGAGTGCATCAAAAGATTTTTGAGCTATCTCATCCCAATAGAATTGAGTGTTTTTCTTCAGCAACCGGGTAAAACCCTTTGTAACCTCAGCGTAGTCAGGAATGAATCGTCGTAAAAAGTTTGATTTCCCCAGCAAACTTTGGAGTTGGCGAAGACTCGAAGGAGGAGGCAATTTGATGATAGCTTCGACCTTCGAGGGATCAACGTGAATGCCGGCTTTCGAAACTACAAACCCAACAATCGACCCGTTTCTATACAGAAGACACATTTGTGTGGGTTCAACCGAATCCGATAATGCCTACACCTCATAAAGATTGCTCGTAAATGGACGAGGTGATCAGCTCGGTGTAATGAATGAGCAGGCAAGTCATCGAGATAGGGTTGCAGAATGTGCTTGCTGTCATGAAACGCATAAGACATCGCCCTTTGAAAAGTTGCTCCGGCATTCTTAAGCCCAAAAGGTAATTTTCAATAAGCAAATGTCCCCCATGGACAAATGAAAGTCGTTTTTGGTTGATCGGCAGGTAGAATATTGATTTGGTTGTATCCAGAAAAACCGTCCATGAAGGAAAATAATTCGCTGCCGGCACAATCATCAATGATTTGATCGATATAGGGAGTTGGGTAATTGTCCTTTGGACAGGCTCGATTAATGTCCCTATAGTCGATGCATATTCTTATTTTTCCCCGTTTTTTGTTAACCGAAACAATATTCGATACCCAATCCGTTAAAGGGATCGGATAAATGAAACCTGCTTTCAATAGTTTTTCAACTTCTGCTTTAATTGCAGCAACTTTTCGCGGGTGAATCTGACGCAAACGTTGCCGGACGGGTTTAGCGTCCGGGTAAGTTTTGATCTCATGAACAACAATCGCAGGATCAATTCCTGGCATCTCATCATAGGACCAGGCAAACACGTCGCGGAATTCTTGAAATAGGGCCTAATATAATTGAATTTCATCATCTGTACACAAGGCACCTATATGAATGTTTTCAACAATTCCGGGCTTAACCGAAATGTCAATAGGAATAGTTCGAGAGATGTTCCCCAAATTTAACTTTGAATCGGGATGTTTCATTGGATTCTGAGGTTCCTTGACATATTCAGTGGTAAATATTGATGAGAAATCATTTTCAAAACAATCATCTTTAGGTAAAAACGAAGATCTGTGATGGAGATCTTCCTATGGTAAATCATCTACACATAGGATTTCACGAATTTTCTCATCAGAGTGAAAAATTTCATAAAACGTAGTTAAATCCGAGGATGATGTGAAAAGTGATTCCTCACAGACCACATTCATTAAGTAATTTCTGGTTGAAAATGAGTCAGCAAATGACTGCACAGCTTCATAGGCAATTTCATATGGACTCAAAGGCATGGAATCACCAAAGGAGTCTATCTCAGATTCAAAAGGAATGATCCAAGGATCATCATAAACAATGGTATGGTTGCAAATGAAGATGATGCGTTGATTGTGTTATCACTGAAAATGCTGTTGTCAAAAATTTTTAGCATATCTAAAAGGCAGGGTGTTTTCGCAGCGCATAAACTTGTTAACAGTTTCGCAGCGCCATATGTTTTAGTGATTTCGTAGCGAAAACACTGACCTTACAGTGGCTGCGCTGCGAAATTGGGAAATGACAGATATTTAAGGGAAGGACTGTGCACCCTTGAATGCAGTACGAGCCTCGGCTTGTTGCATCTGATGTATCTTAGCTTGAGAACACCATCATACTGTTATTGAAGTTGGAGCCCGAGTTAAATCCAGTTTGGCATTATTTTAATATTCAGAACCATAGAATTTGTGGCCTCTTGGAAGGCTTCACATTTGATGAGAAAGGCAATGTAAGGAATGCAGTTGAAGCCGCTTCAATGTTTGCTGGCTTTAAGATTGTCCCAGAAGCTAATTATGACATGCAAAATCTGGGTGAAACAGAGACTGCTTGTATTTCAAATAATGGACCTGTTAATGTTATTAGTATAGATGGTGGACTTCCTAAGCCATGATGAGAAGGTTATTATAACTGAGTAGAACAAGGTAACTGCGGTGAGAATATTGCCTATGATGATCTGGGGTTCAAGTTTGATAGCATTCCACTGTCAGATGCTGCAGTATGCTTTAATTGGGATTCAAACTTGTGGCCAATAGCTGATAAATCCTACCCTACACCCATTACAGCAGACCTCTTTGTAATGATTGTTCTAAAAAATGTATATAATTTTATCACATTATAGCAGCAAAAAGAAATGATGCCTATTTGTTAAAATTGGTATCTTCTATGAGGTTGATGGTCCATCTACTACCTCTTTGTTTGTAGTGGTTTGGTCACTCGAGGATAATTGTCCAGATTCTTTCGTTTCATCTTAGTGGCTTCTAGCCATCGAGTTCAATCCTTGAGGTTTTACAAAGGGAATGCTTCCCGAATGACAGTGCTCTAAAGTGAGATACAAGCGTGTGATGGCTTCTTTGTCAAATCTGTAGCCTTTGCACTCATAGAAAGATTTTAGAGCGTTAGAGTTCCAGAAAATAAGGGCTGTAGGTGAGCATATTCTCTAAGATGATCAGGGATTCCTGTTTGGTTTAATAGCAACTGCTAATACTGGGTGCTGCAGTATGTTTGATGATAACCCAATTGGTCTTGGCAAACTTTTCAAGAATTGGTTTGGTGACAAGTGGGAAAGTCCTTCATTATACATTTCTGCAATCGTGTTCTAATCTGGTTCTTAATGTAATGGGGGCGATATTGCTTTTATTGCCATGATAAAGTGATTTATTGAAAGCTCGAGATGGCGCATTGCGAATATCCTGATGTGGTGGGCATCAGTTTGTGAAAATACAGGTGCTACACCAGGGCTTTTGGCTACTAGATCGATGGCCAGCCAGTAGAGAAGAAGAGGGTTGGTCTGCAATTGAATGGTGGAGATCACCGGCCTCATATGGTTGATGCTGCAGAAAATACACGCAGTCCTAAGTGATTAAATGACAAGTGTCAAGCGGTTCCTATAAAAATTCGATTGCCACAAGGTCGACAATCTGGAGTTAGATTGCAAGCATCATACGGCGGACAGCGGCATGATAATTCTCCTGATCTGGTGTATTTTCGTTCTCAAGCATGACTTGGTCACTTTCGTTCCTCTTGTTCAGTCTTGAAAAGAGTCCCTTGGTTTCGTGGCAAGTTCGAATTCTTTGATTAATGATATATTGTCGGTGACATGGCGGCACACCTGTATTGTTCTAAGATAACATTCGGAGATGGTAAACTTGTTGCGCAGATCAGAGAGGCACGTGCAGAGCATCTAATAAATAATCTCTGATAACACTTGGCGTCCTCGAATGTATATGCTTCTCATAACAAATAAACAATACCATTACAGTTACCAAAAGTGACTCATATACATACGGCTTCACATGTTCTTACAAAGAAAGAGGCTTGTGATGTATATATGCCAATGAAGAAACCAAATTGTCATGAAATTGCCGCAACCAAGTGCAGAGTATTCGGGTGCCTTGATGGGAATCGAGCAGTAATGCAAAAATATTCAATTTTGAAGTCGTATCAGTTAGGGGTACATGGACCAGAAGCAGATGTTGGTACTTTGTGTGTTGGACCAGGTTATATATTTCATTGTTTTAAGGACACACAAGAAGTTTCAGAGGTTCGATGTGTGAAGAATGCAAATGTTCCCTTGAGTTATCGCTTGCTAATACTTCAGTTGGTACCAAAAATTGAGAATTTCCGTTCCACTCTGAGATGTATTAAGTTTTGGGCAAACGATAGAGACGGTGGTGACTAAGCATGCCTGTAAACATTGGGAAATTCTGTCAGCGGCCATACATCAACACTGTGGGCGGTTTCTTTTGACTTTTCCAGAGACAGAATGGTCTCTTGCAGCGATGATTTAACATTGATGGTTTGAGATACAAGCATAAACCCAGCAGAGAGAGATTCAGTACTCTTGCATTCTACCTTGCCAATTCAAAGAATCCCTTGCTGCTTTTTATTCGTCTTTTATAACTCATCATTCACAAAGGAAGACATCAAGCTTTGAGCTCAAGGAAGTTTATTGGGGAAGAATATGGAAGTACAAACATGTGGAAAGCTTATTGATTCTTTGCTTGAAAAGGTTCTCTGTATGAACATCCTGTCTTCAGATTACTTCAAGGAATTGTAAAGGCTGAAGACCTACCATGAAGTTATTGTTTTGTCTTCTCTACAAATTTTTACCATGAAGTTGACAGTGAAGCAAATGCATGGGCTTCTTAAGCACGAGGATTCTCCATACATGAGATGTATTGGTTTCTTGTACCTGCGTTATGTTGCAGATCCTAGGATGTTATGGGGTTGGGTTGAGCCTTATGTTAAGGACGAGGAGGAATTTTCTCCAGGATAAAATGGAAGGGTGACCACAATGGGTGTTTATGTTCGTGATATATTCCAGAGCAGATTGAGGTTGCTTTCAGAAGAAATAAATGGATCCTCGGGTTTACTTAAGTCACTGGTTCATATCATAGCGCTAAAATTTGAGAATAAAATTAACCAAGCTCTTCATGGTCTAAAAACAAAATCTCAAGAAGCAGAATATAAGTTTGTCCAAGAAAAACTATATTTCTAGAAGGATTCTCTATTGTTCCTCTTTCAGGAGCTAGACATAGCAGACCATGAATTTACAAATGTTTCATCATCATCCTCTTTGGAAAACTTTGATGATTTGTTTGTAGGTGTTTCAGATCGAGTTGGAAGACTGAGGAAAGAGAGCTGGGACTAAATGCTAAACTAGTAAACTATGTTCCAGCCAAAGTATCTCTAAAAAACAGAGGAATCCGGGCATGCTGTTTGAGTTTGTTTTTAGGAAAGGCTATTGACATTGAAACCTGGCAGCTAAACAGGATTATTTGTAAATTGTTGTTCATTTGTTGGAATGAGGAGATCATTAATAAAGCGCAGGGCAGCTAGTGTTATACTGTGAGCAGCTAGTCTGACACGGTGAGCAGGAGTTGAGGAAAAGGAACAGCTGTTTATCAAGACCACCTACAGCACATCAGAAACCTGGCATCATTCCATACCTGGAGTTATTAAAAGATTTGGGAACATGCTACTATACTTTAGGAGAATGTTGGGAGACAGAGACCGTTAAGATAGGAGCTTCTCTTCTGGTCAATTAATGAGCCATCAGCGCTCTTAAGCATCCTAAATCAGCATCCATTGCACCTGTAGCTCAGCCATATCAGATTAATTGAAGGAGGACAGCTGTCAAAGCATTCAAGAAAGCATCAAGTCTACGAGGAGAAAAGAATTATTGTTTTAGTTTGATTAGGACTTTATGTAATTATAGTTTAGCATGTATGTAATTAATGCAGTTAGTTAAAGGCATGTAGGAGTAGTTAATAGGAGATTCGAACTCATTCTAGAGGGAGGAAATGTATTCCTATATATGGTGAAAATTAGAATGTAATAGGGGTTGGACTTTTTATACAAAACAGAGTTTTTTGAGTCTATGGAAAGACTGTTACAGTAATAGAAAAACAGGTTGTTTCTTCTCAAGATTCTCAATGAATCACTTTGTTCAAATGTGATGATGGTTTAGTTTCTTAATGTTCTTTTTACAGCCTTGTTATAGCACAATCCCTCAGAATTCATATTATATGCTCTGACTTCCTGTGTGCTTGGCAAGCTGTGGGTTTTGGTGAAGCATGTTTGAACATCACTCAGAATTCATTTGTAATGCTCTGACTTCCTGTATGTTTAGCAAGCTTTGGTTTAGGTAAAATGTGTTTGAACATCTGATGATGCAAAGAGCCTTGAATTCCATGAGATGACTGTGATTTTGTTTATTAAATGTGAGAGACTCCATAGCCCAATGAAGACCAATTTGGTGTGTGTCCAACCAGCTTTATTTTCATAAGTGTGTGAAGAGTTAGCCCTCTGTTGTTGTGATTAATTCTCTATCAAAAGCCTGTGAGAGAGCCCTCTCTGATTAGGAAGGCTAATTCCTAGTCTAAAGTATGGTCTGAAACAGTTACATGAAACCTTGCTTGGTTGCAGCCCCTAGTACTGGTTTTGTGATAACAGATTGGAGGAAAAGGAAAAGTTCCCAGTAAACCGGCATCTTTAACTAATCCTACTCCAACATCCTTATATGGGATAGTCGTTTTACCAACATGCTGAATACTCTCCGAAGAGGCTGGGTCGGATGAAAAGTAAGCCAGTTGGTTTATTGTCATGATCTTTCCATTGTGTGGAAATTTTATTACTCGAAAGACCGATGAAACGACCGCTGTCATAGCGTAAGACCAACTTCGACCCAAGAGAAGGTTGTAGTCTAGAGGGGCATCAACCACCTCCACATCTAGACTAATGGTTTTTCCTTCAACCCCTATAGGCAAATCCTGTAGAATGCCAAAAGGATGAAACCCACGGCCATCAAAGGCCTTTAGAATCATCGGGGATTGATTTAGTGAAGGAGAACCAAGTGATCTCCAACACTATATCGACATAATACACGTTGAAGCTCCCTCATCAATTAAAGTCCGATGAATAGGCCTATTTTTGACTATCACTGGTATCTGGAAAGCCATTTGATGAGGCAAACGTGGTGTACTATTTTCTAGATCGAAAATCATTAGGTTTGGGTCCTGAATATCAACAGCTCCTATAGCCGACAAAAGTAATTTAGGTTGTGTTGGGCATGATTGCAGCACTTCCAAAGTCGACATTGCGGAGGGTGAAACAGCTAAATCCTCAACAATTTTATAATTCTGAGCCACTCTCGCATGTGGATTGAATGCTGACTTTCGAAGTGTACCCTTGGCGGGCGGTTTGATTACTAAGTCTGGATTAGGTTTCTCGATCTATAGTGGATCGAAACCGGGAGCTGAGGTTGATGGATTAGAATGAGAAGATTCTGCTTCTTTACCATCAACAGGACTCTTACTACCATAATCTTGCGATCGAGTCGCAATCCTAACATGGGACATCATCAATATGGGTTCTTCATTGGCACTCGAGGATGAACCTATCATCTTGCTGTCTTGAGCCAGAAAAGGATCCTTCAAAACAGCAGGAGTTTGGGAACCCTTGACAATTTTCGCAACCTCTGCACGATGAGGGCAGTCTCTTGTAAAATGTTCATCGTCACAAATGAGACAAGGATAACGAGGTTTGCGCTTTTCGTCATTGGATTCTGCCTTTTCAGGTTTCTCCTTTGAACTTTTGTCCGTTTTATTCTTCTTCTTTCCTTTCTTCTTCCCACCGGATTTTGATTTGGCTGTAGATGACTCTACAACGTGAATATCGGCGGAAATCTCTGCAGAAGAATCTCCTGTTGGGGAATCAGGCAAGGTTATGATAGGAGAAGAATTCTTGGAAGACTTCTTCTTACTTTTAGTGTTAACCGTGCTGATTATACCATTGGCGGCATGAGATCCTGAAGGAGCTGCAGTGATTTGATTTGACTTGGGAAGATCGGGGATTTTTTCATGTAACGTACCTAACTGAGTATAGACCAAGTCAAGGTACTGTGCTTGAGCAATGACTTGCTCCTTAGTAACAACTCCGGCTTTAGCAACATCTTCAGTGATCTTTGGCAACAAAGATTTTACAAACCACTCAGCCAAGATTTGATCCGGAATAAATACCTTCACTAAACGACATCGACGTCTCCACTCGTGAATATGATCTGAAATGTACGTGGATGTCGATTGTTTTAGCGAAGTTAACAATTTCGTGCCATTGTCATATCGGACTGGCGACTGAAAATGAGTTAAAACGAGGTAGATAATTGACTAAGACCAATTAGAGTGCGCTGGAAAAGTCTAAGACGGATCGAATCATCTGTGATGGAGTTAGACGCACACCAGAGGTGGTAAGTCATCACATGGTTCGACGGATCCTCTCCTGATTTACCTTTGAACTTGGGAATGTCACTGGGCAACTTATTTGGCATTGGCGGCCAAAACGGAAGATAATTAATGGGATCGTTCGTTAGGCGTGACAAGTCAGGCAAGTCCAAAGTTGCGATAAATTGTAACTGCCGA
Organism: Pinus tabuliformis; assembly: GCA_031772625.1. Lineage (NCBI taxonomy): Eukaryota > Viridiplantae > Streptophyta > Pinopsida > Pinales > Pinaceae > Pinus > Pinus tabuliformis. The sequence continues at coordinate 1,342,593,934 of CM062816.1, read as the reverse complement.
TTAGGATCCCTAAAACTCTGGGTCATGAGACCAGCCCCGGGAGGAGGATATCCAGGATAACTAGGAATAGGAATCGCGTTCGGGATATTGTATCCTCCCGGAAAACTAGGATTAATCGGACCGTACTGGGGTTGTTGAGGTTGTTGATAAGTGTACCGAGGATACGGTTGATACTAATAAATTGGCTGCTGGACAACAAGACCGAATTGGTACTGTCCCTGGTACGGTTGATAGGTGAATTGTGGTTGACTTGTGACGACCGTACTTAAACCAGGTTGTCCTACAGGCATCTGAACCGAAGTTTGAATTGTAGATCCAGATGGTGGTAAAGATGTCTGAGGAGTAGATACAGGAACAGTAGAAACCGGAGTTGTCGATACTCCAGAAGTAGGTGGGGTAGATTGAACATATGTAGCGGCAGTTGTAGCAGTCGTTTGAGGCAGAGTACGAGGTGTACTAGGCCCAGGCTGAGAAACTACCAAAGATACAGAAGTTTGAATGTTAGACTGGACTGGTTGCTGGGGTGTACCAGAAACTAAGTGTTTTCCAGTTTGAGATGACAACTGTACACTTGGCTGCAACACCTGTTGGGTTTGCGATGGATCCCACACTATATTCATTCCGGGGTACTGACCCATAACTGGTTGAGAATACTGAAGACCATAACCGGGTTGAGGGTAGGATTGATAATTGAAAGGTACATTTCCTGTTCCTTGAACAAACGTTTGACCTTGGGATGGTTGGAAACCTTGGTTCGAGTATTGACCTTGGGGATGATACCCTTGAGGGACATTGTGATACTGGGGTTGACCTTGAGGTATAAATTGATACTGGGGTTGACCTTGGGGTACATATTGAGTCTGGGGTTGACCTTGAGGAACGTATTGTCCCATAGGTATGTACTGTCCTTGAGGTTGCCCCCCAGATGTAGATTGTGTATGTTGAGGTTGCCCCCCAGGCGTTAATTGAGGCTGCCCCCCAGGCGGTAACTGGCCACCTTGAGGTTGAGGATTGGGAATGGAACCTGACATCATAAGAATGTCTTCTACGCTCAACGGCTTTGTACCATTGCTTCCAGTTAATAACCCTTGCTCAATGGGTTGAGGAGATGCTCCCAAAAAAGTACCAGAAAGAGACTGATACCCAGAGGGAACAGATGGACCGCCATACAAAAAGGATTTAGGCGATTGAGTAAACATGGACGACTGTCCTGCCATATTGATGGGAGTGTAAAAACCTCTAGGTGTTGAGTGATAAGGAGCACGAGGTGGTGAAAAACTTAACCCTGAGTTTTCTAAATAATTAGTCAAAGAAAGATACCAAGAACTACTCCTAGGCGGACTGTAAAAAATTGATTCACGCTCCCTTAATTCAATAGTAGGTTGATTTTCAGGGATAGGGATGCCTACTTCTTCTTCTTCCGGAGCAAGTTCTTCAATAGAAATCAATCCAGAAGGAAGATCTTGAGTGATTACTCTTTCTACCCTAGGTGAACCAGGACCACTAAAAGATGGAGAAACAAACCCCGATGTCGGAGTAGCAGCAAATTCACTTTCAGGCTCGGATATTTCGGGTTCTTCACCTATATCGCTAGTAGATGAAAAGCTACCAGCGATTTCGGAGACAGACACTGACTGTGGATTATATTCTGCTACTGGCGTTTGAAAATCAGGATGTACTATCAAAGAAGATTCTCCTTCTTCCGGTGACCCAACTCTACTGTCTCTAGGAGTTACGAGGAATTTTAAGCCTTCAAGTTGGCTTGGTACTTCCTCAAGAGGTTGGCCCAGAAGTCTACGGGACTTCCTCAGTAACTCAGCCACGTTTATAATCTCAGGAGACTGGCCCCGAAATCTACGGGACTGTCTTGGTAATTCAGCCACAGTTAAAGACTTTAAACTACTTCACACCCAAACAAAGTAAAATATCAATGAAAAGCACCTAAAGTCTCTAAAGAACCAAACAAATTTGAATCATACGCCTAAAGAATCTAGGAGATCAAACACACACAAACAGTAACTTTCCGGACCGAAAACACTAGTTGGTGATGAAATCCAACGTCGCAGAGTTCAGTACAGAAATGGCGGTTGGAACAGTTACCCCGGCAAGCTGCTTAATGAATAGACTGGCACAAGTTCCTCCACTTAACCGTCTCGAGTGAAGTGAACCCCCCAAAAAATCCAAGTGAGTCTAGTTGACGTCTACTCTAGGTACAGTGGGATCTTCCCACCACTGTCACCTTAGGAAGAGTCCTAAAGAATATGGCCACTAAGGTTACCAACTGAGACAAATACACCTGGGGGAACAGTCTACAAACCGATACACACGCAAGGGAAGAGTAGCAAGCTCAATCCCCTTGAAGGCTCCTTGACATAATCCAAGTTTTACCAACAAGTGACCCCAGGCTCCTCGACAATGGTTAATCCGAGGTTTACCGTTTTTAATACGTGAATATTTGGCGTCGTTCCCAATGAGGAAGGATTGATTCCCACAATGGTTCAGACACGATCTCGTGCTTCTCCTTTAAGAGGAGCTTTCCCAGAGCATAAATGCAACAATTGGATTTCTTCCCTACCACAAGATACAGCTACTTGTTTGTTTTTACTGTCTTGGAGAGTTAATTACTCTCCTACTCCAAGACACTAGCCTAAGCTAAGTTGGTGTATCAGAGCCCTAGAAATAAAAATGTTACTAGGTGAATTTTACTTTAAGCATTAATTTTAGTGGTTTTTGTTTAAGTCCAAAGGTGCGGAGATGAAACTCGTGGTATGAAGACTCGACTCAAAATCACTAAAAATGCACCTAAGATGATCCAAACAATCTTTTTCTCTTCGATGAACTTCTAAACTAAGAAAGAGTTTGAGAATGCAAATACTTTGTAAACACAAATCTTTCTCAATTAAACAAATTAAAAGAAGAGCCTTTCCTTTCCAAAGCACTCAAAACGAGACAACTAATTATTTCACAAAAATTTCCCTTTTCGTTTCAAAGCACTCAATCACTACAAAAAACAAACTTTTTCAAAAGAGATTATTTTTTTTTATATTTTGTAAATAAAACACTCAAAACTAATAAAAATAACTAACTTTGAGAGCTACAAACTATAAAAACCTATTTGAAGTCAAAGCCTACTAAAAGTCTTTTTAGAGGATGTTTTACTCAGCTAGATGTAAGCTAAGGACTAATTCATGCAGAATCACAAATCAGTCAAGAACAACCAATTTCGTTTTCTTGTTTTTTTTTTTAAATGAAAATCCAAACTCTCAAACACAAGCTTTTCGAAGTTTTGAAATGAGAAAATACAAAGCGGATTCCTCAGCAAGGGGAGATTTCATACATGGTCAGACTCATAAGAAGGCTGGTAGACACTAAGGTAATCTAAAGTCCCTACAGCTTCTAAGCTCAGAGCCACTACACAACCAAAATGAAAAACAAACCCAACAAGCAAAACTCCTAGGAATTTCACCTAAAACCCTAACACTAACGAAATCAATCCAAGGAAAGCTTCTGACAAGTTATATGTAGGTCTGGGCAGTGGATAACAATTTCTAAAGACAAACTAAGCTGACTGACAGAGGAAATTTAATGGTTTTCAAAATTTTGGCAGGGTCCGCAGTTGGCACAGGTGCGGTCCCGCTTTATGCTAAAAGCCAAGCTGCGGGTAAGTACGCACTGTGTCAAACGGCTAGGGTGTGGTCCTCTCCCAAAGCTATGAAAAACAAAAAATAATCCTGGATCTACAAACTCTACCCAATTTTACACACAACAAGCCAAAAACGGAAACAAAAATAGAGTTTCTCAGGTCAAAGTAAAAACAAGGAAAACAATCAAGTCCCCAGTGGAGTCGCCATTTTGTCACACGGAATAAGTCGATCTTGTGGACAAGATAGACCTTCCTAGAATCTAAAGAAGACCTAATGACAAGCAAACCAGCCAGACACTATCTTTCTCTAAATATGCTTTGATAGACAATAGCAAACAAGTGTTTTTAAGGCCTACCTTAGGTCCAACGCTAGCTTGTGGATGCCCTCGCTCCTTCGATCCAAATGAGCTCCTTTTCGCGAATCTTCAAACACAAACAAGGCAAACAAATTAAATAGCACCTGAAAAACCAATTGCATAAAACATATTTAACATGAAAATCAAGGAGTCCATGAAAAAAATAACATAAGATACTTGTTGAGAAAAATGAGTTTGATTGTATTAATTCAAAAGAGGAAGAACCTTACAACCTTTGCCTTGACGCTGTACAAGCTCCTCCTAGGGTCCAACAAGAAGTCTCCTCTACTTTGACAAGTTTCACTCACTCCCCAACGAAACCAAAAAAAGGTATGTGATCTCTCCTCTTTAGGCTTAACTAGGAAGTCTTGATTTCACCAGCATTTACCCTAAAAAATGTTCAGCTTCTAACCTCTCTAGCAACCAGCCCAATGCCTGTATTTATAGTGCAATGGAGGGAGGTTACTAGGTCCTCCTTCAAAGGGATAAAGCCCTACTTCAAAGGGATAGCTCCTCTCATCAAGGGATTAGCTCCTTCTCTTTTGGGATGCATGAACCACCTCAGAGTGAACAATCCACGTCAAAATTCCTTCTAGAAACCTCTAGAATTAACCCAAAGTGAGTTTTTTAAGATAAAACTTGTGCCTTTTGACTTTCACAGGGGTCCGCACCTACACCATTAGGGACAAAGCCGGCAGGTCCGCAGTTTTTGTACACAGAAGGTGCGGGACCGCAGGTGACCATGAGAGAAAGTGCGGAACGAGAGTTACATTGATTTTTAATGTCTTTCTCTCATTTCTAAAGCTTGATTTGGAGAGCTGAGGTCTGAGACTTGCTTAGGAGGACAGTACAAGTGATGATAGACCCATACTGACTGCAAATAATCATGATGACGATATTTTTGTGTAACAGAGGGAGATCTGTCAAGATGAACAATTAGATGGAGGAGACTTATATGAACAAGAGAAATAAGATCGACAGTTCCAATTACTCCAATTGGAAATTTAAGTTCCAGAATTTGTTGGAGGGGGAAAACGCATGGGTGATTTCAATCGGCGATGAATCAAAGCTGACCCTAGCTACAAGTGGAACAACAACAGCAATACAGGACTAGGAAAAGAGAGAGAATAAGGCAAAGGTGTTGCTCAAATTATCTCTGAAAGATTGCATTATTCCTCATATTCGAGAATGTAAATCTATAACAGACATCTGGACAACTCCTGGTGACTTTTACAAGATCAAGAAAATAAATCACCTATTGTTTCTAAAGAGAAATATTCTCTCCATTAAAATGGAGGATAATGAATCAGTAGCAGCATTCATCTCTTATATCAAGGAGCTTAAGAATAAGCTGGGCGACATTGGCGAAACAATATCAGACATTGATTTGGTCATGATTACCATGAATGGTATGACTAGCGGCTATCATATGTTCATCACTAGGTTGAATTCAAGAGAAAACCCCCCCATGTTTGAAGAATTGACAGGGATCCTAATGCAGGAGGAGGAAAGGCAGATGAACCTGAAATCCCAAAGCTCAGATCTTGCCCTAATGGTAAAGAATAATCCCTTCAGAGGAAAGGTAAATGTAGCACACAAGAGTGGAGGAAACCCACAAATAAAGCCACCTCCATCTCAAGGTATGTCTTCAAACAGAAGTGATTCAAGACCAAAGTGTTTTTATTGTGCTAGAGTTGGTCATATCGCTAAACATTGTCAGAAGAAGAAGTTTGATGAAGGTCAGCAGAGACGCAAGAAGCATGCAAGTCATTTTGTTGATGAAGAACATAATCAAAATCTCATATTGTTCGTATCTAATTCTGTGTTTTTTGCTAAGGACGATGAAGCATAAACTTGGTTTGTGGACTCAAGAGCTTCCACCCACATGACAGGAAACATGCATTAGTTTGAAAATTTCAAAGAGACTAGTAGCAGAGAAAACATCTACCTTGGTGATGATAGAGGGTACCAAATCAAGGGATATGGTAATGTTCCTATTGTTTTTCCTGATGGAAACATTAGGCATATTCAAAATGTAATGTATGTACCCGAAATAAAAAAGAATTTGATCTCCATTTCAATGATAAAGGATCAGAATCTTAAGGTAGAGTTTTTAAATCTTATTGTGTTATTAAAGATCTGTTAGATCATATGAAGTCAATTGCATCAGTTGTTCATGTGGGGGATCTGGACAAGTTTAATGTGAGAAGTGCATCACACTAGGAATTGACATCAACAACTATGACAACAGAAGATTTATGGCATCAAAGATTCGGCCTTATTGATTTCAATGACCTACAACTACTTCAAAAACAAGGTATGGTCAATGGTCTCCCTGTTTTAAAGAATTTTCATGTTGATTGCGAAGCATGTGCTCTTAGGAAGATGCACAGAGATGAGTTTCATGTAAATGTAGATAGAAAGAAGATAGATATACTAGAGTTAGTGCACCTTGATTTATGTGGGCCAATGCAGACGAGGTCATTGAGAGGTACCTATTATTTCTTATTGTTTTTTGATTTCTGTACGAGATTCACTTGGGTATATTTTCTAAGAAAACATATTCATACCTTTGAATACTTTAAAGAATTCATAAGCATGATTGAGAAGCAGACAATAAAATTCATCAAGATTCTCCATCAGACCAAGGAGGAGAATACAAGAAGGCTAGTTTCATCAAATGTTGTAAATACCATGGGATACTGCATCAGTTTATAGCACCCCACACTCCTCAACAAAATGAGGTTGCAAAGAGGAAAAACATAACCCTCATGGAGTGTGCTAGCAGCACGCTAAAAGGTAAGAATCTGTCTAATGCATTTTGGCTGAAGTAATAAATACTGTAGTGTATTTGAAGAATAGGAGTCCAACAATAAGTCTTGATTTTAAAACTCCTTTTGAAGCTTTACTAGGATTTAAGCCAACAATAAGTAGTTTAAGAGTTTTTGGCTCCAAATATTTTGCTCATGTTCCAAAAGAGGATAGGAAGAAGCTAGATTCAAAGGCCATTACATGCATTTTTGTTGGGTATTGTACATATTTTAAGGCTTATAAATTGTTTAGTCGATCTACTCATAAAGTCTTTGTAAGTAGAGATGTAGTATTTCATGAGAAAGTTAATGATGGAAACCATGAGAGTGCTAATGAAGAGTGGCACATGCCTTTGCTAATGGAAGAAGGGAGTGATGAAACAGGAGACAACCATGAGAAACAACAACAACAGTAGAAACATAAAAAAGAAGTGGATGGTACAGATGTAGTTGTCAAGCCAAGTCCACCAAGGGATGATCAAAACAAATTTGAAGCCTCTCCACCACTCAGGAGATCAGGTAGGAAAACTTAATTACTAGCAATACATAGGGGGGATTATTTTATAACTAGCATGTTAAGTGTTGTTGAACCCTCTAGTTATAAAGAAGCTAGTCAATATAGTGAATGGATGGCAACCATGGAAGAGGAATATGAATCAATACTTAAAACCAAAGCCTGGTATCTAATTGAGTTACCTGAAGGAAAACAACCCATAGGTTGTAAATGGTTATACAAGCCTAAATTCAAAGTAGATGGGAGTATAGACAAATATAAAGCTAGGTTGTTTGCAAATGGGTACTTGCAAAAAGAAGGTATTCACTATGAGGAAACCTTCACCACTGTAACTAAATTAAACACAATCAAAATGTTAATTGCTTTAGCTACCAAACATCATTGGATGATCCACCAGCTAGATGTGAAATCTGCATTCTTAAATGGAAAATTGAAAGAAGAAGTGTATTTAGTGCAACCAGAGGGGTTTGTTAAACAGGGGGAAGAACATTTAGTCTGTAGATTGAAGAAATCATTGTATGGACTAAAACAGGCACCTAGGTCATGGTATGACAAAATTTATTCATTTTTCCTACAACATAGTTATAAAAGAAGCAAGAATGACCCTAATTTGTATATCATGTTTGAAAGAGAGGGGAAAATTGTTTGGATTTCTTTATATGTAGATGATCTTATCATTACAGGAAATGCATTGAACTCATTAAAGAAATCAAAGAGCATATGTCACAGGTTTTTGAGATGAAAGACCTTGGAGAGCTACACTATTATTTGGGTCTGGAAGTCTCAAGGGATTCTGGCTAGACTTTTCTGTCACAGGGTATGTATGTCAGTAGTTTACTAAAAAAGTTCAGAATGGATCAGTGCAAAGTTTTAGCAATACCTTTACAACAGAATACCAAACTTCATAATGATGATGGTTCTAAGGAGGCAGATGCAACATTATATAGACAATTGGTTGGGAGTCTAATCTACTTGACTACAAATAGGCCGGATTTGGCTTATGCAGTCAGTGTATTGAGCCAATTCATGTCAAAGCCTCTTGAGAGTCATTGGGTTGTAGGGAATGACATATTAAGGTATCTACAAGGAACCTTATACTTTGGTATTATTTATACTGATTCGTTTGATGTTATATTGACAGGTTTTTCAGACTTTGACCGGGCCAGAAATCTAGTTGATTGACGATACATAACATGTTATTCATTCAAAATTAGGTCCGAGGTCATCACATGGGGCAACAAAAAGAAGAACATAATATCCTTGTCTTCAGTAGAAGTTGAGTATTAAACGATGTGTGCAACAACTTGTGAAGCAGTTTGGTTGAGGAGACTTATCCATGATGCTGGAAAAGAACAGAAGGTTGCAATAGTTATTAAATGTGAAAACTAGAGCTCTATCAAACTTACAAATAATTCAATATTTCATTAAAACAAAAATACATTGATACACAGTTTCATTTTTTCATGGAGAAAGTTCAGCCAAAAGAAATTCAAATCGAATATTGTAATACATGTGACAATGTTGTTGATATTTTCACTAAGCTTCTCAGTAGAATCAAGTTTGAATTGTCTAGGGAAATGTTAGGAATAATTGTGAACCCCTATCTCCATGAAGGGGGAGTGTTGCAGATAATGGAGAATATGTAAATTAGGAGAGAGTCGGTTCCTAGAGCCTTAGATTAGGAATTAGTTCCTATTTCTTAGGAAGTTGTTCTAACTTCCCTACTTGTGTCAAACTATATATTTTTTTATTGTAAGATGAATATTGTAGAGTGTTATGCCAGAGGTAGTCTGTAGGTGGAGCTCCTACCTACAAGCTGCCCAGTTTGACTAATAAAGTTGATTCTTCAGTTTTTAACAATATATCACAATTTTATTTATGAAAATTTATGTATTTATAGATTTGGTATAATATTTTCTTTGAATATTCTATAACATATTCATATTTCTTGAATTTTACTATGTATAGACAAGTTTGGAGAAATATCTTAATAAGTGGAAAAATAATCATTCATAATTATAAAAATAATATATTTGTTTGTAGTATATAAATAAATATAAATACCTAAAAATAAATAAAGATATTATTTGAAAATTTGAAATTATAATTTATTTGAATCCAATAAAAGGTCAATTCATGTACTAAAGCATTTTATTTAAACTTTATGAATATTCTCTTAATAGTTAGTTCTAATCTGTGTTGATTAGAGTAATTATAATTCATGTTTATAGGGAGTAAAATTTGGAAGTGGATGTTCTGTCTAAAAAAAAGTTTTTTTTGTCTAGTAAATTTTTTTACGAATTTCTGATAGATGGATTCATCTCTCCAGAGGTCTCCTTAGAGCTTTGATTTCTAGATATATTTTCCTCTGCCTTTTCTTTGCTAGTGATCTAAGCTTGCATTAGACTGACTCTTTGTTTTTTTGATTGGTAATGTATGGCCTCTTAGGTAATGTTTTGTTTAAATATTTTTTTTGTTCTAATTAACAATTTCTCTTATTTGGTCTCTCTCTTCCTCATTTATACTAAAATGATGTAACTTCTCCTTTTTATAAATATGTATCTTCTCTTTTTTATAGCGAGCCTAGATCCATCTAACTCTGGATCTATATATCATGCGCCGAGAGGGATCAAATCCCTCAAGGTGCAAACCTTAATTTTGGAGTGTAGAATTTGAGGAAAGGATTTCACCTTGAAGGATTCGATCCCTCTCGTCACATGATAGATCCAGTGTTAGATGGATCTAGGCTAATTCCAACTGAGGGCAACAACCCCACATTTTTAGATTGTCATTATTATGTATATGTTTGAGATAAACTTAATACTTTGAAATTTACAATATGTTTTGTTTGCCTGACATTACCATATAATTTTGTTCTTTAATTTAGTCTATGTTTTTTTCTTTGAATGGTTTGTACATCTATGTTTGGATGTTTTGAGTGGTTTGTGTGTGTTTATGTTTGGATTCTTTGAGTGGTTTATGTGTTTATGTGTTTCAATTTGGATGGTAATGTTTGTTAATGTTACAATTTTTGTGTTATATTTATATATGTATATGTGATTGTCTATTAGTAATTAGTTGGTGTTGAAGAAGGAATACAATCTTGTCAATATCTTGCAGGACGACTAATACTGCACATCTAATTCATTTAATTTTAGGTATCACAAATTCTGACAGCTAATTAATTCTTAATAGTGTCCCTCAGGGTATTACTAAATATATCTTGAAAAGTAGTTTTAATTTTAAATTTTCTAAGTTATCTCAATCTGTTGAGATGATAGATATTCTTAATAACTTTAATTATGAAAAATGATGAAATATATCTTTTGAATGCAAAGTGACAATGTAATAGCGTTGAATGGAAAAAAATGTGAATAATAAGAATGTAGTTAATTAAAAGTAATCTTCATTGTGATCCATCTCAAACTATTTTCTTCGTCTATTCTTATTGTCACCCTTGTTAGTTTTGCCATATTTTCATATCAATTATATGAAAAGTGCACTTCACATCGTGAACCATTCAAATGTTTAAGTCGATCTACTGTAGTAAACATCTTACCTTTCTTTTTTTCTCTCCAATATTAATAGGTTGAATTACAGTAGCACACAAATCAATGCACATTGTCAATAATTATTTTGCGCTTCCACTAAAATAATTCACATTGTTAATCCAATCACTTTAAAATTAATGTACCATCATAAATTATGTTACATCAAATCATAAATAAACATCTTCACATAAATTAATGCATTTAATGAAAGTAATTAGATATGATTAAAAAAAAAATCTACACTGAAATAAATGCATTTACAGAAATAAATCAAGTATGATTAGAAAAAAACATCTACACTAAAATCAATGCATCTAATTCAAACAATGAAATAGGATTAGAAATCAACATCTACATGGAAATCAATGCATCTAGTGCAAGCAATCAAATATAATAAAAAATCCACATCTACACTAAATTCAATACATTTAGTGCAAGCAATCAAATATAATTAGAAAGAAACATCTACACTGAAATCAATGCATCTAGTGCAAACAATCAGATAGGATTAGAAATCAACAATTATACTAAAATCAATAGATCTAGTGCAAGCAATCAAATAGGATTATATGTCATGATCTACAATTAAATCAATGCATCTAGTGTAAACAGTCAAATATGATTATAGATAAACATCTACACTGAAATCAATACATATAGTGCAAGCAATCAAATAGAATTAGAAAACATCTAAACTAAAATCAATGCATCTCGTGCAAGGAATCAAAAAATATTAGAAATCAACATCTACACTGAAATTAATGTATCTAGTGCAAAGAATATTCTTCTCCCTCTTGCCCCTCCATGTATATCTAAACCTTCCTCCATCTCTTGGACCTTGTTTGCCTCTTTATCTCACCCTCAAACATACACACACTCTCTCCATCTCTCCTTTGTCACTCCCTCTCTATCTCTCCACTTCTCTCTCTCTCTATGTCTTTCTTCTTCCCTCCTTCTCTCCCCTTCCAAATCCATATGTTTGTCCCTCCCTATCTCCTCCTCTCTCTCATCCTTCCTTTCTATCCATTTCTCTCCCCCCATCTCTCTTCTCTCTCTCTCTCTCTCTCTCTCTCTCTCTCTCTCTCTCTCTCTCTCTCTCTCTCTCTCTCTCTCTTCCTTCCAGCCCTGTCACTTTCTCCCTCCTTCTCTCCTTCTCTCTCTCCTATCCCCCCTTTCATCTTTGTGTCTCCCTCTCTGTCTCTATTAGCCTTATATCCCTCTCTCACTCCTCTCCTTTCTCTCTTCATTCCTCCTTTCCCCTTCAATTTAGTTTATCTCCTTCAGTGCAAGAAATCAAATAGGATTAGAAATCATAATATTTATTGAAATCAATGGATCTAGTGCAAGAATATGTCTCCCCCCTCCATCTATATCTATGTCTCCCTCCATCTCTCCTTTTTTGTCTCTCTATTTCACACATGCTATCCACTGGTTTTTCACTCAATGAACCTTTGACATGTCACGTGCGTTCATGGCATGCTAAACAACACCCCTAATTTGACTACATATTGGAAAATACCTCTAAAAATCACATTATTTAATCCCCTACCAAGATGAACCCAATATACCTTCCAAATTAAAAAAAACCTACATTCACCAGATATTGTAGGTATCCATTTTTTCATTAACATTTTTTATATCCCTTTATATTTTTTCGTTAACTTTGAGCTCCATTTTTTATACGTATCAATATAAAAACCCTTTACCTCCTAATATATGCGTAATATATTATATCATTTTCTGCTCAATATATATTCCCAAATATGAACCCACATGGTATGGTATTGCTACTCGAGTGAAGCCCCCGTGATGCTATCTCTCTCCATATTTATCTATCTATCCCTCTCTCTAACTCTATCTTCTTCCCTCTCTTCACCTTCCATCTATATCTCTGTCTCCCCCTATCTCTCTTTTGTTTTTCTATTTCGCCCCAAAAAAAATACACAATATTTCTCCATATATATGTATCTCTCCCCACTCTTCCTCTCTCCCACACTATCTCTTCCCCTTCTCTCCCTCTCTCCCCCCTTCTATATCTCTTCCCTCCTACGCTCCTCTCTCCCTCTCTTTCCATCTCCCTTATCACCTCCTCTCACTCTCTCCATATTTCTCTCTATGTGTCCTTCTTCTTACCTTCCTCTCTCCTTCTCCCTCTAACATCCTAGATCTCTTCCTTCCTCTCTCTCCCTTTCTCTCCCACCTCCTACTACCTTTTCCCCTCAACTCTCTCTCTCTCTCTCTCTCTCTCTCTCTCTCTCTCTCTCTCTCTCTCTCTCTCTCCTTCTCCCCCTCCACCCCCACTTCTCTCCATATCTCGTTCTTTGTCTCTCTATCTCATCCCCAAGCATAAACAAACTCTCTCCATCTCTTCCTTGTCATCCCCCCCCACTCTCTCTCTCAAATTTTTATCTCTCTATGTCTTTCTTCTTCCCTCCATTTCTCTCATTCCAACCCCATCTCTCTACCCCTCCCTCTTTCGAACTTCCTATCACTCCCTCTATCTCTCCACCTCTACCACTCTATGTCTTTATTCTTCCCTCCCATAGATATCTATAGTTAATATATATCATGATATATTATAATATACAAAATTTAATGTTATATTAAATTTAATATTGTAATAATTAAAAGTTATTAAGTTGAATAATATTAATATTATAATATATTAATATTAATATTAATTTGAATTAATCTTTTTTCTTTGATTTAAGAAATGGTAGTGGCTTTAATAAAGAGTAAAGATGTTCAAATTTTTACCTAATTTATACTTTTAATGTGGTAATTTTTTTTGAAGGTAAATTTATGATCCTTTCAAATATAATATGATTGTATTTTAATTCTTTTATTTAAATGCATGAGATAATTGTATTGTAATTTTTTTTATCTATATGGTTATTTTCATTTTTTTTTTGGGCCAATATTACTTTTTCCTATTTTCATTATAATTATTTATTGGAGAGAAGAACATAAACATTATTTAGATTTTTAGTTTTTAACTTTGAGCATATACATACTTACACATCGGGGTCATACTGAGCTCTGGAATGCGCCGCTCGGCACAATGAAGAAAACCTACTCTCTTTTTCTTCTTTTTTTTTTCTGCTAAAAAAATTTATAATTGTAACATACTATATACATTTATGTCCTCAAATTTCCATTGATCATATTATAGTTGTAACATACGATATGCATTTATATACTCAACCTTTAATGAAGCATATTTAGAGTTGTTTTCTCCCCCTTCCACTACTTACTCAAACAAAATAAACTTAGGAGAAGAATGTGTTCAGGAATGGGTAATAGATTCTCCCGTTCAATGCTCTCTATCTTTTGCAATTATTTGTGTTTATAATATATGGTGGGCTTTCACTTAGGTTATTTTCCACGATAAACTATTTTCTTCAGAAGTTACTAGTGAGATTATAGAAAAAAATGATAAGGATTTTTATCGGGGTTAAAGGAGAAACAATGGGAGAAAGAATGCTCGTGTGTCTATCCTCTGGGATCTGGAAAAATAGTTTCTTTAGAGGATTTTGATACGATGACACCTAGGGAGATCCTCCTAAATGTGGAGTAGGTACTACTTTATTTTTTCTCCAAGGTCATAATTATTTTATGTAATATCCATAACTTATAATAGAAAGGTAGAATTCACTGTCCACAAAGATGGAATTCACTTCCCTCCCTACTTTTCTACACATAGCTAGATATCTCTGAGTTAAAAATTCAAAGAGATATCATTAGAAATAGACTTTTATAAATGAGGATATTTTCCCCACAAAGAACACATTGAGAAAACTCAACCAGTATGCACGAATAACCAAGGAATTTCTTTTTGAAATTAATATATTTTTTTATGAGAGGAATATTTATATCCTCAATATTTTATTGATTATAATATTAATAAATGTTGCAAGGCAGGTTAGTCTTTGCCAATTAAGTGGAAATTATGCTTTTATAAAAATTGTAAATTGATATATGGAATGGAAAAATTAATTGCTATGGGGCAAGGATGTTACATAAATTTTGGTGGGACTTTGAACATTTACATTTTTACTCCTAGTTATCGAACTAATAAATATCACAAATAATGGTGTGAAATGGTAAGTATATTTAAGTACATCTCATTCCTATCCATGTTTTTGTTGAGATTGCAACAAGATGATGGAGCTTAGTGAAAAGAGTCGCCTTCACTAAGTGGGCCCGCAGGCTATTTTTGGCGCAAGTCTATTTTTAGACTATGTCTATTTTTAGAAATATGGATCATGTCTATGGATTGCAGGTTGCTGTTTATGGATGATTGGTCAAAATGGGAAAAATAGATGGACTTCTATTTTTTATCAAAGTGTGAGTGATCACAGTGTGGGTGATCAAAGTCTATTTTTAGACTGGCTGTCAAAAATAGAAAAGTCAAATATTATTGTCTCATAATAATATTTATACTATAAACTTGATCTTATTCTCTTGGAGCACTTTAGTTTGAGCTACAGAGGTGGCACATGCAGCTGTCAGAAGGAAATACGCTTTTCTTATGAGTCAGTTGAGTTGTTGCATGCATAAATTCAGTTAGAACTCAATCAGTTGAGTTTGGTGGAGTTGATTGTGGAGTTGATGGAGTTGTGTTCAGTTTGACTTAGTTAAACTAGTTGTACTTAGTCTAACTGCAAATAGACTAATTATGAGTTGTTAAACTAATTATTAACTCATGATGCAACTAATGAATACATCAGTTAACTCAGTTGCATGTCAGTGCATGTTCAGTTCAACAGGGACAGGTGGTAGAGAATCAGATTGCTATCAGTTGTGACTATAGTTGTGCACCAGATCTTGCACAATCAAGGGATTGAGTATTCCAATGAGTTTGCTCACGTATTTGCCAGTATTGTAGCCTTTTCTCACGTCCCACAAAGTGTGAGTGATTATTTTGAGGTGAAATACGAGTTTGGTAAGCCATTCTCATCAGTTCTTGAGCAGGTATTGAGCAGTGGAGGCAGGCAAGCAGTGGAATAGATTTGGAGATCAAATCTTAGCTGTATTGTGTGTAACAGGTGGAGATGGTACTAGATTGCTTGTGATAAGCATTGTACTTTGTAATGTTACATGGTCTCAATCATTAATATACATATAGTGTGGGGTTTTTAGCGAGATGCTTTCCCCGGGTTACATACTGTGTTAATGTGTGAATGCTCTTGATGTTTTATTGTTATTGATGCTGCTATATTGATGATCAACATAGAGGAGCTTATGTATTGTGTATGTATTCCACAATAGTACATGATCAGGATAATCTCTGTTGAATGTGTGTTAAATTATTCAAAATTTCTACATGGTATCAGAGCTAGATGATTTGTAGAAAAAGTTTCTACATGGTATCAGAGTTGTTGATCATCAGATCTACTATTCAGGAAGTGTTTACATTCTATTTCTTCAGGCAGAGTCTGTAATCGGGCCAGGTAGCCTCTGGATTCATCCTTCCTTTGGAAGGTGAGATATCCGATGAATGCCCATACAGTCAATCTCTGTACGAGAAATATTGTGTTCTCACGAATTTTAGATCGGAAGCAGTTAAGTTTGAGCTGGTGGAAATCGAATTTGCAGCAGTGTTGTTGAAATGTCTTTCAACGGATTGCAAATGTTATTCCAAAGCAAGAGCGACCTGGCGCTCAAGGATAAACTCAGAAACAATAAAGGTGAGAATGGATCTTCATCAAAGGTATCTGATGAAGAGAATTGCGCTTTGGCTGCCAAAGCAAAGAAGGGGAAGAACAAGAAAGCTTCTCATTCTAGTGCGAAAGGCAAGAAGCAGGACATGTCCAAGGTGAAGTGTTTTCACTGTCACCAGCATGGACACTATGCCACTAATTTTCCGCAGAAGAAGAAGAACAAGGAGGTTGCTGGATCTTCAGCAGGAGAGGCTCTAGCCTCACAGTTTGAGCTTGATTTTTCATTGATCGTATGCTTGGTTTCAATTGTGATGGGATCCGTGTGGTTCTTGGACAGTGGTGCGTCTTTTCACATGACGGGAGATAAAGATTTGTTCTCTGATCTGGAGGACAAAGATCTTGGAGTGCACATTGAGATGGGCGATGATGGTAGATACAGCGCGACCGGTATCGGTACCATTTCCTTTGAGAGGGAGTCTGGTAAACCCTTCGTATTGAAGGAAGTCATGCATGTTCCAGGATTGACGAAGAATCTCATCTCAGTGGCGATGTTAGAAGACAAGGGGTATGATGTTGTTTTCAGCGAGGGAAAGGCTTTCCTGCGTAGCAAGACAACTGGTGAGACCCGGAAGATAGGGGTTCGAGTGAGGAACCTTTATCAGTTGCATGTAGATGGATGCAAAACAATGGCAAGCAAGGCAGAAGGATTGGTGAGCCGGGATGATGGCGAGTTGTGGCACAAGAGATTGGGTCACCTTCACCATGGAGCCTTGAAGATACTGCAGCAGATCACTACAGGGCTTCCTAAAGGCACACTTGCGCAGTCAGATCAGTGCAAGGGGTGTACTTTGGGGAAGTTTGTGAAAGCCACCTTTCACGAGAAGGATAGTCGCGCCACGACGATCCTTGAGAGAATTCACACAGACGTGTGTGGACCTTTCTTAGTTGCTTCAACAGCAAAACACAGGTATTATGTGATTTTTGTTGATGATTTCTCTCGTAAGTGCTGGATCTTCTTCATGCAGAAGAAGAGCGAGACATATTCAAAGTTCTGTGAATTCAAAGCACTGGTCGAGAAGGAGTCGGGGAAGAAGGTGAAGGCTCTTAGGAGCGATAATGATGGTGAATACATCTCGGACGAGTTCAAGGATTTCTGCAAGGCAGAAGGGATTCGTAGAGAGCTCATAGCTCCCCATAACCCACAGCAGAACGGGGTAGCTGAGCGGAAGAACAGAACGATCGTGGGTGCTGCATGGGCAATGTTGCATGATCAGGGCCTACCCCTTCACTTGTGGGTGGAAGCATGCAATACAACAGTTTATGTGCAGAACCGTTGTCCTCATAGGATACTTGGCATGAGTACACCCGAGGAGGCTTATTCTGGTAAGAAGCCTGATCTTTCTCATTTGAGGATTTTTGGTGCTAACGTTTACATGCATGTGACGAAGGATGCTAGGAAGAAGTTGGAGCCGACCGCAGAGGTTGGGATATTTGTGGGGTACACTTATACGCCCCACAACTATCGTGTGTATTTGCCAGACAGTGGTAAAACTGTTGTGCGATGGGATATAAAATTTTAGGAGGAGAAAGCCATGAAGTGTTCGCTTGAGAGGGAGCTACACTTGCATGCAGATGAGGAGCTATTAGTTCCTAAGAATGAGCTTCAGGACGTGGATCAGCCACAGGATGAGGTTCATGGAGTGGAAGAGACCACTCATGCAGCGCCAACCATCAGAGGGCGAAAGCGCTTGACAGAAGCTGAGCGACTGGCTCAAGATGCAGAGAAAGTTGTAGGACCACCTACAACCCAACGCAGGCAGAGACAGTCACCTGATCGGTACACTGGATACATGGCTCTGATGAGCAAGTGTGTTGTGACTGAGCCATCCTCTTTTGAGGAAGCTGTGGAGGATCCCGCATGGTTAGACACCATGGTAGAAGAGTATGATTCTATTGTCAGAAACAGTGCATGGGAGATTGTTCCTAGACCGGAAGGGAAATCAGTGGTGGGTTCGAGATGGATCTACAAGGTCAAGCAGGCAGCTGATGGGAGTGTGGAGAAGTACAAGGCAAGATTTGTTGCCCAAGGCTTTTCACAGATTGAGGGGATCGATTATGAGGAGACCTTTGCACCTGTCGCAAGGTATTCTTCCATACGGACGATTCTTGCTCTCTCAGCACAGATGGGATGGCACATTCATCAGATGGATGTGAAGACTGTGTTCCTCAATGGAGTCATTGAGGAGGAGGTGTACATTGAGCAACCCGAAGGCTTTGAGGTCTTCAGCAGCGAGTCGCATGTGTGCAGGCTCAAGAGAGCGTTGTATGGGTTGAAGCAAGCACCACGTGCTTGGTACACACGGATAGACAGCTATTTCATAGGACTTGGATTCTCCAAGAGCGAGGTGGATCCTAACCTATACCAGATTGTGGAGGAGGGTAAGTTGCTTATCATTGTACTGTATGTTGAGGATTTGATTCTAACGGGTGATGAGATGTTGATACTGTCATGCAAGAAGGATCTTGCTACAGAGTTTGAGATGAAGGACTTGGGCCTCCTTCACTATTTCCTAGGATTGGAAATATGGCAGCACAGTGGTGGACTGTTTGTTTCTCAGGGCAAGTATGCTCGGGAGATACTGGAGAAGTTCAACATGCATGGCTGCAAGCCTGTTGATACTCCTCTTCCTGGAGGTTGGAGGAAGGAGGATGCCACTTCGGGAGAAGAAGTGGATGCCACGGTTTATCAACAACTGGTGGGGTCGCTGATGTATTTGGTCAATACATGACCTGATATATGCTATGCAGTTAACCAGCTTTCACAAGCTATGGTTAAGCCTACCAAGCTCTTCTGGAAGGCGGGCAAGCATGTATTGCACTACTTGAGAGGCACATCGGGATATGGTTTGTGGTACAAACAGGAGGATGAGGTGAAGCTATGTGGCTTCACGGATGCAGATTGGGCAGGGAGCCCAACGGACAGAAAGAGCACATCAGGAGGGGTCTTCAGTATTGGATCGACAACAGTTTCTTGGTACAGCAGGAAGCAGAGATCTATGTGGATGAGGATGATCCTCGTCAGGTTTTTCGGGTCCAAGCACATCAGGTACCATCATATCATAGATTCTGTGCAGCGGAGGATCATGTTACTTTCGTACATTCCAACGGAGGATCAGGATGTTGATATTCTGACGAAGGCTCTCACCAGGAGCAAATTCGAGTACCACCGAGGCAGGATAGGGGTTGCTGATAATCCATATCTTGTTGAGAGGGAGTGTTGAGATTGCAACAAGATGATGGACCTTAGTGAAAAGAGTCGCCTTCACTAAGTGGGCCCGCAGGCTATTTTTGGCGCAAGTCTATTTTTAGACTATGTCTATTTTTAGACATATGGATCATGTCTATGGATTGCAGGTTGTTGTTTATGGATGATTGGTCAAGTTGGGAAAAATAGATGGACTTATATTTTTTATCAAAGTGTGAGTGATCACAGTGTGGATGATCAAAGTCTATTTTAGACTGGCTGTCAAAAATATAAAAGTCAAATGTTATTGTCTCATAATAATATTTGGACTATAAACTTGATCTTATTCTCTTGGAGCACTTCAGTTTGAGCTACAAAGGTGGCACATGCAGTTGTCAGAAGGAAATATGCTTTTCTTATGAGTCAGTTGAGTTGTTGCATGCATGACTTCAGTTAGAACTCAATCAGTTGAGTTTGGTGGAGTTGATTGTGGAGTTGATGGAGTTGTGTTCAGTTTGACTTAGTTAAACTAGTTGTAATTAGTCTAACTGCAAATAGACTAATGATGAGTTGTTAAACTAATTATTAACTCATGATGCAACTAATGAATACATCAGTTAACTCAGTTGCATGTCAGTGCATGTTCAGTTCAACAGGGACAGGTGGTAGAGAATCAGATTGCTATCAGTTGTGACTATAGTTCTGCACCAGATCTTGCACAATCAAGGGATTGAGTATGCCAATGAGTTTGCTCATGTATTTTCCCAGTATTGTAGCCTTTGCTCACGTCCAACAAAGTTTGAGTGATTATTTTTAGGTGAAATACGAGTTTGGTAAGCCATTCTCATCAGTTCTTGAGCAGGTATTGAGCAGTGGAGGCAGGCAAGCAGTGGAATAGATTTGGAGATCAGATCTTAGTTGTATTATGTGTAACAGGTGGAGCTGGTACTGGATTGCTTGTGATAAGCATTGTACTTTGTAATGTTACATGGTCTCAATCATTAATATACAGATAGTGTGGTGTTTTTAGCGAGATGCTTTCCTCGGGTTACATACTGTGTTAATGTGTGAATGCTCTTGATGTTTTATTGTTATTGATGCTGCTATATTGATGATCAACACAGAGGAGCTTATGTATTGTGTATGTATTTCGCAATAGTACATGATCAGGATAATCTGTTGAATATGTGTTAAATTATTCAAAATTTCTACAGTTTTATGCAAATACTTTCTTAAATTATGGTGGGTACTAACTAATGGTAACTTGAGTATGAACTATTTTCAAAGATTTTAATTTTGGTTTGTTTTAATATGAAGTTTAACAATGAAAAATCACTCCAGAAATATATAGAATTCATGGTATAAATATTGATATTGCATAGAAAAATTATGGAAGAAAAAAAACCTTCAAATTATTGGTCCAATCAAATGTGTGAAAAATATTTCTAACAATAATGTGTGTGTGTGTGTGTGTGTGTGTTAAACATTATAAGTTACATTGGCCAGGGACTAATAACCTATAATTAATTATGTATTCATTTAAAATATTCAACGGCTCAATATTTCAAAAGATAGTTAAGTTGTATCTTCAAATATATAGTTTATATGTGTGTGGATATGTAGAATATGCTATAAATAACTTAGAATATTATTCTTTAGTATATATAAATAGTTAATTATGAAATGTTGATAGATGGAACCAACATAAAGAATAAATTTACAATGAAATATGTAAAATTATGTCATGGTAATTAATAGTTTAAAATAATTTAAAGATGTCTGAATATATACATGTATGTATTTATTGACATTACCCTAGATCCATCTTAACCCCAGATCTATCAAGCATCGAGAGGGATCAAATATTTCGAGGTGCAAATCTATTTTTCGAGTGTAAAACTTGAGGAAATGTTTGCACCTTGAGATATTTGGTCCCTCTCGGTGCTTAATAGATCTAGGGTTAAGATGGATCTAGGCTGGTTTCAGTTGTGCATGGTCATATAAAAGTTGTTGAACATCTAATTATTCTTATCATTTCAAATATGTTAAATATGTCTATGATTAATTTGGTCAATTTAGTTTTAAATTTTCTTAGTTACCTCTGTTTGTGGAGATGAGAGAGACTGCTAGTAACTTGAATGATGAAATAAAAATTTTGAATACAAAGTGACAAAGTAACAATGTTGAATGATAGAAAATGCGAAAATAAGAATGTAATCAATTACAAACAATCTTCATTTCACTTCACTGTGATCAATCTCAAACTATTTTCTTCTACTGTTCTGTTGTAGTGGCTACAACCACTCTCCAAAATTTTTCCATAACTTTGTTTTGGAGCTTCCCTACCAACCATCCTAGTGACATATCTTGCACTATCAAGTACATAGGCTTCATCATTTTTTCAGTGGCTTTCCAACCTATGCATGTCGATATGCTTCACTTCTTTCACAGGCTGCCATTCCAGACTTAAGCTAGTTGCTGGCTGAGCGGCTCCCTCAAAAAATTGTGCAATTATTGAGGGGAACCAGCCTTCCCTCTAGAAATTGTGCAAATATGTTGGGTAGCCTGTTGGGCCTAGAAATTGCGCAAGGCAGTTAGATATTCTTCCTTAAGCAAATTGCGCAATCTGGCCCAGCACTACAACTTAGCCCAGAACTTGTGCAATTCTGGGCATAAGTCACCTGCTCCTCCCATAAATTCCACAATCCCCCAGGGACATGCAACCCAACTCCTCCCATAAATTTTGCAAATCCCTATCTCAGTCAAGCAGGTTGTTGCATGTGCCTTCAGGTTGACCGGTTCCACCCGGGACCCAACAAATTTGATTTGCATGCATGGGATTATTTTCCCCAAAACAAAAAACAAAAACATTCAGAAAGCATCCCTAGATTTTATGGATCTATTTTTAGCATCTAGAGGTTACATGAAAATATCATTTTAGAAACTTCCCTCCAAGTGTCATTTTTCCCTAGATTTGTGCTATGCCCATCATAAGCCTCAAACTTATTTATTCAACACTTTAGATATCATTCTCCACATCTATATTGGAGCCCTAACATCTCACGTCACATCTAAGAGTCTTTGGCACATCCAACTCATCTATTTCCAGGTAAGTTCGTTTTACTTGTCTTTTACAACATTTCTGTCGCTTTTTGTGTTTTTGCTTGCGTGGGTGTTGTTTTCTTGATTTCTCTGTGTAGAATTTCTTGCAAATTCTCTACAAATCTACTTATGAGATCTATGTAGAAAATTTGACTGTAAATTAACTCAATAATGCAATATACCAAAGCAAAATATTATAATCTACTTCTACTATCAAACTTATAGAAGCGTAAAGATTGAGCTGAATCAGAGTTGAACACATATAACCATAAGAAGAAGAATCAATGCACATGAAGCATAGAAAATACTTAGGGGAAAGACTTAGCTAAAAATCCCACTATCTGTATTCATACAAGGTGGAAATACATCAGAATTATACAAAGCCTTAGCTCTCACAATTAGCCAGCTCTCATTACAATCCTCTTAGATGCTCACAGGCAAACCTGGCTTCTCACAAGCCTTCCTCTCTACCCTCCAAGTTCATATTTCCTTGCGCAGTTTCTCCTGGGTGATCCTCCTCTTACCAAGTGGAACACCGGTCTCTCACATTGATCTGACACCCTGTAAAACTACACAATCCTCAAGGAACCTTCCCTTGACTGCATGGATGAGTTTCCTTTATATGAAAACGCATGTAACTGATAGTAACATGTCCTTGACATTTAGCTCAATTAGGTCTTTCTAAGAATAGACATGCATGAGTTTGTTATGAGAGAATCTTCAACTATCTGGAGTACACTTGTTGAGTGCATGCATGCATCAATTGATTGATAACTCACAATTAGTTCCTCAAATAGTTTGGAACTAATTTAACTGGACTTAACTCAGTAAACTAAGTTAACTAATTACAACTCAAATATAACTTAACCTTATCTCCTTAATTAATGGAATCTCCTTAATTTAAGGGATAACTGTTGCATGGTTGCACAAAGACTTCTAACTTGAATTTCTCCAACTAATTAATCCATAATGAATTAATTAATTATTTCCAAGTAGTTGGTGAGACTAAATTCGTATTTTAATTCACAATTTTAATTCAAGGAAAAATTAAAATTGGAATATCTGGATTCTATTTTTATCATTTCTTGTTGCTATTTTCAACACTCTGAATGCTTGTTGTTGTTTTCATGCATGCGAGCCTGTACAAGCACTGTTTCAGTTTTCATTTGCATCTCACTGTTGTCACATGAATGACACTATTTTGCACAGAAAGTTGCCGATCTAGTGACTTGGTTTACACACATGCATGTTTTTCCATTTTCTGAATCTTGCATTCCCTGATTTCATGCATGATCATTTACTCTTGCCTACACCCATTTTTTCCATGCATTCATATCTCCATATGTTTTCAGTCACCCATCAGCGGGTCTGGGAAACCTTGGCCTAGAATTTGCCTTGCCCGGACAACATTATGCATTTCTGAGAGGGAAGGCTCTGCCTTCCTCCAAGAAAATGCACAAATATTTCCAAACAGTGTCGTTCAGACTTGCTTTGTGTAATTCTCAGAGGCAGTGTTTGCTGGCCCAAAAAATTTCACAATGCAGTCCCTGGGCCTCCATGACTTGCCAATTGAAATTGCACATTGCGCGATCTTAGCACCCAACAGGTCAGTCTGGATTGTGCATTGTTCAATTCTAGTAGTCAACCAGGTTCCCGATAGTCTGGATTGTGTTTTGCACAGTCCTAGCTGTCAGTCTCCCCACCTAAAAATTGTGCAATCCTTGCCATCAATCTCCTGGGTATGTTGCATGTCAGTCCTCAAGTTTGCTTTGTTTTTAACTAACAAATTTCTTGCCATGCATGTCACCGTGTCTCCAGATATAGAAGGTGCTCATTCGTCTCTCAGTAGTTCAGGATCAATAGCCTCCAAGGTATCAAGGTCAAAGGCCACCGATGAAAGCACAACTGGAGATGTTGTTGAGCGACTGTCTATGAGTTTTCCAATTTACGAAGAGACGGAGTTGATCATTAACAAAGACATCAAACTGACTTGGTAGGAGATCAATGATGCATTCTTAGACACATTTGGGGAAGATCTTGAAGACCACAAAGTCTATATGAACATTCACAAGTATGACTTTTACCAGATTGCATGTAGGTACCCCGTGTTTCCATGAACAAACATGATACATTGGATCATCTCGCACACTGATCTGAGATGATGGTATTAAGTAGTGCCAGCGAGACAGATATTTCTACCTTCAGGGCACAAGACTATCATCATATCTACCACTTGTTGAAGCCCATGATCACCATGGAGACATTACTAGCAGTAATGCAAACTCCAAGGATATCTTGAAAAACTGGGCAAAGGATCCAACCAAGTTCAGGATGACACTCAACTAGATTTCCAAGATGAAGATACTATGGAAGGCATATTAGTACTTGGTCATCTTTTCATGTCACTTGTATGCCTGAGAGAGCATAGAGACCTTCCTACAGAGTTGGGTAATTGTGTTGGACCAACTGGCCAGTGAAGGCAAAGCATGCAACTCGTTTGACATGTTGGCTCACAGGCTGAAGCAACATGTAACAGGAGCTCGAGAGCTACCCAAAGGTGAGCAAGCAAAAATATACATGTCTGCATACATCTTGGATGTAATCTATGGAGGCTAGGAACTTCTAAGCTTGAAGTCACCATGGACATTAGCAGAATCCTCTGTAAACACTTATTGCAGACTATTTTCCAAATGCAGCTTTCGCGGAGTCATCACATAGTTGTCAAACCATTTTGTCACCCCAGTTTCAAAGACAATATTTGAGTAGGATCCACCTTGCATTTCGAAGGCAGTAATGGAGGCATTGTTTGACATAGTGGACTGATATGCCTCACCTTTTGGCACCTTCATATGGATGTATAGCACAGAGAAGCCTTTGCATGTTTTCCCAAAGTTTTCCATGGACAAGCTCATAATGCAAGAAGTGTTGTACTATATCTCGATAGGACTGTCAGCTAGACTACAACGGAAGAAGAAGGCACCCTGGCCCACTCTTCCATTGAGGATCGAGTTGTACAAGATATGGAATCTCAAGCATGTGGATGCTAAGACAGAGGAGTTCAAAAAAATTACTATTAGCACCAGAAGCTTCAATCCATACAACCCGCATTTCTTTATGAAGGATCACTGCACGAGAGTGCAATTTCCTTGGATCCACGAGGTGTGTCACTGGGCTAACGAAGACACTATGCATCAGTATGTTGTTAGTTTGTCCACACTCAAGACAATGATACACATGTTATTAGATGATTTGTACAAAGGAGCCAAAGCAGTGTACCTAGATGCAACAGAGGCAAGAGTTTGCTTCTAGGAAGATGTCACCACAGAGTACATGGACACCATCGCGGACTACCAAGCTTGGCAATAGTTCGCCACTATCAACCATTGTGAGGATGTCGAAGAGTTGGTCTTCCCACAGTTGTCTGAGTCATAGTGATGTCTTTCATGGCTTGCTCAAGCCTATTTTGTCTCACATGGGTACATGTGCAGATTGTATGTAACATCTTGTAAAGTGAAAATTCAAGTGTCGATAGTTGAATGTAACAACCAAACAGTAGTTGAAGATTCATGAGGGTATGTGAATAGTAAAAAAGGGGAATGTCAAGAGTCACCCCACCCTTTGCTATTTATAGTACCTCATAACTCATTACAAAGGCTTTTGTTTAGCCAAGCTTCGGATAGGAGTATCTTAGAGAAAGATTGGAGAATATTGTAACGACCCTTGGCTTCTCCACAGTGCAAAGATAGTACATCTCTTTGGAGGAGCAGGTGACAATAACTATAATGTTCCATTATCAGGACTAGTTGTTTTTCATGGTTGTACTGTATGATTGGAACTTTCACTTCTTAATATAACAAATCCAACACATTTCATGCATATGTTGTTATTTATTTCAATTAACTTGGTTACTCTAATGATATATGTATCTGTTTGCTTACACATGTATTTATAGACTCTTTTTGTATATCTATGTATGAATCTTACTGAGATGTGTTGTTGGTTTAACTGTCAATTTGGATTATTGGTTCACCTTCCTTCCAGTTTGTGATGCATCTTTGCTCATGTGTTCCCTTCCAAGCTACATGTTTACACAGGTTTCCAAGGGGCGCACTCATTCCACCTTCCATATGTTAGAACCATTCATGCACCTTCCTTGGTTTTCTACGCATGTCACACCCTTATTACCAACAAGGACATCTTAATTGCCTTTATGCACAACCGTGATTAAGGCGATACCGTACAACCCACTGCTGGAACTCTTACACCAAATGGTCTAAGGTCTAGTTGGCACTTCTTACCGAGAAGATCCCCTAACATGTTGGTAGGTCTAGCACTGTCAACATTTCTCGCACTAGAAGGAGGGCTAGGTGACAAGCTGTGTCATCTCATCCTGTTTTGAATATTCACACATCTATCATGGATATTGTCACACTCATCCCTCTGTGATGTTTTTCGCATGCCGAACCTCTCAACATCACAAGGGGGTTTTTTGATATCTTTTCTAAATTCACATATGATGGTGAAGGAAAAGTGGCCTAGCCTGTGTACTTGCAAGACTTCTTTGCAATTCTTGATCATTTAAATGAACGCTCTGATGAAGAGGCCAACCTGTTGCTTGCATACACACTTCACGAATCCCCTCAAAGGTGGTGTTGGATTCTCCCTCCTGGAAACGTGCACTCACTTGGGTAGTTTTGTGATCTCATTGAATCTACTTTCCATCATTTTGATCCAGAACCTCTTGACCAAAAACTATTACAACAATGGAAGACCCTGCTGATGGACCTCTAAATTCGACATAAATTATGGCCCATGCCTCTAAATTAAACATAAATTAAGGCCCATTTAACCATATTTCAGCATATTAAACCTCTCTTTTTGCATTAGATAATGAATTTTTAACGTTAGTATGTTCATTAGGAAGGTTTATGAATAATTGCATATTTGTGCCTAATATTATTTATTTTTGTGGAATATTATGAGAATATTGGGTATATTATGAAGATTTGAAGGAGGATATAATTTATGGACTTGCTCCCTACTAAAGGAGGATCAATATTAAGTAATAAATCAACAAGATATTATGGAATTATGGCCAGATTGTGGAACTCGAATGATTGAGAAAATATAGGAATGTGTTCCTTGCCATTTAATGCAGATTCCTAGTATTGGGAACCAGATCCACTAATCAAGGGATTTTGGTGGGGAAATCTTCCCCCTTTCATGGGGTATGATTCCTAATCATTTTGTATAAGTACCAAGTTGAATTTTCCTCTAGGGGGGGAATTTTTATTAGTATTATTGTGGAGATAACTCGTATTTTTGCAACTCCACTGTCATTTATTGTAGGGATGTAATTATATTGATGGAAATAATGAAGATGGGTGTCATGTTCAACTTCTAAGTAATTTTCTCCTCAATAGGACTATGAGTTTCCTTGGGCTTGGCCATCCCAGGAGCCTTTAGAGCCCTTTTATATCATTTTTTTTTAATTCTTTTCACTTCTTATTCACAAGCATCTCTTGTTCTTGTTTTTTTCTATTTCTGCATTTAGTATTAATTATTTCTTGTTGTAGGATTGGGTTAAATGGTTGATGTAAGTTATTTTGTAGTATCAAAAGCATCATTTCATCCTTGGAAAAGCTTTGGAAGGTCATAGTAATCATTAAGCTACTTGGATTACTTTTCTTATTCGCAAATCTAGATTTTTGTAACTCCTTTATGGAAAAGAATAATAATTTTTTTGCTATTTTTTAGAGCATTCTAATGAGCTTCAATCAAGTTGGTTCCACTTGAATTAATAAAAAAAATCACGCCATTGCATTTTCACTTGATTCGGTTAGGCATTTGATAGATTTACTAGCTCACTAGTTGTCGAATTTATGGATTTTAGACTAGTAATTTTCCATTATTTAATATATCTTCTCCATGTATAGATGAATTTGTGGATAGATGCAAAAAATAATGTGTGTTGTTTCAATAGCTTCTACATTGTATGGATACTTCATCTCGCTTGCCTCATCTAAGCCCCATCCACCCATGTCGCTAAAATCTACTAAAATCTCAATTCGAATTCTCTTTTTATAAGCAAAAATTGTCATTTCCATTGAGAAAATATACCCATCTTGAATCCCTTGCTTGATTTCTAGGTAGTTTACAACACCACCATGCCTTATTCTTCCATTATCTAGCTTTCCCAAGCTCCATTCCACCTTCTAGACCACTTCCTAAGATTTTGGTTTGTTCTTGTAATAAAACAGGGGATCCTATAGCAACTAATACATCTTGTAGACATCCTGCAGTGAATCCTATAGCGACATATTTTGAGACTGAGTTGAGAAAAATCATCATTGAATGTGGGATTAGGCCTCTACTTGACCTCCATGTCATCACAACCATTGTACCCCTCTTCCTCCACACCTGTCTCCCCTGCCAAAGAACAAGGAATGATTATCATTTGCATTTATAAAATGAAAAGATGAAGAAAAAGGGTTCGTTTTATTTCTTAATTAGCACATGCATGCAGTAGTTAATACTCCCTAAATAAAATTCCATGCTCAGTTATTTTAAATCATCACATGTGATAAATAGGGTCAAGTTAGGTTTATTTTGCAATTAGTTCATGATCTTTATGCAATTAGAATATGCTTCTTTCCTTGTACTTTATTTCTTGCAATAGGCTTGGGTTTCCATTTCGAGCAGTTCATTTTCTGAAATTAGTGTAGGATTTGATTTCAGTACATGCATTCCATTACATCATGACAGCAAAGGAAGGATACATTGTGCGTTGCGCATATAGTGTCAATACCTCTTAAGTTTGTACGAACCCGGGTTGATAATTAAAGTCAGTCGCCTTGGGAGTTGCAACATTCTTGTTGCAATACCGAGGCTCATCACCCACAAGAATCGCCTATGGAATTTTGGGACCGCTTCCGTGTATTACAGTTTCAAGTTCTGAAAAGTCAAATGAAATTCCAGTATCTCATGGACTAATTTGAATATTGTCTTACCAAATTTTTCAATCCTAAAAAGAAGTTCAAGCTCAAGACCCACTCATCATACTTTAGTGATGGAGCTATGCAACCACAGATAGACATGGTCATTGTCACAAGTGACTATTTGTCATCCCCTCATCAAAAATCTCCACCATTGCAGAGTGATGGGGGAGAACATGCACACACATCCATTCAACTATCACATCCTCCCAAGATCACTTCTCTCAATTTTCGCATAGATTTGGTTGGGAAGCCCATGTGTTGTCACTTATATGTCTTACCTCAACCTCCATCTTTGTGTATTACTGATCCTTCGGATTTCACTGCCTTTCGTTCTTCCATTCCAAACTCTACATTTTTTTGAATGAGGATCAAGCTATCGACGAAGTTCGTGTTGCACAACCAACCTGCGTTGTCATTCGTGGAGACTATGACTGTGAGCCTGAGCATCAACCTGCGATGAAGGATGATTCCCTTCTATCCATGCCTCCACCTTTTTTCTTAACATCTTTGGTGATTCTGCCATCCATGATTTCGCATGTGTATCTCCATCTATGAATGCACCCATGGTTGATCATTTGCAAAACACACCAGATGTTAGTCCATCATCCGACAATGGAGACAACAAATCATTGTTTGAAAATCCACTTGATTTTTAATCTACCTTTTCCGAAAACACAGAGGGTGAATTTTTCCACTTCTCATCTACCCCTCTGTTTGATTCATCAGATCATGAGGATACTGATGAAATCATTGATTTTTTTTATTGTAGTTGTTGTGATCTATTTACCCCTGTATTCAATCATGATGATGATTCTATCACAGTTGATTTTTCAAAGCCACATGTTTATGATGATCTATTTGTCGATGAAGTTGAAAATCCGCAGACTTTCGAGGCACTTTAGCTGGAGCTGATGGTTATATCAGGCCCTCGCTACCATAAGGTTGGTTTCACTTCCGATCAGGAAATTGTTGAAACACCCAAGGCTCCTCATCACTCATCTATATGCATTGAAGATCAATCTCACACACATATTATGCTTCCTCCCCTCGAGCTACACAATCCCATCACTCATGCATTAGAGGAATCTTACATAGAAAGCATACGCATGTGATGCAAGTTTTCTTTGTTTCTATCGTTTTCTTTCATGTTACAGTCAAGAGTATGTGCATGTTTAACGACTGCACTCACTTATGTTTTGTGGACACATTTAAACTCAGAGTGTGTATGTCTTCATTGTTATATCTTTCATGTTTATTGGTTCGCACAACTGTGTTGTTCGCGAACCATACCTTCACCAACATGGGTCGACCAATGCGTCGGTGGATGCATTGGAAGTATCACTTCACATGAGCAGACCCATGCACCATTAGCTTAGGAGTAGGAGTAGTGTTTGCTTTTGGTTTGTTTGATTGCATGCATGTTTGCTTCTTACTTTATTCATTTTCTTGCTTTCTTGCTTGTTTTCTTACTCACTTTTCTTACGCATTTACTTTTGCTTTTGCTTTGTTTTTTTGTTTGTTTTCTTCAAGTTTACATTCATAGGTTAGTTTCACATGGAACCGTGTGCTACTCTTGAAACAAGGTGAGTAAAGTACAAGAGGACTTGTGCAGTTATCAATACTTGGTTATTTGTTGTCCTACCTCTGCATGAAGAACTTTTTATCTTTAGTCCATGATACATCAATGGAAAATACATACTATTCGAAGTGAACCTTGGTGAAAACACAATGCTTGCACGCTAACTAGTGTCACATACTCTAGTCAGTTGTTTTTGGGTTAATCCTTGTTAGCTTAGTCAAGTAGAGTAAGGTGATGGGGGGAAACCTTAAAAAGTAAGTCAAAGGTATATGTCAACTACTTCTCTAAAGGAACAACCTCTTCTGCTCTCAATAATTTGGGATCCCTCTTTTGCCTCTAAAATGAATAAGTGTTATGCAAAGTTACGAAAATGAAAAATGAAGAAAATGAAAACATGAAAAATTTCGAAAAAATGAAAAATGAATATGGCAAAATAAGTGGAAGGCTTCCTATGCAGAGAGGTGATGCGAGTAACTCCATCGGGGTACTGACCAGGCTCACTAGTAGTGAAGCGATGCTTATTTTCCTACATGACTCTGCTGGGGTACTGTCCATGCCTGTTGGCAACAGAGCAACACTAGAGATGAAACTAAAACTTTGATGACCATATGACTTGTGCACAAATATAACACTCATCCTGATTGAAACAATTGTGCTGGCTTGGATTGGAATGTGTGTTGACCGACCAAAAGCTTGGCAGATGCTACATTTTATAATCAACCAAGTGCGGAAACCAAGACAAACAGAGAATTGAACAATACTTCTGGAGGTGTTAGAATTTATTTTCACAAACAAGGTCCCTTCAAAGAGATGCAGTTCTACCAATGTGTCGTGTGTCACCAAGTGGTATAGCAGCTACAACCACCCTCCAAAAGTTTCCTTAGCTTCGTTTTGGAGCCTCCCTACCAACCATCCTAGAAGCATGTCTTGCACTGTCAAGTACATAGGCTTCATTGGTTTTTCAGTGGCTTGTCAGCCTGTGCATGTCAGTTTGCTTCACTTTTTTCATAGGCTACCATTCCACACTTAAGATAGTTGTTGGGTGAGTAACTCCATCAGAAAGTTGTGCAATTCTAGAGGGGAAACAACCTTCCCCACAGAAATTGTGCAAATTTGTTGGGTAGATTGTTGGGCCCAGAAATTGCGTAAGGCAGTCAAACAGTCTTCCTTGAGAAAATTGTCAATCTGGCCTAGCACTTCATCTCAGCCTAGAAATTGAGAAATTCTAGGAAGTAGTCACCTGCTCCTCCTAGAAATTTCACAATCCCTTTGGGACAGCCAGCCCATCTCCTCCTAGAAATTGTGCAAATCCCTATCTCAATCAAGCAGGTTGTTGCATGTGCCTTCAGGTTGACTGGTTCCACAAGGGACCTAGCACACTTGATTTACATGGATGGGTTGATTTTTCTTGAAATAGAAAAAAGCAACATACAAAAAGCATCCCCAGATTTTAGGGATCTATTTCTAGTAGCTGGAGGTTACATGCAAAGATCGTTTTAAAAACTTCCCTCTAGGTGTTACTTTTTCCTAGTTTTGTGGCATGCGCATCATAAGCCTCAAACTTATTTATTCGATGCTTCAGAGATCATTCTCCACATCAAACTTGGAGCTCTAACATCCCATAACACATCCAAGAGTCTTCGGCACATCCAGCTCAACTATTTCCAAGTAAGTCTACTTTACTTGTCTTTTGCAACATTATTGTCACTTTTAGTGTTTTGGCTTGTGTGAGTGTTGTCTGCTTGATTTTTATGAATGCTTGTTGTCATTTTCATGAATGTTAGCCTGTACAAGCATTGTTTTAGTTTCTGTTTGCATCTCACTATTGTCGCATTCATGACAGTGTTTTGCATGGAAAATCATCGATTCGGTGACTCGTTTCACACACATGCATGTTTTTCCATTTTCTAAATCTTGCATTCCCTATTTTCATCCATGATCATTGACTCTTTCTTACACTTAGTTTCTCCATGCATTCAGAGCTCCATGTGTTTTCAGTCACCTGTCGGCAGGTCTAGGAAACCTTGGCCCAAACTCTGCCTTACCCGCACAACATTGTGCATTTATGAGAGGGAAAGCTCTGCCCTCCTCCTAGAAAATGTGCAAATCTAGCTAGATATTTTCCTCCAGAATTTCTTTGTGCAATTCTCAAGGGCAGTGTCTGCTACCCCAGAAAATTGCGTAATGTAGTCCCTGGGCCTCCATGACTTGTCAACTGAAATTGCACACTGTGCAATATCAACACCGAATAGGTCAGTTTGGATTGTGCATTGTGAAATCTAGTAGTCAACCAACCTCTCGACAGTCTGGTCTACCTTTTATAGAGTTCCAATAATCAGCCTCGTAGCCTCCCGGTAAAAATTGCGCAATCCTTGCCATCAGTCTCCTGGGTATGTTTCATGTCAGTCCTCAAGTTAGATTTGTTTTTAACTGATAGATTGCTTGCCATGCATGTCGCCATGTCTCCATATATAGCAGGTGTTCCTTCGTCTCTCAACAGTTCAGCATCAATGGCCTCCAAGAGAGCAGGGTCAAAGGACACTGACAAAAGCACAACTAGAGATGCAGTTGAGTGAGTGTCTATGAGTTTGCCGATTTACGAAGACACCAAGCTGATCATAGACAAAGACATCAAGCTGAAATGGCAGGAGATCAATGATGCATTCTTAGGCACATTTGGAGAAGATCTTGAAGGCCGCAATGTCTATGTGAACATTCACAAGACCGTCTTGTACTAGATTGCGTGCAAGTATCCCATTTTTCCATGAGCAAACATGATACATTGGATCATCTTGCACACTAATCCAGAGACGATGGTGTTAAGAAGTCTCATTGGGACAAATATTTCTACCTTCAGGGCACAGGACTATCAGCAAATGTACCACTTGTTGAAGCTAGTGATCATTATGGAGACACCCTTCAGCATACCTAGCAGCAAGGAAAACTCTAGGGATATCTTGAAGAAGTGGGTGAAGGAGCCAACCAAGTTGAGGATGACACCCAACCAGATTTACAAGATGAAGATACTACGGAAGGCATATCAATACTTGGTAATCTTTGTATGCTACTTGTATGGCCAAGAAAGCATGGAGACCTTCCCGCAGAGTTGGGTAATCATGTTGGGCCAATTGACTAGTGAAGGAAAAGCATGCAATTGGTATGACACGTTGGCTCACAGGCTAAAGGAACATGTAGGAGGAGTGCGACAACCACCCAAAGGTAAGCAAGCATAAATCTACATGTCTGCATACATATTGGATGCAATTTGTGCCTGTCAGGAATTCTCGGTCTCGAAGTGGGCATGGACATCAGCAGAAACCTCATTGCATACTATTTTCGACATGCATCTTCCATGGAGTCATCACACAGTTGTCAGACCATTTTGTCACCATAGTGTACAAGATGATACTTGAGCAAGAGCCACCTTGCATGTTGAAGGCAGCAATGGAGGCAATGATTGACATAACAGATTGGTATGCATCACCTTTTGGCACCTTCATACAGATGTACAATGCGGAGAAGCCTCCGCATGTTTTGACGAAGTTTTCCATGGACAAGCTCGTCATGCAAGAAGTTTGTACCACATCTCGGCAGGACTGTCAGCTAGACTACACCAGAAGAAGAAGGCAACCTAGCCCACTCTTCCGTTGTGGATCAGGTTGTACAAGATACAAAATCTCAAGCATACGGAAGTTGAGACAAAGGAGTTAAAAAAATTTAATTTCGGCACTAAAAGCTTCAATCCATATGACGTGTATTGCTTCGTGAAGGATCACTATGCGAGAGTGAAATTTCCTTGGATCCGCAGGGCATGACATTCAGCTTAGGAAGGCCCATCGAGATATTGACACAACTTCTCTAGGCCCAATGAACCAGTCGGCATCGTTGTGGAAAGGCTAGCAAGAAGTGCAAAGTAGCATCTAGTAGAGCAATAGTAGAAGAGGGTAACATACTTGCGTGCAACAAAGGAAAGAGAAAGATTGTCAATAGCAGAGAGGAAGAACAAAGCTTCAAGTTCAAAGTAGACCCAAATGTGGAGAATGCAGCTTTGGAAATAGAGGTGAATAGGCAACAATGCGAGAAGAGGAACGCGCGAAGGCAGAGAGATAAATATAGGATGAAGGAAACAATGAAGGAGTTGCAAGATTTGAAGGAGAAACTCCAGAAAGAACAAGAACTGCGTAGACAAGAGAAGGAAGAGAAATAGGGAGAGACATGGCAGGGGTGCAACATGCATAGATTGATGAAACTGCACGCATACAGATAGTAGACTCATCCGAGCAGCTGGCACAAAGAAGACATGTTGAGCAGTCGTAGGAGCAGGACTTCGCTCAAGAGATTGCAACGAGTACTTCAGCAGATGGATACGGAGATGGAGTAGCCAAAGTTAGAGTAAGGCATTGACCTCATGCCTTACCACCAAGAGGTTGACCCACCGGCTTCACTGGATCCGGAAGAAAAGAAAATCCTGAGTGACCAAGGAGATACTGAGATCCTTTGAGACAATACAGAAGAAGAGATGCACAACATATCATTTGACGAGTCACAACATAGAGTTGTGCAATCATGCAGTGTCTACTCTAGATGTCTAGACATCTCCTGTGAAGTTTGAGGAACAAGTGATCGTATCTAATGTGCACAAGCATCCAACAACATTGGCCGATGCTACTAGAGCATATGACGAATCCACTAGCTCAAGTGTTCGCTTCTTGATAGAAGAGAATGAGCGAATGGATTAGGAGTTATAGACAACCAAGTAGGGAGGAGACTTGGTTACAACATCCGCCTGAGCAGAGTTGAAGAAGGTGATACTGGATGAAGTATTGTCCCTTGAGACAGTCATGCGGGCATTGTATTCCAGATTTGGTACCGTGCATAAGGCAGTTGTCCATCTCAACAGTTGGTAGCAACGTTGTGCTAGGAGAGCATGTATCTTGTCAAACTTGCATACTATTGTCAATCGCATGCAAACATGGACAATGATATATAAGGGAGCCCCATTACACTTTCCCAATATGATGAAGCCCATGGAAATTGAGTTGAAGGCATGCATCTGGAGTTAGATCCGGAACTATGAGGAACTCCTACAACTCATCACCAGTTTGCAGGCTTCCCATGCACAGGTGTTCAAAAGCATGGATGTTGTTGTGCATGCACATGCGATCCCATCTATTGGGACACTCACTGAGGCAAAGAAAAAGTTCAAGTCTGACAGGAGCTGGACTTATACTTTGGCGAGTTGATGCGTATAACCACCAAAGCAGACTTGGTGATCAATGTAGACACTATGCATTAGTATGTTGCTGGTTCAACCGCACTCAAGAAAATGATGCACATGTTATCAAATGAGTTGGACAGAGGATCCAAAGTAGTGTACCCAAATGCAATAGTGGCAAGGGTTCATTTCTAGAAATATGTCACCATAGAGTAGATGGACACCATCACAGACTACTAAGATTGGCATCAATTTTCCACTGTCAACCATCGTGAGGATGTCGAAGAGTTGGTCTTCCCACAATTTTCCAAGCCATAGTGATGCCTTACATGGCTTGCTCAATCCTATTTTTTCTTACATCGGTACATGTGCACATTATATGTAACATCTTGTAAAGTCAAAGTTCAATTGTTGATAGTTGAATGTAATAGTCATAGAGTAGTTGAAGCGTCATGAGGGTAGGTGAATAGTCACAAAGGGGAATGTCAAGTGTCACCCCACCCTTTTCTATTTATAGTATCTCATAACTCATTGTAGACACTTTTGGTCGGCCAAGATTTCGATAGAAGTATCTTAGAGAAAGATTGGAGAGTATTGTAATGAGCCTTGGCTTCTCCACAGTGCAGAGCTAGTACATCTCTTTCGAGGAGAAGGCGATAGCGACTGTATTGTTCCGTTATCGGGGTTAGTGTTCAGTCATGGTTGTACTTTATGATTGGAACTTTCACTTCTTAATATAACAGAGCTAGCATGTTTTTTTTGGCATTATGATACAGGTATGACACAAGTGTTGTCCTTGATGCCAACTCTCTCAGTTGAAAGATCACAGTATACCAGGTAAATAGCAGGAATGAAGAAAGGAAGGTATACGTAGGTTCACTATATACCAAACCGCGTATACATGCAGGTTTGCTATATACAAAGGCATGTATATCATACATACACACTTTCACAGAAGGAAAGGCGCGTACATGTTGGAAAACTAAGTTTTGGTCCATGGTATGTGGTCCATGGTATTTTGGTATTGGTCCATGATATTTAGTCTGAGGTATTGACCCCAGGTATTGGGTCCAAAGTATTGGTCCTACATGGTTTTGGACCATGGTATTGAGAGAGGCCTAAAACTATATAATGAGAAGAAGATCATTAGGCCTAGTGTGCAAGTGTGAAAGTGATGAATATCTGATGAAGGGTGAGATCTAATCTTATGTTCTGGGTATATCTGAAGTCGAAAATTGCAGTGAAGGTATAAGTAATTATTTTCATATCTTTATGTGGGTTCGCTTTGGTGAAAGGGCATATACACACTGATTCGACATAGGCAAGTAGCGTATACATTATGAGATTTGATATTTGAGGTTGTTGTTGGTTATAGTGGTTGTTGCAGAGTTCTGGGTTCTTCTCTGTGTTCTGGTGACTGTGTCTTGATGACAGGGTTTCAGTGATTCAGATATTGATGATGCAAATATAGTGGTGATTGTTTTGTATTGATGGATCCAGCCTGAAAATTTATGAAATGTGGTCCCTAGAAGAAAAGAGAAGGTCGTAGGCTTTTGTAGGCCAGCTCCTACGTACTAGTAAATATATATTGGCTAGTACAAGAGCTAGGGTGTTGTAGCTCCCTTCTAGTAGAAGCTGGAGAATGAGAGAATGTTGTAGCCTTCTGTAGGTGGGTGCCTACATACTAGTATGATTCTACGCTAGTACAAGATTGTAAATAGGTTTTTCTTATTTTAAAGAAAACAATAGCAAGTGGTTTTTGTCCCGCATTGGGTTTCCACCTTATATCATGGTGTTCATGTGTACTTCTTATGTGTGATGATCTATTTTGTTTTAGTGCACCTGTTTATTGTTTACATGGTTAATGATGTTTTTAAGCACTCATTAAATATCAACATATGATGAATTAACTGAATCATAAGTTTGTTGGATATACGCTAGTTGCATTAAACACAATTGTGTATACATGCATGTTTCCTTAACTAAAGTAGTGTATATGAATCAGATTATGAAAATGAAAAGGTTATTGAGTTGCTAATACTGATTCACGCCCCCCACCTAGTATTATTTCCAACAATTGGTATCAGAGCAGGTCCTTCAGAAGAAGCTTGATCGCTTGAAGTAAGATCCATCAGGATGGGTAATCAAGAAGGAAAGGGATCGATCAGACCACCAATCTTCGATGGGAGAAATTTGTTTACTAGAATATGAGAACCAAAACCTATCTACAATCGCTTGGAATGGATATTTGGGAAATCGTGGAAGGAGGATATACATTTCCATTAGCAATTCCTACAGATACAGCAGGTAGAAAGCAATATGAAATCAATGCCAAAGTTGTTACTATCATATTGGCAAGTTTGTCAAAATCAAAGTTTATCAAGGTCATGCAGCTCAAATTAGCCAAAAAAATATGTTACAAAATCATTATAAGCTACGAAGGACATGCTCAGGTAAAATGTGTTAAGCTTCAAACTCTTAGAATTCAGTATGAAACTCTTAATATGCATAGTGATGGAAGCATAGCTAATTACTTCCTACATATAGATGAGATTGTCAATTGTATGAAGAATCTGGGTGAAGAAATTAAGGAAGTTGTCTTAGTTGAGAAAGTTTTGAGATCCTTGTCTACTAAATTTGAACCCAAAGTGTTTGCCATAGAAGAAAAGGAGGATCTGCAGAATATCACTATGACGCAGCTTCACAGAATCTTGACTACTTTTGAAATGAGAAAAGGAGGACCATCAGAAAGGAGGGAAGCTGCATTTAAAGTATCAACAAAGGGAAAAGAAAACCTCAATGAATCAGGATACATTTCAGAAGAAGAATATGAGGCAAATTTTGTCAAGAATATTCAACGAGGATCTGGAAGGTTCAAAGGTAATCTACCTTTCAAATGTTTTCCTTGTGGAAGAGTTGGTCATTACGTTGCTAGATGCCCTCATAACAAAGGAAATATGTCTGAAGAAGGTAATAGAATTTATTATACTCATAATAATAGTAATGACTCATAAAATAGTGATGAAGATAATCAAGAAGTTAAACTTCTCATGGCATATGAAAATAATGATGTAGAAAAAGAAGAAGTTACCAGATTAAATGTTCAGCTGGAGAGAGTAACCAGAAAAAGGGAGTAGCTGCAAGATGTAGTAAAAGATTAGAGCATAACAATCCAGAGATTTGAAGCTAAGATCCTCTCTCTAAAATAAGATCTTGAAGAATCAAAGAAGCAGAATGAAGAAGCTCTTGAAGAACAAGAACATGAAGTGCTCGAATTAAGGAAACAAGTGGAAGAAGGAAGAAAAACTGAAGAAAACATAAAGAAGCAATATCTGGAAAAGGAAGAACAACATCAGGTTGAGTTAAATATCTTAAAAGGTAAATTAGAAGAAAAGGATAAATTGTTACGATTTCAATACATTACTAAGATTTTGGATGATATTCTTAGTAGTCAAAGATCCCCTGCTATCAAAACTAGTCTTGGTTTTTATGAAACTATTGAAGGTGAATCTAGATCACAGGGTGAGGGAAGGAATTCTAATGCAAAATATAAAATGATCAAAAAGGAGATAAGTGGTCAACCCCAACAAAAACCAAGGAAAGAAATTCCTCAAAGAAAATCTTTTGCTCTCAACTGTGGAAGTGATAGATGATTATTTCCTCCGATGAGTAATGTTGAATGTTATGAATGTCATAATCTTTGACATGTTGCAGCTAGATGTAGAAGAAGAATGGTTCAAGACCATCACACAGAAAGATCATCATGTTCCAGGTACTTTAAGGGATATTGTTTTGCTTGCAATATGTTTGGTCACAAAGCTATTGATTGCAATAAAAGGAATATGAAACATGTAAGATGTTATGCATGTAACAAGTTTGGACATAAAGTAAAGGAATGTAGGAGAAAAATTCGAACACCAAAGCAGAAGTAGCATACATCATCTCAATCCCAGGTATTGAACAAGACAAATTAGTGTCAAAAAAATGTTGCATAACTCAGTTTGCAGACATAACAGACCCAAGGGAAGCTGAAAGTGTAAACCTTCAGTCTTCCAATTTGCATACGCAACTATTATGAAGAGAAGTCACATATATGCGTGAGTTAAAGGCTGCAAAATTTGTATATGGAGCTCTGAAAAAAGCAGTAGAACAGAGACAGGAAAAGAATTCTGGTATGGTTTGGTCAGCACAAGTTCAGGGGGAGCATATGCTTCGAATAATGCATTGTTGGCATTATGGTTAGAAGTCTTTGGTGATAATGCTTATCTGGCTAAATGCTACATCTTGCTACTTATTGTTGGTTGGCCAAGAGAATGGTATTGCAGGTTATAGGTCCAGATGCTAGTGATAGATGCTTATGGTGCAGATCATATATGGCGTACGATAATTGCTAATGACTATCATGGTCTTGTTTAGATTGCTAGTCGTTATTATAAAAGTCATGTATATCATTTGACATAAAGGTCATGGGAAGGATGATGCCTATTTCAGTCATGTATAAACATTTGGTATATCCCCACTTGGTTGGGAGATTGATGTATGTATGAGTCATTGGTGATAGGAAGGTCACACTCACGTAGTTGAGTTGTAGAGTCATGTTATTCTTTTGAAAAAATATTTTTGCAAACTCGGCATGTGCTCAGGGGGAGCATGGACAGATTGGTACATCTTGGCATGTACAAAGGGGAAGCTCAATCAGAGATTTCAGCATGTACTCAGGGGGAGTATGGACATCAAAATGTATATCAAGGGAGAGAATATCCTGGTCTGCCCTTTGCCCTTGATGTCAAAGGGGGAGAGTGACTTGATATGGTTGTTGCCATCAAGTCCAAAGGGGGAGATTGTTGGCATTATGATACAGGTATGACACAAGTGTTATCCTTGATGGCAACTCTCTTAGATGAAAGATCATAGTATAGTAGGTAAACAACAATAATGAAGAAAGAAAGGTATATGCAGGTTCACTATATACCAAGCCGCATATACACGCAGGTTTGCTATATACAAAGGCATGTATATCGTACATATGCACTTTCACAAAAGGAAAGGTGAGTACATGTTGGAAAACTAAGTTTTGGTCTGTGGTATTTGGTCCATGGTATTTTGGTATTGGTCCATGGTATTTGGTCCGAGGTATTGACCCCAGGTATTAGGTCCAAGGTATTGGTCCTACATGGTTTTGGACCATGGTATTGAGAGAGGCCTAAACCTATATAAGGAGAAGAAGATCATTAGGCCTAGTGTACAAGTGTGCAACTGATGAATATCTGATGAAGGGTGAGATCTAATCTTATGTTCTGGGTATATCTGAAGTTGAAAATTGTAGTGAAGGTATAAGTAATTATTTTCAGATCTGTATGTAGGTTCCCTTTGGTGAAAGGGCATATACATGCTAATTCAACATAGCCAGGTAGCGTATACATTATGAGATTTGATATTTGAGGTTGTTGTTGGTTATAGTGGTTGTTTCAGAGTTTTGGGTTTTGCTCTGTGTTCTGGTGACTTTGTTTTGATGACAGGGTTTCAGTGATTTAGTGTTGGGTGATTCAAGATTGATGATGCAGATATAGTGGTGATTGTTTTGTATTGATGGATCCAGTCTGAAAATTTATGATACGCGATCCCTGGAAGAAAAGAGAAGGTCGTAGCCTTCTGTAGGCCAGTGCCCAAGTACTAGTAAATATATATTGGCTAGTACGAGAGCTAGGGGGTTGTAGCTCCCTTCTAGTAGAAGTTGGAGAACGAGAGAATGTTGTAGCCTTCTGCAGGTGGGGGCCTGCGTACTAGTATGAGTTTCCACCAGTCCAAGATTGTAAATAGGTTTTTCTTATCTTAAAGGAAAGAACAACAGGTGGTTTTTGTCCCGCATTAGGTTTCCACCTTATATCATGGTGTTC
Source organism: Pinus tabuliformis (assembly GCA_031772625.1). Taxonomy (NCBI): domain Eukaryota; kingdom Viridiplantae; phylum Streptophyta; class Pinopsida; order Pinales; family Pinaceae; genus Pinus; species Pinus tabuliformis. The sequence goes on along the minus strand of CM062816.1, from coordinate 1,342,551,362 downwards.
ATGTGTGCTTCTTATGTGTGATGATCTGTTATGTTTTACTACAGCTATTTATTGTTTATATGGTTAATGATGTTCTGATGCACTCATTAAAGATCAACATATGATGAATTCACTGAATCATAAGTTTGTTGGATATATGCTAGTTGCATTAAACACAGTTGCGTATACACACAGGTTTCCTTAACTGAAGTAGCGTATATGAATTTGATTATGTAAATGAAAAGGTTATTGAGTTGCTAATACTGATTCACCCCCCCCTCTTAGTATTATTTCCAACAGTTTCATGCATATGTTTTTATTGTATTCCAATTAACTTGGTTACTCTAACGATATATGTATATTTTTTCTTACGCATGTATGTATACACTCTTTCTGTATATGTATGTATGAATCTTACTAAGATTTGTTGTTGGTTTAACCATCACTTTGGATTGTTGGTTCACCTTCCTTCTAGTTTGTGATGCATCTTTTCTTGTGTGTTCCCTTCCAAGCTGCGTGTTTACACAGGTTTCTAGGCGACACACTCATTCCACCTTCCGTGTGTTAGAACCATTCATGCACCATCCTTGGCTTGCTACACATGTCACACCCTTGCTACCAACAAGGAAATTTTACTTACCTCTGTGCGCAACTATAGTAAAGGTGATATCGTACGACCCACTACTTGGACTCCTACACCAAATGATCTGAGGTCTAGCTGGGACTTCTTACCAGGGAGATCCCTTGACGTGTTGGCAGGTCCAACACTGTCAACATGTTCTTATTCTCATGCCTATTAGTTTTTCCATATTTTAACTTATCTATCATATGAGATGTGAAACTCATATTATCTTTCTCCAAAGTCAATCATTGTGACTTATGGAGTGTTAAACCCAAATAGTTTTCAATGGTAGTTATTTTCTATTACCTCGTTTGAATGCAAAGTGATTAACAATGTTCAGTGATGGAAATAGAAATAATAAGAAATAATCCAATTACAAATAGTTTACAGTTTCAGGAAGCAAGCATTTCGGGTAAGTGAACATTTTATTTAGGATGAAAATTCAAGTATTGTATTTAATTTGTATGTACTTATATTTAAATCAATGCACACTATTAATCTAATTACTTTGAAATCAATGTACATCATACATCTAGTTGCATCAAATCGAAAGTCAACATATACACTGAAATCATTATATCTAGTGAAAACAATAAAATAGCATTAGAAATCAACATCTATACAAAAATTAATGAATCTAGTGCAAGCAATAAAATAGGATTAGTGTTTGTGCTATTTAATCACTCTTAAAATAGTTGAATCACAACCATTAATTATCAACCAGTGTGGGTCTTTTAGTTCAAAGGAGTCTACATTGTTTGTGTCGATACATGAACAACCAAGTAACACAAAAATGTCGTTGAACACACTTGAAAAATTTAAAACATTCTTGGAGAAATGAAACCCACACTTGCAGAAATTAAAGAATACACTGCAAAAGTGAAACTCAGTCAAAAAAGAAGAAATTTAGACTTCATAAGATGTTATAAAGAAATAGGTGTGCCATGCGTTATTAACTAGACTACAGAAATAATATAAAACAACATACCATAAATCTGAAAACAAAAGTGTGTCTATTCAAAAATATATGCAACAAAAATAAGAAATTCACATCAACATCTAAGAAAATAAATATACTACTAATATTGTGATCCCTGCTAAAGAGGAGGGCCCTTCCTCCCTAGCAGGGTGCAGGAATGGAATGAAACTACTTAAAGATTCAACACATGAATTGCAAAATCATCATCAAGTACTTGTTGTATTAAAACAGTTGAAAGATACAAGATCAAAATATCATTATTGCTTTAGATGTTGTCATCTCCTTCTCATAGCACTAATCCTTTTTTTAAAGTCTTACAAAACCCCAAAATTAGGGAATGAATTAGTCATGAGAATCCCACGATTCTCATGCTGATTGATTTAACAGAAATGAAATAAAATATAAGTTGTTACAACCAGTTTTGAATTAAAGACTTATTATGGTTATTCCACTTTTTATATCTATACCTTCTCAGATCTTTTCAACCTTCTGCATAAAGTTACATTTCGTGGTCTTCAACACTTATCTCTAAAATATCATCCACGGTCTTTAACAATTTACAATGTAGCAACAACATCATAGTGTAATAGAAACTCAAGGTGTAACAACAATATTGAGGGTTTAACAGCGTGTAACAGCAGCAACTATTTTCCCATAGTATTTAGTAATTATAGCAACACCTGAAAGAAAAAAATCCAAAATACCTCTTGTTACAGATCCATTTGGGCACATCACTCCCAACATTCAGATCAGTACTATTAGGGCTCATCAAACCCTAATCTAGTTGCTACATGCCCTAGACATCACTTTAAATGCCTCCTTCCCTGAAAGTTTCCTGGCCTGAAGCCCTCTAGAAATGCCTCATTGAGAGACCAGAGCAGCCTTGGCCAGGGGTAAATGCGCTTCAGTGCAGGTAGGCCCATGTAAGGGTGCATTTTAGTGCACTTAGGCCCACTTTCACCTGCGATGGGCGAGATTGAGCGAATTCTTCATAGGGTTCTGGGAATATTCTTATCTTCTGGAGCATTCTAGAAGATTCCCACACTTATCATCTCCTATGAGCTTGAAATTGGATAGGGAATGAGTTAAGTAACCTGCTTTCCTCTCATCCCTTCCTCCATGGAAACTAAATCTAAGTTTGGAAGTCCATTCAATACCCTCACTTATGACCAAACCACCTCCATTTTCTTATAAATTGAGCACACATCTAAATGATCAAGGGCTGGACTTTGAGAATTTGTAAGGAGATAATGTTGGTGTGAGGTTTGAGATTGTAAGCAAGTATTGTTATGCTACCGAAGTGTTGTGCTTATGGTGTGATGAAGGATGGAACTCAACCTGGATGAGTAACATGGGATCGGACTTCTTGGTCGTAACTCTTCCTTCTACTTCATAAAGTTGTTTATACTTTTCCCATATTCTTGACTTTATGTATGATGATTATATGTGTAAATGCTTTCGATTCCATTTGCTTATAGTAGATAGATCTCTTTCTTTGATTGGTTTTTGTCCTCTGTTTATGATTGCAGGTACTTGTTGAGTGGATTAAGTTTGAGAAGGAGCGACGGGAGCCATACAAAGGAGACAAAGGGAAAGTGAAAGATAACATGTAGGTCCCTTGTCTTATTTATCTTATATAGAAAAAGGTTAAACTCTTTAAATTTGTTGTTCTAGGTGTAGCTACCCACCTAGGGAAATTGTATTTATCCGTAGATGCAAAATTCCACATAAAAAATTGGTGACCCCGTTGGGGAACGATCATCATCCCAGGTAGTTTACTTCATCCTAGTACACCCTAGTAGACTTTACTTTCTTCCATTGATCTTGTTTCAATGTTTTTGAAGTGTTTTTTGGTAAAAGTTGTGCCTGAAAGCCCCTAGAATGGCCTCTCTGGCACCAGCACAGGCTTGGTCAGGACACAGAGCACCCTTGGCTTGAGGACAATGCTCTGAAGTGCACTGTCTCCCATTCAAGTTTGTGTTGATCCTCCTTAGGTAAAAAATCCCACCTTTGACTTGATTTTTCCCAAATTTCCTCTTGTTTTTGCTTGCTGAAAGATCAATGATTGTTGTGTCTCTGAAATCAATTTGTGTTTCCTTTCCTAGCCCTACTTTGGCCTTTATTATTTAGTGTTTCTTAAATTATTTCTTTATCACTATCAACTCATTGTCAAAGTTAGTTTATAGTCAATTAATCTTTGTTCAAAATAAAGTGTCATAAAAGTCTTCATTTCTTTGGAAAAGGAACTATCGTAAAGTCTTTGTTCTTGCAAAAAGATTGATTGATTGTATGTGCATTAGTTTCCTTTTATTCATTTCAAACATTAAGGGAATTGAAAAGAAAAACTTGCATTGTGCCTTGAAAAAGTTTGAGTGTGCTCATAGGAATAGTTTAGGGAAATTGTATTTATCCGTAGATGTAAAATTCCACATAACACCTCTTCCATAATTTCCCTGTTTATCATTCAAACAAGACATTATTTCTTTCGATACTTAAGAGAAAATGGCATAATAATATGTCAGAGAAAAATATTTCTTCTTAACCAGGGAGAGTGACATTGTTTCAAGGGCTTGATGGATTTGGTGAAGGAAAATGGCCAAAAATAGGGAAAAAGGTGCATGAAATATCTTTAAATACTGCACCTAATATCTTCCCCCCAACTGAAGCTACTACATGCCCTCATGCAAATTCCTATGAATGTTCAAGCATGTCCTTTATTACAATACTGGTGTGTTGCTAATGTAGTTTTGTGAGATCATAAATGTTAGCAATATCTTCATTCTCTTTCTTGTATCCTCGAGTAACTGTAAGCTGAGTGGTCCAAGATCTTTCATCATGCCTATTTAGCTGGTAATGAGGCTAGTAGCTCTCAATCAGAAGCCAAATCAAAGGGAATTTAAACATAATTCATATCCAAAAACCTCCCATTGATTAAACAATTCGTGCATACTCAGGAACTCGAGTAACAACTATCAAAAAATTATAAAATCCAAAGGGATCCCTCATCTATAAAGTTTCGTTGTTGGCTTCTAAACATTTCAACCTTCCCACCAATACTCTTCTCTTCAGCTACGCAAAAATATTAATACAAAACCCAATGACTTTTCTCATGTACTAGGATGATTTTCCCACCATGTTAGGAGTACTAAGAAATATTTTGAATTATCGCCTCAGGGAAGTAGTCGTACTAGGCTCTAATCTTATTCAACGTTGATGTCTCTTCATTCCTATCAGATGATGTCTTGGCGAGAATCCAATCGACTTGGCTCCTCATAAAAGATATGAAGGCCTATAGTTATAAGTCTCCAACATAAGAAAAATAGTTTATAATCATTTGTAGACTGGCATGCTCAACAAATATATTGTGCAAAAAGAGTTCACACAGCAAACTTTGTTCATCAAAAGCATAGGATCTGAACACATTTAAAAGAGTTCTAGTAGAAACACCCTTATAGGGTCTATTCTCATAGATATATTTCAATTGGAAAAGATAAAAAATTTCCCACCAAAAAACCAGATAAGATGGAGATGACACTCTGCAACCCAAACCCAAAATGTTCAAGGCTAACTCATAAATTTCTCTTTTATCTTCAGTAAATTCCTTAATTTCTTGTTGCAACTTTTGACTTTGTTCTTCCTTCTTCTTGTCTTCTTCCTTTGTCTCCTATCATATGAGTTATTCTACCATAAACTCCTCATCTGGTTGATCCTTAAGAGTGTGAATAATGTTTTGATTCTCCTCTAAGGAAATCACTCCCTTTCTCAGGGAGAGTGTCAACTGTTTCCAATTCTGCAATTCAGAAATCAATAAAAGCTTTTCTAAGTTCCAAGTTACCTCAAGGTCTAGTGTAATGGAAGGTGTAACAACATCTTGAGATTGGAGTTGTTATTCCTTGACTATCAATTCTTGTGTAATAACAGTTTCATTGATAGGTTCTTGTGGATTAACTCTCACTTTTTCTTCTCGAAAAACTTCTTCCTTGACTGTTGGTTCTTGTGTAACAACAGTGTCATTGGCAGGTTCTTGTGTTTCAGTTTCAAGGTCAAATTCCATAGGGTACTCTTTTTCGGCTATCATTTCTTGTGTAACAACAATGTCATCAATGGGTTCTTGTGCAACAACTCCCCATGGTTTTGTTTGGGTTTCCTTCGAGATGGTGCTTTCATCATAGATTTTATACCCTGCTGTTGCCAGCCCTTTAGAACATGTTGTACATACAGGCCCCTGTGTGGTTTATGCTCCCAAATTATCGACAGCCTTCGCCAATGTGTCAAGACCTGCAACCCTTGTTTCCCTTTCCCTATCCTCTAATTTCCACTTCAATTCTTTGTTTTCTACTTCTAATTCTTTAATTTTGTGTAGCAAGGATTGGGTTTCATTCTTACTTGGTGAAGGAGTATCTTGTTGCTTGGCCTGTTCTTCTTACTTCTATTCCTTCATGCCTTCATGCTTATTGAACCTCTTTTCAGATGGTGGTGACGGTTCTGATCAAGTGCCAATTTTGACCCTTCTCTTTTGTGTTCTGTCATCGATAGGTATTTTCAGCAATCTTTTTCCGATTTTCACTCTAGAGGACTACCCCGCTTCTCAACTACATCATTTTTTCCTGAAGCATCTATGGAGGTTTCAGCTTGTTTCTTACATGAATTTCTTGTCTTTTTTCTAATGAAATCCTCCCATCTTTGCCCTTACTACCCCAGGGCCTCCAATATGATCAACTTTATAAGTCCATGATTAGTGATACAACTTTCCTGATGTGAGTAAACCTTTACCGCGACCACCATATGCTTCAAGTTCTCCAACAAGAAATAAGGAAGATTGATCAATTGCCTATGTTGAAGATGATTCAATAGTGGAATACGATAATTAAAAGCTATTGTTTCACTCCCCTTACATGTAATATATTTGATGATAAATAAAGCAACATCATTCCATGGTTGTGGAAGGGAAAGGAAATAAACTCCACTTCCCTTCTTAACCAATTTCTCCTCTCCCTGCAGGAATCCAGTCTTCAGGGATGGGTCATTGATTTTCCATTTGAACCATCATTTTCCTTTAGTTTGAAGTGTTGTTACTCGAGAGACTTCTTCCTCTGTAACCTCCAACTTTAAACCTCTAACCTCTATTTTGTTTTTGTCCAAATTCAGGGAAAATTCCAGAGAAACTCTTTCATCTGACCCTCTTAGTCACTCAAAAAATTCGAGCCACCCTGCTTCTCCAAAGATTTGACAAGCTTGTGGGAAATTCTCTAAATCCTTTATGGAATTTGGCTCATGTCTTACCATTGCTCCACCCATACTTCACTGTTACAGTTGATCCTTACTGCACTTCTATCTACTCACTGTCACAATTCTTGATAAATCTATGGAATCAGGATATGGAGCCTTGTTGGGGTGGACATCAGGGCAATAGGAAAGGGTTTCAAATAAGAAAATCATGCAGTGTGGGTTTTCATTTCGTTATTAATCCAAAGGTATGGAATTCTGGCTCAGGTAAGGTTCACACTTGATGAAATGACTGCTCATAAAAAGGTGATAATTATTACAGGATTTTCCACTCCAAAACAAATTATATTATGAATCACAAAATGATTCAACTTCCCAAGACTTAAATGTAAAGGCCATCCTTAACATTCAAAATATAATTACATATTAATTTCCATAACAACTAAGTAAATTAAAACAAATATACCTTTTTGAACGGCTTACCAGTGGGTGATGCAATTGATACCGACGACGACCACTGGTGACAAGGATTATTGAGGTAGACAGTTGTAACCGGTTCCCTACTGTAATCATCTCCCACTAGATAGGTTGTTACAGATGTAACAAAAAATGTATTTCCTTATGATAGCTAAATATTTATAGCAAAACTTTTATTACAATAAGATATGCACTGGAGAGTATTATGCTCTTGAGGGGATTGCTAAAAATGATACAATAAAATGACTAATACTAGACTTGTAACAACATAATATATATGTGTAACAACATGTTGTTACAAAACTTATTAAAAAGAGAAATATGTACCAACTGCAGCAACGTCTACAACTTTAAAAGGTACTAATCGAATTTCTTGCAATACGACTTTTGTATTGTTGTGTAATCATTTTTATTTTCAAATTAATATAAGTAATTTTCTACTAATCTTGTTGTAAAGTTCTTTATTAATCAAGGGCTATGAGTGAGGGAGGGCCCCCTTTACTCACAACTCCAGCAGATAGTGTTTGTTAATTTATTTGATTTTCTGTATTAGAAATAGATTTGTACACAGTTCCATTCTTATTCCTTGTTTTTACAATAACACATGAATTTAATGGTTAATGGTTGAGTTTATTGGATGAATGATTTAAATTTTATTAAAGGATAGATCTAGGTATGCATCTTGTTCTTAGATTTACATTGTGAAATTGAGATTGGATGGTTGGGAATGGGTGTGATATAATTGTTTTTGTTTATCTTCAATCTTTTCTGGAATTGCATAAGAAATCTTAAGTGTTGTAGAGAGATGACTTATCTACTCCACAGCTGTTGCTGCTAAGTATAGATAGAGAGAAGAAGGATTTATGATTGTGTGTGGATTTTATACACTAAAAGTGTCAACCTGCATATATTTTGGATTGTGACTCACAAGGTTACGATTACCCCTGGTTGAGAATTTATGTTTGTCAAATTATAAGTTTATAATTTGCCCCAACATTTTGGTGCCATTACCGGGGACATGCTAAGGGATGATACTAAAATTGTTTTAGTATGACTTCTTTTTGTCTAATTTTTTTAGGACAAGGAAAGTCGAAGTGGTAAGACATGGGTAAGGCCTGTGCACCTACGAAGATCAGAATTCACCAAAGCTACCTCCTGATTGTTTGGTAAGTAGAAGTTCTAAACTTTGTCTATATAATGTATGAATAGGGGCCAATATACTAGAACCGAAATTTCAAATATTTCTAGTGGTGGTGTGAGCACCACTTCATCTACTAATAAACTGGCAGGGAAAAGGAAGTCTATAAAGAACAAAGTAAAGGAAACAAGGGAATCTGAACTAAGGACTAACAGTTATGAACAAGGATCAATAACTGATCCTAAGCAGATCAATACCCCCACAGTAGAGAAGCATCCTTCTATTATATAATATTCTATTGTTTCTCATAAGAATCTCCTCTAAATAGGGGGACATAATATTTGTTTAGTGGTTATCCTGAAGAGGAATTCCTCTTCCATCCTATTCAAGAAATAGAGTTCTAGACAATTAACTGTGAAGGATTTGTAGCTCACCAAGGTCCCACTCCCTTCTGGTTCAATATCGCTCATCTAGAGGGTAATCGCACCACAAATGGGAAATAGCATGAGAAGGAAGAGGAACCAGTTACATTCAAATTTCCTATCAAATATTTTGTTGGAGCCAGTCAGATGAAAAACATTCCTCCCTCTCCTTTGCTTAATTTTTGTGATACCTCTAGTGAAGATCCTAATTCCTTCTTGTTTGAGTTTGATGTATTATGCAAGAGCTACTATTATTCTTAAAATGCTCAAAAGTTGAAGTGGTTTCCTACCACATTAAGATATGCAGCCCTCAGGTGATTTATGGGATTGAGTGCAAATTCCATTTCAACATGGGATGACATGAATAAGGTAATCTTGAGAAAGTATCAAGATTACTATAAAATAAGGGACATTAGAGAAGAAATCTTCGGCATGACCCAAAAGGAGAAGGAAATCCTAGAGGAGTTCTTGAAAAGGTTCCAGTACAATTTGTAAATATCCAAGATGAACCAACTGAACAAAGAAACCTTGAGGATAATTTTGCTAAGGTCCATAAGGTTGGAGTCTCTTGAGGTTTTGAACATGATGGGAGTAGGTGATGTATCAAAACTGAGTTATGATGATGTGTACAAGTTATGTCGATGGTATTCAAGGGGAAATTATAAGGTTGGGAGATGATCAAGAGATACTTCTTCTAGATTCACTCAATCAGTTGCAAGGGCTAGGGTAACCAGAGATGAAATGGGTAATTTATTTGAAAATTTTAAAACTAACATTCTTAGCACTTTGTCTTTATAGTTGGATGTTTTGCAAGCTAAGAAGAAACATGAAGAAGTGGAAAAGGACCTAGTTGTGTTCTTCTCCAAATGTAGGAAGAAACATCCCTTGAGGGAGTGTCCTACATCTAGCATAGAGGTTTGTCAAATCTATGAAGTTGATCATTCTACTGATAAATTTCCTTCTCTTCCAGAGATTAAAGAAGCATACTTAGCAGATCAAGAAGTCTTCAAAGCACTTTATCCAATGGCACCTCCAAAGCCATAGAAACCACGTCTTGCAAGTATGGCACAACAACATTTTCAATTTCCTTATGCCCAAATCAAATGTGGAATTTTCTAATAGCCTAGCAGCCCTGGCCTCCACAACAACCTTGGCAGGGAAACTTTTCTTACCCTGTTGCACCAAATTATCCCCCTCAAAAATTTTATTGACCATAAACCATACCACAACAAGTGGCTCAGCCAGAACTACAACTTCAGTTGCCTGCCCCACCAACTCAACCGCGTCCCACACAACTTCCTTCCCAACCAGTATCCAATCCCAACAATAAAGATGTCCAACCTACTCACAATGTTGCAGCAACTACTTATCCCACTTGTCTTACCTATTGTATCACACCTCAGCCTCTGCAGGAAATTTTTGTACCTTTGCTGCAGGAATTTCCTATGCGTCCGCAGGAAATTAAACTTAGGTAAGGAAGAGTGGCGACCCAATCAGCAAAAATTGAAGATATTATAGAGGAAGAAGCCCTTGGTACACTTAAAAAAAAAAATATATACAAGAAACAAAAGAGAAAAACATTCCAAGGTCACAAAAACTTTCCTCATCTCAAATTGTCCAGCCTCCTTTTCCAAAGAGGCTGGAGGTGAAAGAAATAATGAAACAACCTAAGTTTGATCTAGTATCTGAATTAAGAAATGTAAGCATCAAGATTCCTTTACTACAAGAAATTAGGGACATCCCAATTTACGCTAAAACATGTAGGGAACTATGCACCAAAAATCCAAGCAAACAAAGGAAAGAACCCTCTACAATTGAAGTAGGTGGAAAACTTGCAAGCGTTATGTCTACCAGATTTACCACTGAAAAGGATGCAAACCCTGGAATCCCTATGGTTACCACCTTCATCAATGGATATCTAATAAGAAATAATTTAATTGATTTAGGTGCAGCCATTAATCTAATGACAATGGAAACATTGTCCCATACAGGATCCTTTCACTTACTTCCTACCCCTATTATGTTATAATTAGTGGACAGATCTAAGGTCAAGCCAGAAGGTGTATTGGAAGACATTGTCATTTCATTAGATTCCTGGGAATATCCTACAGATTTTTATGTTCTTCAGCCTAAAACCAGTTTGGGAGGGCACCCTTTGATCTTGGGGAGACCTTGGTTGGCCACAACAGATGCCTTCATAGGGTGTAGGTCAGGAAACATGACCATCACCCATGGGGCTGAAACTAAACACATCAATCTATATCCCCCTGCTAAACCCCTCTTAAAATCAGAAGATACTCATTGGATTGATGAAGAACATAATTCAGAAATTATCCATCTAGTTTTGACAATAGCCCAAGCTATGAGCCTTAAAGAGAACACTGAGGAAAAATTAATTAATTGCTATATTTCAAATACTGATTTTTCTCAGAATTGAGAGGGATAGTCAAGACATGAGACAAATGTCATTGTTGATTTTCTAGAGAAAAACTTCCAAGATCATAATACAACAGCTGAATTAAATTCAACCCTTCTATCTATATTTCCTACATGTTCAATCACTGAATGTGGAAGCAAGGTAATCAAAATATTTCTCGGAAAAACTTTAAATATCAATTCTACCTTAAATCATGAACAAGAAAATTAAGTCAGACATTGAAATAATTTTCAGATACATTTACTTGGGAATATGCGGATATTAGGGGTATTCACCCAAACACTTGAACTCATCATATTTATATAGAAGGAAATGCCAAGCCTGTAAGGCAACCACAAAGGAGGATGAATCATGCTTTGAGAGAAATTGTAAAATATGAACTTTAGAAGCTATTAAATGTAGGATTAATTTATCCTATTTTAGACATCCAGTGGGTATCTCCATTGGTTATCGTCCCTAAGAAGAATCGGGAATGGCGAGTGTGTGTAGATTACAGGGAACTAAATAAAGCTACATTAAAAGACCATTTTCCCTTGCCTTTTATAGATCAAGTGTTCGACACCTTAGCAGGAATAGGTACTTTTCTTTCTTAGATGGGTTCAGTAGGTACAACCAAATCAGGATATCTCCATAGGACCAGGATAAAACAACATTCACATGTCCCTGGGGTACTTACACATATAACGTATTGCCATTTGGTCTATGCAACACACCAGCCACATTTCAAAGGGTGATACTTGGTATTTTCTCTGATCTTTTACATGATTGTGTAGAAGTTTACGTTGATGATTTTATGGGAATGGGTGATACTTTTGAAGAAGATTTATTTAATCTTAGAAGAGTTTTGTAAAGAAGTAGAGAAACTAATCTTTCATTAAGTAATGAAAAATGTTTTATCATAATGATTAAAGGGATTGTTTTGGGTCATCATGTTTCTACTGCAGGAATTAAAGTTGATCCAGAAAAGATCAGAGTGATTGTGAAGATGCCTCCACCAACTAGCCAAATGGGAGTCAGAAGTTTCCTTGGACATGCAGGCTACTACATAAGGTTTATTGAAAATTTTACCAAGGTAGCCTCGCCGCTATTTAAATTATTAACAAAAGAATATAAATTTTGTTGGACTGATGAATGTCAAACTACATTTGACACACTCAAGGATAAGCTTTCTTCAGCACCTAGCTTAAGAGGACCAGATGGAAATTTCAATTTCATATTTCCACTGATGCCTCTGATTCAGCTATAGGGGAAGTATTGGGCCAAAAGGAAAACCTTGTAACTTATGTTATTTATTGTGTTAGTAAAAATTTAACTCCTACTGAATTAAACTATAATGTAACTAAGAAATAATTCCTTTTTGTGGTTTATGCTATTAACGAGTTTAGACATTACATCACTATCTATGAAGTTTTTTTTACATATCGATCATTTGGCTATTTGGTATCTCATGAATAAACAAGTTACTGATGACAGAATTACTAGATGGCTTTTGTTGCTACAGGAATTTGACATCACAGTATTGGATAGGCCGAGAAAACAAAATCAGGTAGTTGATTTCCTTTCTCTGCTCAACCATGAAGATGCGGATGTTCCTATTAATGGTAGCTTCCAAGATGATAACTTGTTTTCCATTTCTTCCAAATCACCTTGGTTTGCAAATATGGCTAATTATCTTGCTACAAGGAAGTTACCACCTTACTTTTCATCTAATCAGAAAAAGAAAATAATTAGAAAAAGTTTTGCTTACTCTTGGATAAAAGGAGACATGTTTCTCACTAGACCTGGTCTGATTATTCACAGGTGTGTTAGAGAGGAGGAGATATATGACATCTTGAGAGATTGTCACGATGAACCCTGTGGAGGAAACTTTTAAGACAAGAGAATAACCTATAAAATCCTCCTCTCAGGTTATTATTGTCCAAGTATTTTTAAAGATGTAAAGGATTACATTTGAAAGTGTGACAACTGCCAAAGAATAGGGCAACCTGTTCAAGTAAATGAAATGCCTTTGTAGGCCCAAGTTCTCATAGAACAATTTGAGAGGTGGGCTCTTGATTTTGTAGGCCCCATTAATCCCATGTCAAAAGGTAAGAAGTATATTTTAGTGTATACTGATTATGTTACGAAGTGGGTGGAAGAAAAAGTAGTGCCTAAAGAAACAGAGAGAGTAGTGGTAGATTTTCTCTTTTCTAATAGTTTTGTAAGATTTGGGGTACCAAAGGAAATTTTTACTAATCAGAGCACCCATTTTATATCTAAACTTGTGCAGGAAATTGTAAAAAAATATCATATCACTCATAGGATGTCCATTCCCTGCCATCCATAGGCCAATGGGCAGGTGGAATCAACGAATAAGGTGTTGGAGACAATCCTAACTAAGACAATGCAACTACATAAAAAAAGGTTGGTCAGATCAACTTCCAGAAGCCTTATGAGCCTATATAGTTGTTATAGACATTTTTGGGCACTGCAACCCCAATCATAAATGTCCATAAACCAAGGGCTTCTAAGTCCCTAAAGGTGTTGTTCCAACCCCTAAAAGAACAAGGTCAACTGATTACAACATCTCCCAGAAGTTCTCCATGAAAAACTACTCATAACTGGTCAAAACTGGACCATTTCACCTGCTCCATGGTCAAAGTGTGTTGCATCCCACCTGAATACACACAATAGGTGTGATGCATGTTGAAAATCCCTTCTATGGGGTGTGATGGGCGAGAGTGGACAAATGGCAGGGTCAATCCGCAAGGTGGAGGATCATGGAATCTTCCAGAAACTTCTCATGTGATACTTGCCTCTCTGTATTCACCCAGGGATGAGTAAGAGATCATCAATCTCCAAGTGGAATCAAGAACTATTAGAGAGAGGACACTAATCAAATCTCAAAAGCTGACTCATTCCCCTTGCAAACATCTATATATGGATCCCTCATCCCAGAGATCCAGACGCTGGAATTTTGTATCTTGTAAGGAAGCGTTGTTGGTTTCTTTGTGCAATATCATAGTGTTGGGTGATATAAGCTTTTCATGAGGTGAAGAAGGGCTTTCTTGCTGAGAGGATGATGTTGGGTTAGAACAATTGGTTGTAATCCTCTTTGCTCTTAATTGATTATCAATAAAGCTATTCAAGTTTTCCTCCACATTCTTGTATGATTAATGTTATATGCATTTGTGTGGTCAATATATATCTGGTCCTATATTGTTTATGATAATAGACCGATGTTCTTGGATAGCGTTATGTTTCTTTGATTCTACATGTGCTCTTTGAAGCTGGGTAGACGAGGAAGCGAGTGGCGAAGACCTATCAGAAGGGATAGGAATCGAGCAAGGGAACCAAGCGCAAGACAGAGGTTGGTCTCCTTATTCCCCTCTTATCTATTTCTCATAATGGAAAACGAAAGTAGTTTTAGTTTGTTTGTTTCTAAGGTAACTACCAGCCTTAGTGGGACTAGCAGCTCTACAGACACTAGTTTTCCCGGTAACAAAATGGCGACTCCGCTGGGGAGCAAATAGATGGTTTGTTTATCTACATTTGTTTACTTTATAAACTTATAGACGGAGCCTGAAGTCAAGCCAACTAGCCTTCGAACTGCATTTGCTATGCAAGTGCAAAGTAGATCAATGCTGCTTCAGTCTATCTCCGGGTTTTGTTTATGAATTAAAAAATTGATTTACAAGCTCTCTAATTGCCCTTGCGGTGGCTCTGGTAACCTCCTTAGATCTACCCCTGTGATTGATTTACTGATTACCACTTGCTCAGCCTAAATCCCTGAACTGAGCTGTAAACTGTGACCCAGAACCCAGCTAAAGTCTCGTCCCTGGTCCATCGCACTGTGTCTTCTTTGAAACCTGAATGCATCGCACTTCTCGAGTGTAGTAGATGCGTTGCATTTCAGTTTCCCTGTGCTACAGGTGCACTAATCAAACCTCATTAGCTCTTAAATTTTGGCTTCTATGTTCATTCTTTTCAGCTCTATTCAAGAGTTTTGCTGCCTGTAGTCAGTACACCTTTGTTGAAACCCCCTTCCTTTTCGTTATTCCGCCTCCATTGTGCAAAGAACTGTAAATGTTTTTATGTATTTTTGAGTCATTTTCAGTTCTCCTTTACAAAGAAGTAGCGTAATTTAGCTGTCGTTTCTTGATATGAAAGTGTCGCAAGTGTCGTTTTCAGTCATAGGAGAGAATTTGATTGTTCTTGATAGTCGACTACACCGTTACTCTTGTATTTGATTTGAATTAGTAGTTTTTCAAGTGTCGTAAGCAAGTTTTCTTTTCCAAATCGTAAAGTGTCGTCATTGTCCTCATTTTGTCTTGAAAAGAAACTTGTTAGTAATGTTGCTTTGAAAAATAATTCAGATTTGCGCTTATCTTGCTTTTTATCATTCACACATTAAGAAGGCTGAAAACAAATACATGCATGTGCATTTGCATTTAGACTGTTTGTTGGTTTGATTTAGGAAAGTGCATGTAGTGTGTGCTCTTTGCTCTATGTTGAAAGAAAATCATCTCTCTTTCCTTAGTAGCTAGGATTTTCATTGCAAAAAGAAGATTAAACGACTGTTTATCATCTTAGATTGCATTTTAGGAATTGTACATCTACATCAAGCGGTGAACCTGAAAGGAAAATTTCTTAAGCAAGATCAACTATAAAATAAATTTAATGAATCTAAAAACGCTTTGGAACCTAACGCACAACATTTAGAAGTCTAGGATAGATACATATTCCGGCATCGTAAAGCCTGGTAACTGTTGTTTTGGGTGATTCCTCCACTTTGAGACAATAAGTGCCAATACAGACTTGTGCTCCCACGTACCGTCGAGTATATATTGGGAGATAGGCTTTATCCTTTATCCATAGGAAGCCGTGTCTGCCACCCTGTCGATCGCAATGGACTGAACACAGCATTCGGAAAGATTTATTATCGTACCGTAAAAAGTATTCTGCAGTTTTGCGATTGGTTTGGTAATCCCTCTGTCTAGATTTCCAGAGCAGTCCATTTTGTTCCTTTTTAGACTCCTTAAAGGAAAAGTTCCATCTGAGCACTTGTCACTTCGGGCTCATTAAAAAGCGAAGGCGACTAGAGTCATCTTTTGTTTTTTCTTTACTCTTAAAAATTAAAAAAGAAAGTTGTGTCAAAGCGTCTAAAATTTATTTTAATCAGAATAAAAATCACCTTTCCTATGTTGGTCTTAAGTTGAGAAAAATGGAGTCCACCAACCAAGGAGTTCCCCTTGGAGGAAATCCTAGTCCCTTCTCCTCTTGGGGAGATGTTGGTGCACCCCATATGGCCACATTGTCTCTTCCAGGATTGACAATCGGCTTGCCCATATGGCTCTTCTCAAGTTCTATCGTTCATAACACCGTGATTCCTAAACAATCAAGTCAGCAACTAAATGATACCAGAGTCACCCCCCAACCCTCTACTTTTTCCAATTCTCCCTCTCCTCCTTCCTCTTCGCTTGATGAAGCTGGTAAAGCCAAAAATCAAGTAACCAGGAAGAAGAAGGAGAAGAAATAGAAAGAGAAGAAGAAGAAGGAGCCAAAGGCAAAAAGGGGTGACAAGTCATCGTATAGCGAAAACACACTGCACCATCCAAGCCTAAATCGCCATGTGTCATTTGCAAAGGGGACCACTATCATCGAGATTGTCCTTGCATCCCTCGGATCTTAAGGGACTGGTCTCCTCGTTTGCACAATCTAGTGTCATCAACCTCTGATGATCATGTTGAAAGTACACCATCAACTAGTGAAAGTGAAGCCCCTGGACAAAAAGGAAAGTATAAATTTCCTTGTAAATTGTGTGAAGGCGATCACGCCTTCCACCATTGTCCCTTCTTAGATGAAGCTAAAAGAGTTTTGGACAACCGTCCGGTTTCACCATTACGGCTTCCTCCTGGATATAAGAAACTCTTGCCGAGTCCATCACTAGTTGAAAATCCAACTGACACGCCCTTATGGTCGGCCGAAGCATCTATCATTGAAGATAAACCATATGAATCCACCCCAGACGAAAGTCAAAGGGTCGAGGCGGCAGTTTACCTGGTCTTGCCTTCAGAGGATCAATCTTCAGATGATACAGTCACCGAAGAGAACAAGAACGACATCGTTCAAATTCTCTTCGTAAGCACAGACTCCGATGAACATGGGGGCAGTCTACCCATTCCTTTACCACAGGAAGGAAGCTCATCAGAGTCATATCCGGCCGTTTATTCGGTCCCACCTCCAAGCAACCTGGTTGTTTCCTTTGACTGGAATCTACTAGGCAGACCCCGCTTATATGCTAGTGTACCATTTCGAATCATTGCTCAAATATATAGAATGGTCATGGCTGGTACCATCATAGATGTAGGGGATTCTATGAGTATCCTTTCCTCAACTGCTTGGAAAGCGCTTGGTTCGCCATCTCTTTTTCCTGAGATGAGAAATCTAACAAGCTTTGACAAAGGAACCAGTCGATCGTTAGGGATCCTTCCCAATGTGCCGATAATGTTGAGAAGGAAAACCGTTCACATGAATGTAATGGTAGTCCAAGGACCCCTGGATTATAATCTACTCCTTGGACGAGACTATATTTATTGCATTGGAGCCGTCGTCTCCTCACTCTTTAGAGTAATTTGTTTTCCTCACGAAGGAAGAGTGGTCAAGCTCGTAGACCAGCTTTCATTCCCCGGTTCACACATAGCAAATAGTCATATACCAACCCTGAATGGTCTTTTCACGCAAGGAATGTCTCATCAATCCCCAGTCCGTCCTCCTGATGAGCGCGAGTGATTAGGAGGACATGACTGAAACCCAGGGGGCATGCACCCTGGCCTGTTTCGACAAGAAAACCTTGGGTATAGGGTAGGTTTCCGCGGAGGATATATGACTAGTCTAACACACCCGTCCATTTAGGAAAACTAGATTAGGCTGGAATAAGATTCCCTCGTCAAAGTTATGTGAGTGGAGGCGTCTGTGCCACTCACCTTTGTCTATATCGGTAGACATCGCTGAGAAAGTGTTTTGTCTGTGACACAGATGGAACAATCTTTGGTAACCTGGAATTTTTTCACTATACCTGGGGGCATGCAAACCTTTTGGCATGCAAGCAAAGAGCGACCATTTATTTTTTAAATTTATAGGTCGTCTAACCCTTTAAACTCGTAGGATTGGTCGTTTCCTAACTTGTATAAAGAAAGGATCCGAAGCAAAGCTTTGTAAGGTTCAAGCTCCATAAAAATGGCATCTTAGATGAGACATCCATATTATACGACTGGATCGAGTAGTTTTAATGCGGAATTCAAGCTCGTTAAAAAATAAACATAAGAAATGAGCAAATGTTCCTCCAGAGTTTAAGCTCATTAAAAATGAACCAATTTCTGGTAAATAACCATCATGAATGTATTATCATCAGCCTTTGAAGCCTTGGTCGTGTTCTCATCATCACCTCCACTCTGTATTGGCCGATCATTCACCTCCATTTGATTGTTTACCCCTTTTGAGGAACAGTTGCGAAGAGTGATACTGTTAGCCATCCTTGTGACACTGCCGTGATTGGAAAATTCCAAACCTTACCTGGAATCAGCTGCTACCTGAATCTATCACTCGTTCCTCAAAAAACAAGTCACCTTTAAGCTCTTTTCAACTGACTCATAAAATATGAAAAGATTGCCGAGCCATTGGCCTCTCCAGCTAGTTAAAGTGAATGGAAGTGCTATCCCTCCTTTAGATTTTAATCTTTTTGGACTTGAGGGATTATTACACAAAAAGATCGAGTGCTTGTTTTGTTTGGCTCGTTAAAATTACTGAAAATTCATCCCTTTTCTATTATTTTATACTTTTTCAAACTTAAGGGATTAGATGACGAAAAAGCATTTTTGGAGTTTCCTTTACGTCCCTTTTCAGACTCTCTAAAATTGAAAAGGACCGAGTTATATTTGTCTTTAAACTCGTTAAAACCGAATAGCGACAAACTTGTCCATAACAGACAAGCACGAGTTTCACTATCACTAGGCTCATTAAAACATAGCGATGGGTTTTCCCGAAGGGCAAATTATAGAACAAGCATATGTTATCCTCCTCAAGCTTGAAAAAAATAAAGAGGTACTGGTCAGCAATGACTGGGGAAAAATTGGGAAGAAAACTTGAAGAAACTTTGTTGGTAGCAAGTCACTCTTGAACATGACACTTTCACTCCGCATCCGAGTCGGGTTGGGTTGTTCCATTCACTGGTCACATCACCATGGTTCCATCACACCATCCACATTTGGGGTTAATGCTACCAATCCATCATGTCAGTGTCACTGATATGTTCAAGAGAAGTCGCTCAGAGAATTCACCTGTGTCTCATCCGCTGCAATACATTCACACTCCATTCTTTCATGACCGCCACCCTGAACCTTATATCACCAGATCGTTTTCACCTCCATTAGAATCATTTGCTCCGTTCCATGTCATTGATGTGGGATTCACTAAGGCCCTCCTATGACAGATCGCTTCTTGTCGACATCAGCTCATTATCTAAGAAGTTGATCTAAGAACAACCCCTTTCAGTACTTTGAAGCTTGCATGCCTCAATGGCAAGTTTCTCACTTCCGGTGACAAGTTTACATCAATGGCCTTCGACCGAAAGATTTGTGTGGTGTTCAACGCCAAGTCCCTTATTCACACCACATGAATTGTACTGTAGTACCTTGAGGGTCATCATCATTATCGGTGATTCCTCTCGCGCCTCTTAACAGCTTACATCATTGGTTGGTAATCAGGTGATGTCTTTCCATGTTCGACTCCAGAACATCTCTCACATGGATCGACTTGTCCTTTGAGTGAAGATCAAACGAGATTGAAGACCTCGGATCTAGTTTCATCCATCCAGGCTACGATATATATTCAGGAAAATAAAGATATCAAATGTACATCATTGCTGCACAGATAATGATCCAATCTAAGGGATGATGGATCTACCAGAATCATCAGTCTACACTCAGACGATTGTCTGTCGCATGTACATGAAAATGCATTTATAAAGCTGAGCATGGGAATGCCCGCCTCAGCTAAATCATGAAAATATTATGAAGATAATGTATTGTATTATATCTTATTACAGGTCGCCTTCCAGCTTGAAAAAACTTCAGATCCTCATGATAAAGCATTTTACCCGACATCAAAAGATTAACGACCTCATGCTTTAAGGGACAACTGTTATAGACATTTTTGGGCACTGCTACCACAATCATAAATGTCCATAAACCAAGGGATCCTAAGTCCTTAAAGATGTTGTTCCAACCTCGAAAAGAACAAGGTCAACTGAATACAGCATCTCCCAGAAGTTCTCCATGAAAAACTACTCAGAACTGGTCAAAACTGGACCATTTCACCTGCTCCATGGTCAAAGTGCATTACATCCCACCTGAATACACACAATAGGTGTGATGCATGTTGAAAAGCCCTTCTATGGGGTGCGATGGGCGAGAGTGGACAAATGGCAGGGTCAATCCGCAAGGTGGAGGATCATGGAATCTTCTAGAAACTTCTCCTGTGACACTTGCCTCTCTTCATTCGCCCATGGATGAGTAAGAGACCATCAATCTCCAAGTGGAATCAAGAACTATCAGAGAGAGGACACTAATCAAATCTCAAAAGCTGACTCATTCCCTTTGCAAACATCTATATATGGATCCCTCATCCCAGAGATCCAGAGGCTAGAATTTTGTATCTTGTAAGGAAGTGTTGTTGGTTTCTTTGTGCAATATCACAGTGTTGGGTGATCTAATCTTTTCATGAGGTGAAGAAGGGCTTTCTTGCTGAGAGGATGATGCTGGGTCAGAACAATTGGTTGCAATCATCTTTGCTCTTTCTTGATTATCAATAAAGCTATTCAAGTTTTCCTCCACATTCTTGTATGATTAATGTTATATGCATTTGTGTGGTCAATATCTTTGCTCTTTCTTGATTATCAATAAAGCTATTCAATTTTTCCTCCACATTCTTGTATGATTAATGTTATATGCATTTGTGTGGTCAATATATATCTGGTCTTATGTTGTTTATGATAATAGACCGATGTTCTTGGATAGCGTTATGCTGCTTTGATTCTACAGGTGCTCTTTGAAGCTGGGTAGACGACGAAGCGAGTGGCGAAGACGTATCAGAAGGGAGAGGAATCGGGCAAGGGAACCAAGCACAAGATAGAGGTTGGTCTCCTTATTCCCCTCTTATCTATTTCTCATAAAGGAAAATGAAAGTAGTTTTAGTTTGATTGTTCTAAGGTAACTACCAGCCTTAGTGGGACTAGTAGCTCTGCATAGACACTAGTTTTCCCGGTAACAATAATTACTTGGAGAAACACTACCATATTCTCTCCATATTAATTGGTATATGGAAAATAATTTTTATTGCCAATTGAATTTAAGATCAAAACTTTTAAGATGGTAGCAGATTTGGGCATAGATTTCACCGAGGCACAACAATAGAAGATCCCGCAGCTCAACGAACTAGATGAGATTAGGCATGATTATTTTCATCATACTAACCTTATCCAATAGCAAAGGGCTAAATGGAATGATAGATACACTAAGAAGAAGCAGTTTAAGAAAGGAGACTAGGCATTGTTGTTCGATTCAAAATTCAAGAATTTCAAAGGAAAGTTTAACACACATTGACTTGGTTCTTATGAGATCGAGAAAGTCTTTGATAATTGATTTGTTCAAGTCAAAACAATAGATGATGAAAATTTCGCCTTGTTGGTTAATGGGCATAGACTCAAGTTATATCAAAAGCCCCAGTATAAGGATAAATTTTTGGAGGAGATTGTGAAGAAGAAAGAGTTGGAAATGGTAGGAAAGGGGGGTATCTCTTTCATTACCTCTTCTTGATTTTCTGCCATAATAAATTGAGCTTAGTTTGTTCCTTCTCATGCTCAGTAAGCCATGAGAGGAGTGTCTATTGTATACATGTTTATTCCTTCTCCAGCTCCAATAGACTATCTACAGAAAAGGAACCTCATTGGAGTTTTCTCTTTTAGTATTTCAGACTCTCTAAAATTGAAATCTGGTGAGGATGAATTGCCTTGGGCTCATTAAAATCACAAGATAGTATATCCCTCAAGATTCCCAAGTAAATTATGTTTCATACTTTAATAGATATTTGATTTTCTCGCATTGGACTGATGTGGGATTCTCTAAGACCCTCCTTCCAATAGTCTTAGCCCATCGACAACACATTATCTGGGTTCAATATCATAGATATGTGATGCGTTGAAGCCTGTATACATCAATGAAAAACCATCTCGACTACAACAATGGAGATTCATCAAGGTTCCTTAACTGCTGGATCCTGTAGGGGGTTTGACAATAACTTATCTATTCACAACTGCTACGATGCATCGATTGTACCTTGGTCCTCACTTTCATTATTGGCGATAAACCTTACATTGGTTAACAGTTGATCTTAATGACTGGTAATCCAACAAGATCATTGCACATTCAACTTTGACACCTTTATTCATGTAGCAGTGAACTGTACAAGGATAGGTAAAGATGGAGTTCAAAATTTTTCCTGTCGATAGATCTATGTAGGTTTTGGCATCCTTTCTATAGTATTTGTTGTTGATTTATTCTTCATTGGAGTTTATTTTCTTCATCCTTCATGTTTTTTATGTATTTTATCATCCTATTCATTCTTAACTCCTTTTAGTATTTTTATTTGTTTAATGGGCCTAAGCCCCATTATTGTTGACCCCGTTATATATATATATATATATATATATATATATATATATATATATATATATATATATATATATATATATATATATATATATATGTGTTTCTATTTTTATTTTATTTTTATTTATTTATTTATTTATTTTTGTTTTATTTCATTTATTTTTCCATTAATTATTTTTAATTTAGTTTATTTTATTTCCATTAATTATTTATCAAATGATCTTGTCTCGATTAGGATCTTGGCTCATTTTTATAAAATTTGACTCCCCTTCTTTAAAGTTTTTTTGTTTTGTTTTGTTTTGCTTTTAAATATTATTTCTCAGAAACTAGTTGTTTAATATAGTGGTTACTTATTAATATTTGTTTTTAATAAACTAATAAACTAATATCACAACTTAAATATTATTTTTCAAAAACTAGCAAAATTTGGTTTTGTTTAATATAGCCATTACATATAAATATTTTTAATAAATTAATAAACTAATAACATTATTTAAATATTATTTTTCAAAAACTAGCCATTTAATATAGTCATTACCTATTAATATTTTTAATAAATTAATGAAATAATATCATTATTTAAATATTATTTTTCAAAAACTAGCTGTTTAATATAGCCGTTACTTTATAATATTTGTTTTTAAAATATTAATAAATTAATATCATAATTTAAATATTATTGTTCAAATATAGTCGTTACTTGAAATTATGTCTCTACATTGCTCTTTATTTAAGCCTTTGCCATGGCTTATCTCTTCATCTAGTCCTAATGATGAACCACAATTGTTGGTTCGAAACGCGTTGGCCAAAAATTTCTCTTATGTGATTTCTACCAAAAGACTTTGCTTAATAGATCAAAGACTAGTTAGCAATAAATGAGGCAACAACTTATAACAACAAATTTTCATTATCATTTTGTTAAAAATATAGTGGGATTCCTTCATAGGCATTTTTATTTCATGTAGAAGTTATGAATTCATGCAGAAGGATTTCCAGCAGAAGAATTTTCATGTAGCAGAATATTTTTGCTGCACTCCGATATTATTCAAATTATTCCAACAGAACATCTCTTCAAGGATCTATCAGTCATTAATTTGATTAATCAAAGTATTCAAAGCTAATCCAAAACATGAGATTTCATGATCCTGTACACGATATGGTTTTTAAAATGGCTCATCATTGCAAAGAAAGGGCGTGCATCATCTTGAGGCACTTGACGGTCAGAGGATAAGTTAAAAAGGTAAAGTTCAATGTCAATTGCTTGAGGATTAAGGTAACGATATGATTTTTTTTAATTTTTGCATCATTATGAGTCATCATCATCCTTGTTCAAAATGGTGACTGTCCCATGCAAGGTTCCACTCCTAATACACCTTAAAATGTGAAACATTCATCTCTCCAATGAAATATTGCATAACGGATCATGATTTTAATCATGATCACGTTTTGCGCTACACAGACTTGCCTTTATTTCACTTTCACTTGCTCAATCGAGCCCTCCTCATTCCATTTGATCCCAAAACACTCTGTATAGAATGTGGAAAACGTCGAAAGGGACAAATTGAAACCTTGCACTCCCCTACTCATAGCATATGGAAAAAATGAGGTCAGCTCTCTGATTTGAACCACAGGGTTCGGAGCTATTGGATGCATACCTTCAGAGAAAAAAACAATTGGAGAAGGCAAGGTGGCTACCGTTTTTTGTGAAGTTCGATGGGCACAATTTTGAAGTGACCCGGTCATTTTCTTTGAACATGAATGGAGAATGGGTTTAGGTTGGCAATGTGAATTTTAGATTAGTCGAAGAATTGGTAGCTCAAGCCTATGGTGTCCCATGATAAGGAGAACTTTGGCTTAAAAATCAATGAATTGATAAGGAGATTTGTGCACCTTTCCTGAAGAAGGAGCATGCAAATCCGGATTGGGGAAAATGAATTCAGTAAAACTATATCTGAAGTAATTATTAGCACCTTCTATTTCTACTTCAAAAATATATTACATGTGAGGGTCAGTTCGGGTTGGCTTTTCTGTTCCAAATTTGGCTTCTTAGTTACTTTTGAGACAATCCTCTGAATTTACCTCATTGTTTGAGGATGTCTCTATTCAAAATGGCTACTTCCACTCAAAAAGGGCGACTAACATAAATGAGATCCTCAACCACCACAGTCTAGTTAAGATTATCATGCTGAAAGTGTTAAGGAAACAAAAGAAAACTTGGGGGGAATTCCTGGTGGAGAACTATTTCATGGGTGAGTAAGAGGTGCTTAAATCAGAAATTGGAGATGCAGAGTCAAGTCGAAGGCTAAAGAAAGAGCCTTGAACTGCTACAAAAATAGAGAAAGTGCCTAAATTTCCAGAGAGCGAGGAGGCAACACTGAGTCAGAAATCAAAGAAAGAGTCAGAACCCATAGCCACAAGGAAGTGTCAAAGATCGATAAGGCCAAGCCAAGCCTGAAACCAATAAATAAGCCTTGAACCCATATCCAACTAGAGAAAGAAGAGAATGTTATGGTAGTCAAGGTGCTTTATTAGGTGCCACCCCTCTTACCAGGTGCTTTACTTGGAGCCAAGATACTAAGTTGGCCGCACAAGAAAGCGAAAAAGAGGGCACACCTTAAACAACGATGCAAGAAGACTAAGGAGTCCAAAGGGAACCAAATAGAAATTGAGATGGGTGAAATTGTTACTCAGGGTGACTAGGAAGAAACATCCCAGGAAACCCAACAGATGAAGGAAACCGTGAAGAAAACCATTGAGGACCATCAAGAACTGGAGGGACATAACTCTCCTCATTCTCCCCAAGAAGATGAGGCAACCTCCAAGAGAAAACGATCACGCAAGGAGATGGATGAAGCTATAGCTGAGCTTACAGTGTCCGAAAGGGTCATGTGGAAGGAAAATGCGAATCTGAAGGAAAATATTCTGCACCTTAAAAAAGAGTTGGATGAGTGAAAAACCAAGTATCAGAAGGCAGACAGGTTACTGAAAAAGAACCAAGTCCAAATAGAACATCTGCTCGAGAATCAGGTTAGGGTTAATATTTAAACTTTTTCCTAGCTCTATTTGTACTGGGCTACTTTTGAGATTAAGGGTGGTTTTCATATGTTGTAGACTTAAATCTTCTATGGTATCTTCCACCCCTAAATCATCGATAAAAATAAAAACAAGGGAATTACTGATAAATCCATTGATAATATCATCCTCTATTTCATTCTTAAAATATTAGGATTTGTTAAGAGTGAGGAGTGTTTGTGAATAATCTGATTCAGATTCAAACTCATCCCATAAGCGATTTTCCAAACTCTTGGTTTTGCGGGGGGTAAAGGACGAGGTTCTTCATGGCTTGTTCATATGAAATTGTCATATAGCCAGATCTACAGCCTATGAATGCATCTGCAATGGCCAACCAAGGTCTTCATAATATTAGGGGATGTCCCCCTCCCCAAGTTTGATTTGGTTTATAAAATAATAAATTCTATTGGATACTTCCAGGAATCCACTATGATCACTATGTCTTCCACCATTCCTTCAGGTTTAACATGTGACCTGACTGCCAGTGATATCACTGTAGGTGTTTGTCATAGCCCGTGTAATAATAAACTGGTGAAGACGTCCTTGGTCAATACATTGATTGATGCCCCTAAATCAATTAATGTATTGGAAATGGGCTTCTCATCAATATAAATAGTGATTGTAGGATTCCCTGGTTCATTATATTTAGTTAAAAGAGGTCGACCGGTCATCAATTTTGACATTTTTCCCATCACATGGATGGTAACAGGGTCTTTGGGCTTCCTTCCAAGTTTATTGACACATAGATCTATTACTATTTTCATATAAATGGGGACATCCTTAATAGCTTGCAGTAAGGGAATACTTTGTGAAAATGTTCTAACTCCTTGAGAAAATCATATTCGGGTTGTGGAATCATCCCAGTTTCAACTAGTCTTTGTGGATATGGGGGATCCTTAGTTAATATAACAACTAGATTGATTGTGATAGGTGTATCATTTCTATTCAAATTTTTTGTTACAGGTGTAATAGCCTCATCAATGTCCTTAATATAATCCCTAGATGATTCACATTCCTCTTCAGTAATAACAGGGGAGGTTTTTTTATTTACTACGTTCTGTGATCAAAGGTGGATTTCATTACATAAAAAAGGAGTAATCTAGTATTTCTAGAAAGAAGTGGGGGCTTCTATATTCTAGGCTACCTTATTATTTGGGTTACTATAGGTAATTGGGTTCGTATGGGAGGAGTAGCAGCAAATGACGAAAGAGGTGGCAGTTGCAATTGTTGTTGTATTGGTAGTGTAGGAGGGGATGGACCTAAAGAGTTTCCCCTCCAATTATGAGGCTAAGAATACGGTTGAGATGGAGGATACTAAAAAGGTGGAGAAGGAGACCATTGGTTCCATGGTGAAGGAAATTGAGTTGGAGGAAGAGTGGAATACTATCATGGAGATTGATGAGCATTATATACATTATTCCATGGATTAAAAGAAAAATATTGAGCCATACCTGGTGGTCATGGTTGCCAAGGCTTCCTGGACCGGATAAAGTAGGAAGACTATACTTCTTTACTTGATTCCTTGAGTATTGCTTTTAGTTTGGGAAGCTCTAGACAGTAGCGTGTAGAATGCTCTAGATCACAAATCTTGCAGAAGCTGATGTTCTTAACTCTACATTCCTTCAAGGAATGTTTCTCTTTACATTTTTGGAAGAACACAACAAACAGTTTATCATCTTCATCCTGTTCCTTTTTCACTTGTGTTGTCTTCAGTTGGGCAGATAAGGTACTGAGAAGACCAGTCTTAAGATTTCCGATCTCCATTTTGGCCACACCTCCATTTGCAGATTTTTGTATTCTATCAATGGCATCACATGCCATATTTCTCCCCCATGATGATCCTCTCGAACACCATAAGCAAAGTTTTATTACCTCATCAAATGTATCTTGAGATATATATCCTTGTCCCAATAGGTTCAACATGTCAAGACAATCATCTCTCATTCCTCGTATAAATTTTATTTTCAAGATTTCTGAATCGAAATCGCTACATTTGGATCTCTATAGATTATAATGGAATCATTCCACATAAGCTTCCAAGTTTTTTTCTTTCTTTTATGTCATTCTAAATATCTCCTCTCTCAAATCTCTAGTCTATAAATATTCTTGGTATTTCGAAAGAAACGTAGTGTTCATGTCTCCCCATGTCCAGATACTGGCAGAACTCAGTCCCATAAACCATCTTAGTGCTACTCCTTTCAGAGTAGTTGGGAATAGTTTTAGCTTTTGAGCATCCAAAGTGTAGTCATATCTCCTGCTTAGAACATAAAATTCAAAAAAAAAAGTATCAGGATCTTCTATAGTCAATCCTTGAAAAGATGGAAGGGATGATAGAGGAATATTTTTCATGGGAGATTTTCCCCTTATATCGCTTATTGGAAATTCAAAAGTGGTAATAGTGGCATATGTTCTATCATTATTATTGTTATTATTGTCCCCATTGTGGATTCTCTTGATTCTTGTTCTGATGAGTACCCTCCCAAAGATTTTTCGGGTGAATGTTATGTGGATAAAGGTTCTTGTGATGATTTTCAGGTTGTTCTGGGGCTGGTTGTTTTACTAGACTGCCTGAATCTGGGTATATATAAGAAAATAATGTTCTTCCTATTCTAGTTATTAGCACCTCTTACTAGTATTCCCCTACCATTATAATCCAAAATTATGGCCACTAGTCTCTCCTTGTTGTTCCTGAGTTGAATCTACATATTTTGGAGTTTGTAGGCTAGTTTGAGAAAGGTGGGGTCCTAAAACAGAGGAAGCATATACTCCTGGTTTTGATGTAGGAGTAGCAAATTTCTGCAGACCTATTTTTCTTGCGTCCCTATGAAAATCTGACTGCTCTCTCTACTTTTGATATCAATTCTTGAATAATTTTTTTTCTCCGTAGATCCGTATTTTTCTTGTTCCTTTTATGACCTTTTTTCCTGTAGATTTATTAGAGTTCCTATGCTTCACTTCTTCTTTACTCATACATCCTACACATGGACCCTATGTGTAATTATTTCACACCCTAAATGTCTCAATTACTACAGTGGTGAACCCAATCAGGTATGTTAGAGCGATGCATAGGCTCTTACCTCTCATCTTACAACCCAACACCTGTGCAATTAGAAACATTGTATCAAAAGAAAATTCAAGAAAAAACATTCTCTGACTGTACCATCAATTGCCTTCCCCAACAACGAGGCCAAAATGTTTGTGTTATTTTATCACTCTTAAAATAGTTGAATCACAACCATTAATTATCAACTAGGGTAGGTCTTTTATTTCAAAGGAGTTGGCACTATTTGTGTTGATACATGAACAACTAGGTAACAAAAAAATGTTGTTGAACACACTTGCAGAATTTAAAACATTCTTGTAGAAGTGAAACTCACACTTGCAAAAATTAAATAACACACTACAAATATGAAACTCATCCAACAAATAATAAATTCACACTTCATAAGCTTCAGAAAAGAAATAGGTGCGCCATGTGTTATTAACTAGAGTGAAACAATAATATAAAGCAACAGACCATAAATCTGAAAACAAAAGTGTGTCTATTCAAACATATATGCAACAAAAATAAGAAATTCACATTAACATCTAAGAAAATAAATATACTACTAATATTGTGATCCCTACTAAAGAGGAGAGCCCTTCCTCCTTAGTAGGGTGCAGGAATGGAATGAAACTAATTAAAGATTCAACACATTAATTGCAAAATCATCACCAAGTACTTGTTGTATTAAAATAGCTAAAAGATACAAGATCAAAATATTGGTATTGTTCTAGATGTTTTCATCCCCTTCTCATAATACTGGGTCTTTTTAAAAAGTCTTACAGAGCCCCAAAATTAGGGAATGAATCAGTCATGAGAATCTCACGATTCTCATGCTAATCAATTTAACATAAATGAAATAAAATAGAAGTTGTTACAACCATTCTTCAATTAAAGGACTATTATGGTTACACTACTTTTTATAGCTATAATGCTCAAGTTTTTTCAACCTTCCACATAGACTTACGTCTCATGGTTTTCAACAATTATCTCTAAAATAGTGGCCACATCTTTAACAATATGTAGTGTAGCAGCAATGTCACAATCTAAAAAAAAACTTGTGGTGTAACAACACTCATGGTGTAACAACAATCTTCAGGGTGTAACAACATGTAACAATAGAAACTTCTTGCCCATAGTCTTTGGTAATAACAACAACATCTGAAAGAAAATCACCCAAAAAACCTCTTCCATAATTACCCTAGTTAGTGATTCCAAAAAGATATTATTTCTTTCGATACTTAACAAAAAATGGCATAATAATATGTAAGAGAAAAAAATTGCTTCTTGACTAGGGAGAGTGACATTGTGTCAAGGGATTGATGGATTCTGTGAAGGGAAATGGACAAAAATAGGGGAAAAGGTGCATGAAATATCCTTAAATACGGCACCCAACAATTAGAAATCAATATATACACTAAAACTAATGCATCATGTGTCAGCAACCAAATAGGAGTAAAAATCAACCTCTACACTAAAATCAATGCATCTAATGCATGTTATCAAATAGGATTAGAAATCAACGGTTACACTGAAATCAACTTATCTAGTGCAAGAAATCAAATAGGATTAGGAATCAGCAACTACATTAATCAATACATATTTTTAATGGAAAACCAAAATATTCATGAATTTCTAGATCTAAAATCTATGTATGTATTTGTCTAGGTTTATCTATTTCTTCTTCCCTCACTCTCCATCTTCCATATCCATGTATATCTCTCTCTCCCCCTCTCTTTATCTATGCCCCCCCTCCCTCTCTCCCCAATCTCTCCCTCTCCCTCTCCCTCCCTTTCTATGTCTCTCTCTTCTTCCCTCTCCCCCCTTCCATCTATATCTATACCTCCCTCTATCTCTCCTTATTTTTCTCTCCATCTCACCCCCCTAGACACATGTCACTCTCTCTCTCTCTCTCTCTCTCTCTCTCTCTCTCTCTCTCTCTCTCTCCATATCTCTCTCTATCTCTATCTCTCCATATATATCTCTCTTCCTCCATCCATCTCTTTGTATCTCTCTTTTGATATATTTTAGTGAAAAAACAAATTATTCATGAATTTCTAGATCTAACTTCTATGTATGTAGTTTTCTCTATGTATATGTTTCTTCTTCCCTCTCTCTCTCTACCTTCCATCTATGTGTTCATCTCCCTCCCTCTCTCCTTATCTCTCTCCCCTCCCTCTCTCCTTCTCTCTCTCCCCTCCCTCTCTCCCATATCTCTCTCCACCTCTCCCTCCTTATTTCTATCTCTCTCTTCTTCCCTCTCTCCCCCTTCCATCTATATCTATATGTCTCTCGATCTCTCCTTGTTTGTCTCTCTATCTCATTCCCGAAAATACATATCACACTTTCTCTATCTCTCCATATATATCTCTCTTCCTCCCTCCCTCCCTCTATCTCTCTCTTCTTCCCTCTCACCCCCTCTATTTGTATCTATATCTCCATCTGTCTCTCCTTATTTATCTCTTTGTATCATCTCACAAACATACATACTCTCTCTCCATATGTATGTATGTATCTATCTATCTATCTCTCCCTCTCCCTCTCTCTCTCTTCCCCTTCTCTCTACCTCTCTTTCTCTCTCTCTTGTTATTCTCTATCCATATCTATCTCTCTTTCTCCCTAACTGTATTTGTCTCTCTCTTCTTTCCTATCTCCCCCCTCCATATATATCTCTATCTCTCATTGTCTCTCCATCTCACCCCCAAAATATAAACTCTCTCTCTCTCTCTCTCTCTCTCTCTCTCTCTCTCTCTTCCCCTTCTCTCCCTCTCTCTCCCCTTCTCTCTATCTTCCCTCCCACTCTCCTCTCTCCCTCACTCTCTCTCCCACCTCCATATTTATGTCTTCGCTTCTATCTCTTCCCTGTATTTATCTATCTCTATCCTCTCCTTTTGTCTCTCTCCCTCATTTCCTATTCATCTATCCCTTGTCACTCCTTTTTTCTCTCCTCCTCTATCTCTCAACGTATATTTTCTTCCTTTCCTCTATTCCCCCCTCTAAATCCATCTCTCTCCCCTCCTCTCCCCCCCTCGGCTCTCTCCCTCTCCCTCTTAAATCCAATCCCATTGCACTGTATCAAGAAAGTATCTAAATTAAAAAACATAATTAGTTTTAAAATATTAAATCTATATTTGGATCAATCATGTGAAAGAAAATACAATAATATAAGACTTAGAAGAATCATGCAGTATCTTTCCTTTATAATTGCAAGTCACTTTGTTTTCTCTCTTCATTTGGATCCTTGGTTAAGATGCATCTATCCCGGTTATTTATAGTATTATTTATATTATATAGATTTCACATATGTATATAAAAGTTTTCTATTTTTTTATTTTATTAAAGCCTCCACTTAATCTCTATGGGAATATTTTTAGTAGTCACGAGCATGGAGGGATGGAGGGTTTACATATATCTCAAAAGTGATCATAACCCTTTTTCTTTTAGATAAATTAATTTAAATTAAAATATTTATAAATTATTTTTATTGTGAATTAAGTTATGGCTTTGGGCACTGGTATTGATAAGCCATGGCATTGGCCCATGCTATTGTAGCATAATAATTAAAAGCCTAGATCCATAAAATAATAATCAAAAGCCTGGTAGAAACACAATTGAATATCAATGGTGATAATTGGTAGGATTTTCTGATTAAACAAGTGAATTGATGAGTGATGAGGGAGCTCGGGACTGTTTAGTGGTGGTAGCATGGTTAGGGTTTCCTCCTCACCTCCTGAAGCATCACAATTTCTAGATCGCCATTTCCTCAGCCACTTTGTCATCTTCACCATCACGATTGGCATCAACTCTTTAGATTTTCTATCATCGGACCACCCTTTGTGATCGTCGGGATTATCTCCACGATGTTGGACATAGACGAAGACGTGGTCGATTATTCTACTGACCCTAACCCCTATAAGCCTATCTGGACATGCCCTAATGATCGACTAGAGGTTTCGACTACTAGGATTTAGGGTCCGCCATCTCCATAGTTTTTCGTTACACCTCCTTCCCATTTTGACCCCAGTCCTTCCTCATCCGGTCTATTGTTTGTTTCCCTCTCTATCAACTCCCTCAGCCTTGACTGCCCACCCATATCACTAGCTACCCTCCACCTACTTGCCTCTTGCACACTGCACTCCCCCCATTTTGAACCATTGCCTTATGATACTTCGCCTCACCAAATAACCTACGATTTCCTCTCTTGTGTAGGGTTTTATTCTACAACTAGCCCCTCCCATCCATCATCTAATACTTTCACTCCCTCTGTGATGAAGCCGGTACCCACATCCTCACCTTCTGGTTGCTTCAATACACTAGTGATAAAATCTTGCGATAACTCCTCGCAACCTCAAAAGGATTGGCAGGGTTCACAAGATCCCTTGTAGGATCACCCGACTGCGTCGTGTACTAGTAAGAAAAAGTTGAATGTGTTAAGGCTACCAGTAAGAATTTAGCATTAAAATTTGGTGAAGGGGTTCAAATGGGGGAATTTTTCGACACAACTAGCAAGGTTTTAATCAGTAGAGTCAAAGGTTGAGCTTACTCTACTTCTTGCCTTCGCCTCTAGGTCAAGGAGATTTGGGGGAATATTTTCAGGGAACACTCAGATGTTCATACACTAGAAAAGGGATGGTTTGCACTCATATTCTAAAGGGAAGAGTACACCACATGGGCACTCTCTGGGTATTGGCATATTGAGATGGCCCCAGTCTTTCTTAAGCACTAGAGCCCATTATTCGATCCAGAATGGGAAAGAATTGGTGGTGGACCACTATGGGTTAGGTTTCCATGGTTACCCCTCCACTTTTAGTCTGAAGACATTTTCACTCGCATTGAGAACACGCTTGGTACCTTTTTGGACTACGACAAGATGTATATCAACTCTGGCAATCAATCTATGGCTTGTATATTGGTATACCTGGATATCAAAGAAGGGTTGGCAGAGAAAATCACTCTTTAGTGGAAGAACTTCATGCGCATTTAAATCTTGGATTATAAATGAGTGTCATTCAGATGTCAAAGGTGCCATAAAGTTGGACATATTTATAAGGAATGTCCTCTGATTTGCCCGACTATCACTGCTACCAAGGATGCCAAGTATGTTGTTCCTGTTGCACCCTCATTAGTTGTTGGAAAGCCACCTCAGTCCAATGTACTTCTCATGACGGTGGGAGGATCAACTCATCTGCCATCTAATACCTCCCCTTGTCCTCCCTCCCCACCAATGACGAGATCCTAGGCTACAACTACGATCGCTCGCTCATCGAATACTCCTCCTCCCTCTTGCCCTGTATCTAAATTTTCTTTAAATTGCATTGTTTATCACTTGCATACTGCATTTGCATCTATTCCTTGCATTACTTCCGCTGCCCTACCCCCTATACCTCCACCTACCTTCTATCTCGACTACTCCCCTTTATATCCCTAGTTTGGCACACTCATCCCTCCACTTGGATCCCTCGACTACCTCATCTCACTTTCATACCTACAACCTTTTATCCTGTGCATCTCATCCACCTGAGAATTTAGGGATTAGTTTAACCTCCCCACCTCACTCTTCCAAGACCGCTAGGGGTTATCAATCATACATTTCCAAAGCTATCTTGTAGGCTGGGGTGGAAGTGGTGCATGGAAAACAATCCAATCTTTATTAGGTACTTAGAGCACCAACTACCCTCCCTTGGCCACCAGTGGCTTTCCTTTAACTACAGAGGACTGGCTAGCCCTCCCAAAAGAGTAGCCCTCGGATAATTATTTGAATTTGAGAAAGTTGATATTATTTTCCTTCAAGAAACCCTTGGTTTGGCTGACCTGGTCATTCCTTGTCTACAATCATTGAAGTCGAGATGGAAATTCCTTGCAGTTGATGTCATTGGGCCATCTGGAGCTCTTTCTCTGGGCATAAATCCTCACACTATCTAGCTCAAAGCCTCCTGGGGAGGATGTGGTTTCATCAGCATGGAAATATACTCCTCGGAATTTGGCTTGGATCTCAGGGTTCTCAGTATATATGCCCCATGTCATAACAGAGAATATTTTTAGAACCACCTCCTCAATCTACTTTTGTTAGATATGGTAATATCATTTTTGGAAGGGATATGAATTTCTCCATTGGATAGTCCCTTGAAAACTTGCATAGAGGTTAAATTGTTGGAGTCTTCGTAGGAATTTCTGGAGTCTCCTTTTCTTTTTTTAGTTGAGTTTGGTAGTGGATTCTCAAGTCCCCTTGAGGGTGGAATCATTGCGAATAAGTTCATGGTGGAGGTACAACCTCTTGATTCCCTGGATCTTATTGGTTTTTGAACATCTAGAGGGTGGAGGTGGTAGACCTCTCATGTCCTGAAGATTATTCGACTACCATTTGGTTTCTGGGTGGAGGAAGGAGGACCTCTAGGGTCCATGTTTCAACCAAAAGTTGGTATACAATCCCTTGAGAAAGCCATCTCAATCTCTAGAATCTGGATCGGTGATGATAGATTTAAGTGAGGACTGGATGTACCTATCTATGGTTGGGTGGAGAGTCATAGTCCCTGAATCGATT
The DNA here is from genome assembly GCA_031772625.1 of Pinus tabuliformis. Taxonomy (NCBI): domain Eukaryota; kingdom Viridiplantae; phylum Streptophyta; class Pinopsida; order Pinales; family Pinaceae; genus Pinus; species Pinus tabuliformis. Next base: position 1,342,515,721 of record CM062816.1, on the reverse strand, counting down.
TCCCTAAAATCTTAAAAGATAAGTACTCTTATGTATTTTTACATGATGATGAATGTATGTTGCATTTTTACTTGTAAATTGTGTTTTTATGCACAAAAATACATTATTGTATTACTATTGATACATGATTAGTTGACTTACTGTGAAAAATAAAAATGGTATTGGAATAATCCATAAGAGGCTTGATTTTATTATAGTAATATTTAGAAGATGACTTATTCTTGTTACAACATGGTGGTTACATTTTTTATAACATGCATTGTCAAGGTTGATGTTACAATGTGATAATGTTGACGAATTTTCCTCCTCCATTATTCTCATAACCTATGATTTTACTTGAAGGGATCCTTCTAGCCTGATGTGATGTGTGCCTATGGGAACACACATTCACTATAACTAGGATTTGGTTCAAAGGACCTATGAGCTCTTGTGAGTAGGGTGCGACCATTTTCAGCAAAATGTATTCTCATTCTATTTGCATTGATATTGAACCTTCTTAGTCTGGAAACCATATTCCATCTAATATCTTGGTAATGAGATTGTGTGGTAGCTTCATGCTAGAATTTTTCTAGATAGCCATGGTGTCCAAGGTGAAGATGTTTCAATTGGGAGGGATGAGATTCTTGTCCCTACCAATAGCCAAATATTTTGGGAATCATCAATAAGTGTCATATTATTGCTATTCAAATCACTACGAGCCTTAGGGTGCACTTCAATGTGAAAATTAAACATGGGTGGCTCTTTAAGGATCAATAATCCTTTACCAAAGGGTAACCAATAGATATAAGAGCGATCATGCATGGAATTCCTTGTCCCAAAGGAGGGAATTTTTGTAAGCCTAGAAAGTTACCCATTACACACTTTTCTATAGGCCTCATGTCTGTAGTTGGTCATAAAATAGGGATTCCCTATCTCTTCAAGGAGAAATAGTCTCCTCATAGCCTTTTCAGTATCTTGTGAAACTCGTGGACTAGGGGGAGGAAACCTATTTTAAGCTCAAGGGGGATGGAACTTATGAGTGGTTTAATAGACTTTAAGGATCATGGTTGGACTTTGGTGTAAGTCCAGAAAGTTGTAGAACCACTGGTGTTGGCCCATGATTTATTTCCCTTAAGTGTGGTGTAAATGTTGGAACGGGGGTGAGTCGAGATTCTGCAATGAGCCCCATTATTGCAAACACAAGAACATGATTAACCTTATAGTTTTGGATGTTAAACCTTATTTGCATGACTTGACAAGAAGCCTCATCATGGAAGTAGAAGAATGAAATTTTAGACTAGGACTCATCGCTAAAAGGATGCGTGAAAAGATGGAACACCTAGAGGTGTAGCCCCACAAAACTTATCTCGAAGGGAAACCCTAGTGACACACCGGAAGAAATAACAAGGGTATTCCCAAGAATGTTTGTGGGGGAAATGAGGTTGAAGGTAGCAGTTATTTGACCCTAGAAGGTCCACCTAGGAGGGAACCTCAAAGGTGAGGCAGAGGATATAGCTAGGGAATTCTTGGTGGTTATTACCAGGGAAGCACAAATAATATACTAAAGGAAAATTGAAGGCATTCTTGAAAGTGATAGTCAAGGTGCACCTGACAATTGTAGTCGAGGAAAGTTATTGGGAGGCTAGCCAGGGGTAATACCACTGGTGAAAATGTTCCCAAAATTTATAGCTAAGTTACTACCAATAAAAACAATTAGGGAATTCTTGGGGATTATTGCCAAGGAAGCGCAAATAAAATCCTGGAGGAAATCGAAGGCATGCCCAGAAATTATAGCTCCCTATGTTGGGGGTTACAGTTGGGGAATAGAGCTGGGATTCAGCACATATTGAATTGGTCTATAGCCTTTATGAAGATTCCCTGTGGAATGAGGAGGTTATCCATGTGGCATGACCATGTGAGTCCACATGGTGTGGTTGATGATGTGTCACCCTTTAACTCGTCATAAAATTAAAGGATCATAACTTCTAATCCAGAGATTGGATTGAGGTGAAATATTGTATCGATGAATTTTTCTTGATGAGATGAACATAATGATTTTTCTTATTTCCAGTTCTGAAGAAAAAAAATTATTATCCCATCTCTCTAATTGTTTACCAGGGAGATTATATTATCAAGATAACACTTTCTACCAAGGTTAAGGTGGGGTGTGTTTACAGGTGGTATCACAACATCTAGGTCCAACACCTGGACTGGATGGGCTCTATCATGGGGCAAGCAACAACAAAACTTTTGCACAAAGGAATTGTGATGATTTCAAAAAAATTAACTAATCAATTATTTAGGTGTTAAAATCTGGTCTAAATTGTGTGTCTGTATATATGATTGATATGTTGGCTTTGTGATTACTTGAATAGTAGGAAATAACAGTTGACTTGTTTCGCTACATTTGATAAATTGAAAGTGGTGCTGAAAATGATATATTTGGTTGATTATGTGGGCCTATATATTTTGTCAATAATTGTTGATTTTTTGATAATGATGTACTGATATGGATTTTTTTTGTAAATGGTTTTTTGTAAAATCCCTGTAAAGGGTAGGAGCAGGGGCATGATTGCTTACTATTGAGCCATTTATTATATGACTAACAATTTTGTGTGATTATACATCAATTTATAAACAACAACATACAATGAAAGACATAGGAATGAGGATTGGAATAGTGCAATATAACTCCAATCAGTCACAACAAAAATATGAATAGGTCATATCAAATGAAGAAGAAAGATCAGTTGGCCAAGGGGGAGGGAAAACTCTTTGGATTGATTGGATGCCTTAAGGATATTAAGGTATGAAGTTAGAAGGTTCAAGGAAGACAATGAAAGGTTATTGATAGATCAAGAGAAACAAACTAAGATAAACGCAGTTATTTTGCAAAGCCTCTCAGATTTACAAAGACGAAGACAACTTGAGTTGGGGGCTAGCCATAGAGGCAAGAAGATCCTTCGAGGGTTAGAAGAGAAGACAAATGGGATAGATGGTAGCAAGTCCAAGAAGAGGCTTATCCAGGTAAGTGAAGATAGCGTGAAGGGAAGTGCACTCTTAAGTACTCTAGGAGGGAGAACAAACATTTATGTGCGCATTCTAATAGACCTTCTAGTTCCACTACCAGAAGGCACCCTCATCATTCTCATTACCATTACCATCAGGCAAGGAAGGAAAAGGACTATATTTTAAATAAATTAGGAATATCAAATCGCCAACATTTGATGGGGACACAAAGAAATATGAAGATGCAAAAGCCTAGTTTCTGGGTATAAGGAAAATTTTCAGAATTCATAATTACCCTAAAAATATAAAATCCAAGATTTCCACCTATAGCTTGAAGGGAAAGGAAAACATCTGATGGTAATATATGAAGAATGTTAGAGGCATCATTGAGGAAGAATTGACTGGGAGTGAATTTGATAATATTTTCAAAAATCAATATTTGTCTAAGTCATACTATGATAGCAAGACAAAGGAATTTTATGAGCTCGGAATGGGAAAATGATAGACGAGGAATATGTCACTAAGCTCCTAGATATTTGAATATATGTGTCATATCTCAATGATGAGAAGGAAAAACATTCAATGACTTATTAGTGGCCTACCTCTAACATTCAAGTATCATATTGAGATTATGGAACCTCATATGATGAATGATACCATTCAGAAGTTAAAACACCATTATGAGTAGGAAAAGTAATTGGTGGTGAGCTCCAGTATTGCAGCAATGATTCTGCAACTCCTGGGACTCCCTACTTTACTTTTATCAACCTCGTAGTTCGTAACAAACTTGGAAGCGATGGTGCTATATGCACAAGTACTAGCTCTTACTATAGGTTGTCACTTGATCAGTTGGCACAAGTTCACTAGGAGCTTAAGCCAACTTCTATGAGTTCTTAGAAGAAGCTTTTAACTATGATGGATGAAATATAACTCAAAATCTACTTGCAAAAAGAAGATGAAAGCTTAAAGGAAACACAAATCCTAGCAAACCCTAGTTTTACCAACTAACCCTACTTGTGCAAGAAAAAAGATGTAAGCTACTGAAATGGATGCCATTGAATATTGAAAAGGTAAAATGCATGTGTTTAAGCTATTTCTAAAGGAAAATATGGAAAAATTATCTTTTTGTATTATTGAGCAATTTTATGCAGAATTATTATGCATGTGTTTTAACTATTTTTTACTGTGAATAGGTTTATTGGAAAAAGGAAATGGAGTGGACATTTGTAGGAGGTTGGGAAGGTGTGAAGAGGACCTCAGGGGTCCCTAGCACCCTTCTAGATATTTCCACCATGCTCAGATCTCAAAAAATCACTCGTGTGAACTTCTACAGGAGGCTCCAGGGGATCTACAGGAAATTCTACACGAAGTTCTAGAGGAACAGGCCGAAAGTGGTTTTTAGAGGGTTGATGGTGGAAAAACGGTGGGAAAGTGGAAATGAAGGGTGGATAGGGATGTTAAGGGATCTAGGACCTGGTAAATGAAGCTCAGGAGTGATGAAGATGGTTGGATTTGTTCAAGCATGAAGAAAGCAATATTGCACAAAAATGTAGAAATTAGGGCAGGTTGGGAAAGTGTGGCGAATGAGGGAAAGAAATCTTGAGCGAAGGACTGGAATAGGTCGTATGATGGAGGAAGGATAGGTTGGAGTGTCTTACAGGTGTTCTTCACACTACTTTCCAAAACTGATCCAAGCAAAGACTAAGAAAAATAGAGATTTATTTATTTCGACCTAATCTGACCTAAAAAGAAGAAACGTAATGAACAGAAGTTTATAGAAAAGGAATCATGCAAGAAAGCTATTGAAACTAAGCAAGAACAAATCTAAGCATGAAAAACACAACTGATATCAACTTTTCCAATTCAAAATCTAACATTAGCAATTGCATTGGAAGGCAAAAACAGTGTTTTTGTGGCAGCAAGTGTGCCTTGGTCTTAGTTCATGGTCCCAAGGAGGGAGAAATGAGATCAAGGACTGCTTGGTAGCCTTTTTGTGGATCTTTTCTGTTATAAAACTGTCAAAACAACCTGAAGCAAAAACAACTATCTTAATCATCAAAAACAACCTAAGTAACACCGCAAGATTTAACCTATATAACAAAAATTATTCTATGAATGCAGTAAAAACACATAAAAGTACACAAAGGAGGTACTGGGCACTTGGGTTGGGCCCAACCCCAAGAGCTATAGCCTCTTAAGAAAGATCAGAGCTGGTGCAAATCTAGATTCATCATCATTGATCAAAAAATAATAGTTACATCACAAAAATTGTCTGCAAGAAGAAGCTCGAAAATGTGCTGATACAGGGCTGCACTAAAGTGCGAAAATAGACTATCAAATGGCTAAAATCTAACTAAAATATGACTAACAAAATTGAGGCCCTAAGCCTTCTTATTTATACAAATGGGGACCTCCAGTAGTCCTCCTAAAATCAAGGAACTCGGATTCCTGGAACTGAAGATAACAACAGTCCTACTTGACTTGCTTGGCTGCCCCTTGTCTTTGTGCTCCAAGTTTTTGATGGAGAATTCGATGTAAGGGCTCATAAATGAATGGGACACCCTCCTATAAATCCTATCCCTTGTTATTCCACGAATTTGGCTACCAAATGCTCATTAAACCTTTGATTTTGTCTCAAAATTGACCAAAAATCTTCATAAAGCACACATTAGACTTTTTGGCATAATGACTAACCCAATTAACTCTATTAGCATAAATATGATCAAAAACATGCAATAAAATAATGAGAATGGTGGATTAATTCAAATTAAGAGGCTAAATGAGCCCATATAATTATCCATTTTTGGGGCTCATCATCACCCCCTATTGAATGTGTTGCTCATCCTCTGAGAAACTAGTATATCTCCTCATCTTTGATGGCCCTGGTGGCCTCCCTATCATCCCAAGCTTCTAATGTGGTCTACTCATGTGTGCCATAAAATTATGTCTTCTTGTCCATGTCCTGCTGAGTCATCAATTGCTTAATATTCTCCCCGTTTTTGCTCTTCTTCCTCACTATCAGAAGGACTCGTATCATAGGTGAGGGCTTTTATGTCACCTCCTGCAATCATGTTTCTGAAGACTTCCCATGCTATAGGGAGTGTGAATATATGGAGGGCTTCTTCCACTAAAATTTTAATTAACCCATGGTGAGCCAGCTGATCTAGACTCCCTGCATTAAAATTAATGCTGGAGTCTATGAATCCTTCTGTCATTGTGCTTATACCCCTTCTGAAAACAAAATGTAGGGATGGAGACAAGAATTTTGAAGAAACAGGAAAACAGGGGAAAACTGTCTTTTTTTTTTTAACAGACAATTTTTTTTATGTAATTCCCCTTCTTGTGTGGACTCAATTCATCCTTAAAATGATATCATCCCTTCCACATATTGATAATCAGGGTGGGCATGCATGGAATCTATCTCCTTAAGCCAGAAATTTTGCAAAAAACCGTGTTTTCTTCTAAAAAAACAGCTCACTGTCCCTCCTGTAGAACTGGCTATAGGTGCCCCTGTAGAACCTGTTACTGCTCCTTTAGAACACCAATAGCAGAAAACAACAAAGAAAGATGGTTTCAAGGCTATGGAGGTGGTAGGTAGCTTGTTGCAGTCAAGAGCACGATGATACAAATACAAACAAAGGTGGTGGTGGCAGTGACTGATGGAAATGTTCAGGTGAGGAGGAAAGCAAGAAACTTTCAAAACTAGAAACAGAGGAATAGCTGAGGTTTGTCTTTCTGGAATCAGGAATTTCTCATGTTCTTCTTTTTCACCACATCAATATGCAATTCTTCCCTTCAAACCTTGTTCTCAAACTGAATGTACTTCTCGGGTTTTTTCTTTTGTTGAGGAAATAATTATTTTGACAAAACAGAGAGTATATAAAACAATTCTTTTCTTTTTTCACACAATAAACGGGCTTCCAAATGCAAATTCACGCTTTTCATAGGCTTGATTTTTTTATGATTGCACCTCTTCTTTATACGAGAATACGGGGAAGAAAAAGACAGACTTTTAGTGCAGAGAAGAAAACTAAAAAACTATGTAGAACTCAAAGAAAAAAACACAGGGAGACATTTAAGCTTCACTTTCCTTTCTTTCAACCCAATGTTGTGTTTTTAATCCACCACCTTATAAAAATACATCATATGCAGAGAGGTTTCCCGAGCCTACCTCATTTCAAGCTTGAATTTTGAAAAAATCCTGGGTTTTCCTTCTGTAGAGCTGCTCTCTGCCCTTCTTGTAGAAATCTTTCTGTAGACGTCGTTCCTGCTCCTGTAGAACTATCACAACTTCCTGTAGAATGCTGATGAGAAGGAGAGTTTTGAAAAATGGTAGAGAACCACTAGTTTGCTACTATGGATGTGGTATAGATCTTCTTGCAGCTGCGGGGACGATGATAAAATGGAAACAAAGGTGGTTAGAGTATTTCAAAGATGAGTCCTTACGGCTGTTTATGGAGACTTCCATTGATGGAGGGTGAGCTGGCCAAGTGAACGTTGGCCCCATGCAGACCGTTGGTCCCCACTACAGTGTTATTATGAAACTTTATGTTCTTTGCCTATTAATCACTTGACATCAGTTGCGCTGAAGTTCAAAACATCTGCCATTGCCTGTTTTTTTAATTTCCCGTGAGTTGACTATACACATGTGCTAGGTGATCTCCAGATGAGTGCAATCTAACCAGCTGAGAGTGTCCAGTTAACTTGCCATCTTTCAGGCTTAATCCAACCATTTCATTCATTTATTAAGTTTCGAATCATACAGATGCAAATAGAGGAACTGATTTAGACACTTACCTGTAAGTCGAAATGTGTGTGCTACTTGGTTCTTTTGCTGATGCATGCCCATTTTCAATTGCTGCATGTCTATATCCCTTCTCCTATATGCTTTTTTCTATCTGATGTGTGGCTATTTTTCTTGTGCAGGTATCCTCTGGCTGGATCTATGCTGCAGGAGTCTGCTTCCACCTTCAGATTTGCACCCTCATGCTGCTGATGCTAGATTTTTGCAAGAACAACAATTTGTTTTGTCCATAGCTCCCAAACGATAGACCAGATTGACCTGAAATTTTTGGAGCATGTTTCCATCATCATTATGCACCTCCCATAACAAAATTGTAGTCAATGTATTGACGGATTTCGAGAAAAATGGAAAATGGATGAAGGTGATAGAGGTTAATTTCTTGGAAACTGTGTACAGGAATTAGCTGAAATTTCTTGGGCAGATTACCATTACCCATATGCATCTCCCAATGAAATGCATTTTTAAATGGATGCATGGATATGGAGAAAATGCAAAAATGGCTGAAGGTGATGGAGGCTGATTTCTTGGAAACCTTACACTAGAATTGGCTAAAATTTATTGGGCATGTTGCCATCATCCCTATACAACTCCCCATGAAACAATTTTTTAAATGGATGCATGGTTTTCAAGTTAGGGAAAAAACAAATTTCTGCTCTATGTATTTTTGTATCAAAGCATTCTGTAGTTTTTGCACAGTAAAAAAAATGAGCTTGGGCTGTAATGCAAACTTGGAATTGATGGGAGAGAGGTTTGAAGATTCCAAGGGGATTTACAAACCCTCTATGAAATTTCCATGTTCCTCAAACTACTTTTGAAGTTCATTTCTAGCTCTCTGTAATTTCTATAGGATCCTCCTATAGAAAACACAGTTTTCAGAAAAGAAGCACAGTGAGGTGGAAATGATGTCAAGAATGATGGAGAAGTGTGAGGGAAGGTAGGATAGGTGTTGTTATTGGTTTCAAAGCTTTCTTGGCACCTGCTGCTGCTTCCTGAAGTTCTCCTGCACCCCTACAATACAACTGGAAACTCATTTTTTTCTTTTTCTCTTTTTTTTTTTTGAAAACAACTAGGGCACCTCAAGGAGGTTTTCACCCTAATTTCTTGCCCTGGGCGCCTCCAAGGGAGGTTTTCACCCAGAGATCTTATTCTCTTTTTATTTTCTCTTCTTTCCAACCCATTGACCGCCTCATGGAGGTTTTCAATCAATGAGCCAATCTGAGGCGCCTCCGAGGAGGTTTTCACCTTAGATTTTTATTTTTCTCTTATTTTTCCTTTTTCTCTTTTTCCTTTTTTTTCTCTACCCTACCCTACTTGAAAAACAAAATCATTTCCAGGTATAAGAATACCTCCAATGGAGCCATGTGCACATCGAGATGATAGACAAAATGATGTGGAGGCTTGAAATGCATGCTTTGATAGGTATCCAGATTTCAGAGACCAAATGATTTGACTTTGAAGGGATCAAGCATAGTTGAGGAAGAGAGTACTGCTGCAACTTAGTGACCGTCTGGAAGCATATCTCAATATAACTGTGATGTCATTGGTCCCTCTACTAATCTGTATCAGTCTTCATGTCTTCTTCTATCATGACCTTCACATCTTCCTCTTTTTGTTGATTTTTCTCTTGAATACATGAAGGATTTGATGGTAACCATGAGGGAGCTCTCTCGATCTCTGATTTTGATGTCTTCTCTTCATCAAGTGCAGCCCATAGTCCTTTGATCTCCTCTTTTGAATCTTCTTTTGGTCCTTCAATGCTATGAATATGATCTCTTTTTTGCAATACTCTTCCCGAGCTATGGTGAATATCATTGAGCTCAAGAGGATTTGTTTGGAAGTGTTGTACCTTAGCTTTGCAATTGGTTGAGCTACTCCAAAGTGTAGGTTTGGAAATGGTGGTTCCCCACTATATACTTGTTGGGCCTATCTATTATTCAGGTTCAGGTTCGGTTGAGCAGGTATTTAGGGTTGCCTTGGTGTAGCAGGAGGTAATGGTTACGGTTGAGCAGGTGGTGGAGGAAAAGGAGCAGGACGAGAGTTGTACTGGGGCCTACACCCCTGATGAGGTGTATTCCACTGAGGTTGTGGCAGAGCATAGGGGTGAAATTTATGAATAGATGGTTGAGCATGATATTAAGGAGGATATGACCAAGGAGGGGGTGTGGTCTAGGAAGGATAAGCAGGGGGGCCCCAAGAAGGCATGGAAGTGGCTTGATAGGGGTTCTAATAAGTCTGGAATGTCCCTTGCATTCCCTACTGGTAAGGTCTGGGTCCATGTGGCCTCCTTTGGTTCATGAAATAGAGTGGTTCAGTGGCTTCTTCAGCCCCTTGGTACATAGCTTTAAATCCGGGTAAGGAATGGCGCTGGTTTGTAGGATGGTCTTCTTCACAGACAAAACACACTTCTATAGAGTGCAATGGACATTCGTTCCTAAGATGCTTTCTAGTGCACCTGGACAAAAGATGGCTAAAGCCCTCTCTGCTTCCTCTCGATATCTTTTGATATGCATGGCAAGCATCTGCCTCATCTCGCTCTTGAAATCTTCCCACATGTTTCCAATTTCACCTTCAATGGATGAGTTCGAAGAAAAGGTACTGCTCCCAACATTTTTGTTTTCAGCCATTTGCTCCAGAGGAATGTTTTCTTCTTCTTCTCCCCTATAGGTTCTTCAAATATGTCTTGCTTAAGGGTTCTTCTTAATCACATCCATCGAAGAAGAGAGAAGGTTGGTTGTGTGAAGCAGTGGGGGTGTTGTGCAAACATTTTTCTAAATTATCTCTACTCCTACGAGGCATGAAAGGAAATCTTTTTGGTTGATTTTTTTTTTTCTCTGCTTGTACCTGCAAAACCGAAATTGATTGAACAACAAATTGCAACTAACTGAAATAAATCTTACTGAAATGGAATTGCAGAACTAAAATGAAAGTTGGAAAGGACTAATCTACTTTTCTGAAATGGAAATTGCAGAATGGAAATGAAAGCAAGAAATAGCTAATCTACGCATGCTGAGATGAAATTGAGGAATTGAAGTGAAAGCAAGAAATGTCTAATCTATGCTTGCTGAAATGAAATTGCGGAATTGAAATGAAAGCAGGAAATGTTTAATCTACGCTTGCTAAAATGAAATTGCAGAATTGAAAAGAAACAACTACTCTACTCTTGCTCAAATAAACTACTTAATAGAAGTTTGCAATGGAAAATAGAAGAAAAGCAGTAATCACAAAATACTCTGACGCTTCCCCGGCAAAGGTGCCAAAAAGATGGTGAGCTCCAGTATTGCAGCAATGATGTTGCAAATCCTATGACTCCCTACTTTACTTTTATCAACCCGGTAGTTCGTAACAAACTTGGAAGCGACGATGCTATATGAACAAGTACTAGCTCTTACTGCAGGCTATAACTTGATCAGCTGGCACAAGTTCTCTAGGAGCTTAAGCCAACTTCTATGAGTTCTTAGAAGAAGCTTTTAACTGTGATGGATGAAAGCTAACTCAAAAGAGGCTAGTCTACTTGCAGAAAGAAGATGAAAGCTGAAGGGAAATGCAAATCCTAGCAAACCCAAGTTTTACCGACTAACCCTACTTGTGCAAGAAAGGAGATGTAAGCTACTGAAATGGATGCCATTAACTATTGAAAAATTAAAATGCATGTGTTTAAGCTACTTCTGAAGGAAAATATGAAAAAATCATCTTTTTGTATTTTTGAGCAATTTTATGCAGAATTATTATGCATGTGTTTTAACTATTTTTTATTATGCAGAGGTTTATTGGTGAAAGGAAATGGAGTGGGAGTTTGCTAGAGGTTGGGAAGATGTGAAGAGGACCTAAAGGATCCCTAGCACCCTTCTTGATATTTACACCATACTCAGATCTCAAAAAATCGCTCGCTTGAACTTCTATAGGAGGCTGTAGGGGATCTATAGGAAATTCTACAGGAAGTTCTATAGGAACAGGCCGAAAGTGGTTTTTAGAGGGTTGATGGTGGAAAAACGGTGGGAAAGTGGAAATTAAGGGTGGATAGGGATGTTAAGGGATATAGGACCTGGTAAATGAAGCTCAGGAGTGATGAAGATGGTTGGATTTGTTCAAGCATGAAGAAAGCAATATTGCACAAAAATGTAGAAATTACGGCAGGTTGGGAAAGTGTGGAAAATGAGGGAAAGAAATCTTGAGCGAAGGACTGGAATAGGTCATATGATGGAGGAAGGATAGGTTGGAGTGTCTTACAGGTGTTCTGCACACTACTTTCCAAAACTGATCCAAGCAAAGACTAAGAAAAACAGAGATTTATTTATTTCGACCTAATATGACTTAAAAACCATAAATGTAATGAACAAAATTTTATAGACAAGGAATAATGCAAGAAAGCTATGGAAACTAAGCAAGAACAGATCTAAGCATGAAAAACACAACTGATATCAACTTTTCCAATTCAAAATCTAAAACTAGCAATTGCATTGGAAGGCAAAAACAGTGTTTTTGTGGTAGCAAGTGTGCCTTGGTCTCAATTCACGGTCCCAACGAGGGAGAAATGAGATCAAGGACTACTTGGTAGCCTTTTTGTGGATCTTTTCTATTACTGAACTGTCAAATCAACCTGAAGCAAAAACAACTATCTTAATCATCAAAAACAACCTTAGTAACAACACAAGATTTAACCTATATAACAGAAATTATTCTATGAATGCAGTAAAAACACATAAAAGTACACAAAGGAGGTACTGAGCACTTGGGTTGGGCCCAACCCCAAGAGATACAACCTCCTAAGAAATATTAGAGCTGGTGCAAAGCTGGATTCATCTTCATTGATAAAAAAAAATAGTTACATCACAAAAACTATCTACAAGAAGAAGCTCGAAAATGTGTTGATATAGGGCTGAACTAAAGTGCGAAAATAAACTATCAAATGGCTAAAATCTAGCAAAAATATGACTAACAAAACTGAGGCCCTAAGCCTTCTTATTTATACAAATTGGGACCTCCAACAGTCCTAAAATCAAGGAACTCGACTTCCTGGAACTGAAGATAACAGCAGTCCTACTTGACTTGCTTGGCTGCCCCTTGGCTTTGTGCTCCGAGTTTTTGATGGAGAATTCGAGGTAAGGGCTCATAAATGAAGGGGACACCCTCCTACAAATCCTCTCCCTTGTTCTTCCATGAATTTGGCTGCCAAATGCTCATTAAACCTTTGATTTTGTCTCAAAATTGACCAAAAATCTGCATAAAGCACACATTAGACTTTTTGGCATAATGACTAACCCAATTCACTCTATTAGCATAAATATGATAAAAAACATGCAATAAAATAATGAGAATGGTGGACTAATTCGAATTAAGAGGCTAAATGAGCCCATATAATTACCCATTTCTGGGGCTTATCAATTGGCCAGAAATTAAAAATGGCTGGAAGGGTAAGGACAACTCTAGGAATAAAAGTAAATGTCTTAAGAAATCCATAATTAAAAAGGAAAGAAACCACCCAAATTTTATAAATCAGTTCCAGTAGAAGGAAAACCAAGCCACAATAGGAAGTACGTAGCATCCAATAGAAGAGAAACAAAAATTTAAATTTAAAGAACCACTAAAGTGTTGGACGTGTGGTAAAAACAATAGGGAAAGGGACTACATGCATCAAATGGAAGTGGGGCCTAAAATTTATAGTTCCCAGGAATCTTGTACAGTGGGGGATGTAGCTAAGAGCTTTCCCATAATATACATAGTCATGGATAATCACTAGACAGATCACCAAGCATCTATCATAGAGATGGAAGGTAAGTTGTGTAATAAATGTGTTTGCATTCTAATTAATATTGGCTCTAACTATAGCTATGTTAGCCTAGAGAAATGAAATTTGGCCCAAGAGTTGCATGCAGAGCCATGGTTGGTTGAATTGGTGACAAGAACAAAGAGAAGAGTGAGCCATTGTATAAAGTCGTGTGAGATTGAGCTTCAAGGCATGCCAATAATAGCACATCTAAACGCATTACCTTTGGGGTCATACAACATATTATTGGGTCTGAATTGGCTATATAGGAACCATACCAAGGTTGATTTCCATGAGAAGAAAATCAAATACCTAAATGATTTGGGGAGGAAACAATTATTGCAAGGAAAGCAAAATCCCACCTTGGTGAAGAAATTCACATCCATGCAAGCCAAGCATAGCTACAGAAAGGGTTTTCATTTGTTTGTTGTGAAAATTTTATGTGATGGAAATTCCAATGGCCATGTTGAGAAGGAAAAAAGTGAAATACTACATAGATATCCCGTGTTGCAATAATTCAAAGATGTGTTCCTAAAATATATGTATGTTATGCCTCCTCACAGAGAGGCAGACTTTTCGATTGAGTTGGTTCTTGGAGCAACACCAACATCTAAAGCCCCATATAGGATGAGCACCCTTGAACTTGTTAAGTTGAAGTTGCAGCTAAAATAAATTCTTGATAAAGGTCAAATTTTTCCAAGTGTGTCACCGTGGGGAGTGCTAGTATTATTTGTAAATAAAAAGGATGGGACACTTCGACTCTGTATTTATTATAGACAATTGAACAAAGTAGGAATTAACAATCGATATATGTTGCCATAAATTGATGACTTTTTCGATCAACTGAGAGGTGTAGCAATCTTCTCTAAGTTAGAACTAAGTCTTGGATATCATCAAGTGACATAAAAGAAGAGGATATCCATAAAACTACTTTCAGGACAAGACACAAGCACTATGAGTTTGTAGTGGTACCTTTTGGGCTTAATAATTCCCCTGCCAATTTCATGAGTCTAATGAATAGTGTGTTATGTCCTTATTTGGACAAATTTTTCATTGTCTTTGTTGATGATATATTGGTATATTTAAGAACTAAAGAAGAGCATGAAAATCACCTGGCTATAGTACTACAATTGTTAAGATAGCATAAGATTTATGAAAATATCAACAAATGTGAATTATTTCAACCACAAATACATTATTTGGGGAACAATGTCTCCAAGGAAGGGATATTAATTTATTCGGAAAAGTTTAACGCCATAATGGAATGGCCAACACCATGGAATGTGATGAGGTTAGATAATTCATGGGATTGGTAGGATACTATAGGAGATTCACCAAAAATTTCTCCAAGATAGGCCATCCTATCACATCCTTGAAGATAAAAGGAAATAAATTTGAATGGACAGCTAAGTGTGCAAAAATGTTTGACAAATTGAAACAGTTTCTCACAAACACCCCAGTGTTGAGAATTGCGAATCCTGATAAGGATTTTGTAGTATGCATAGATACCTTCAAGGAGGGGCTCGGTGGATTCTTGATGCAAGAAGGTAAAGTAGTATGCGATGAGTGCTAAAAGTTAAATGAACATGAGAAGAATTATGTAAGCCATGATTTAGAGTTGGTTTCCAACATTTACGCATTGAAGATGTGGAGGAATTATCTCCTTGGGATAAAATTCACTCTATTAAATAACTTATAATGGAGGGATTAAGTACACATTTGAACATCCCAATTCAAATGTAAGGAAAGAAATGTGGTTAGTCATTCTCAACGAGTTTTATTTTGAAATCAGATACATGAGCGAAAAAGAGAGGTGGTTGTTGCACTTAGCAGAAGGATTCAACTAGATCATCTAGCATCTATAAGATTTTATGAAGTGGATGTTGGGTCATGTTATATTCTTTCCATGACTAGCCCACGTAGTTAACCGGGGGGTTAAAGGGAGGGCAGAGCCCCCCTTTCGTTGCGTTGATTGCATAGCGAGGGGGTCACAGGGGGTTTGAGGGATGTAGGTAACCCCACTATATGCCCCGAAAAATTTTGGTTTTGGAACCTATGTTAGGTTAGGTGGACCCACCTATGGTTTTGTGCATGATTTTCGCACATGTTTTTTGACGCGATGGTTTTCAGTCCATGGTTTTTGACGTGATGGTTTTCAATCCATGGTATTGGATGATTCGGCATGTATAAATATGTATTATAACATTGAAAGGTGTTGGAAATAATACTGAGAGGGGGGGTGAATCAGTATTATCAAATCAATAACTTTTTCATTTCCACAATCAGATTCATATATGCAACTTCAATTAAGGGAACCCGTGTGTACACCCGATTGTTTTTAATGCAACTAGTGTATATCCAATAAACTTATGATTTATTTAATCCATCATATGTTGATCTTTAATCAATGCATCAGAACTTTATTAACCATATAAACAGTAAACAGGTGTAGTAAAACATAACAGATCATCAGTCACATAAGAAACACACATGAACACCATGATATAAGGTGTAAACTCAATGCAGGACAAAAACGACCTACTGCCGTCTTCCTCTAATATAAGAAAAACATGTTTACAATCTTGTACTGGCACAGACTCATACCAGTATGCAAGCACCCACCTGCAGAAGGCTACAACCTTCTCTCATTTTCTAGCTTCTACTGGAAGGGAGCTACAACCCCCTGGTTCTTGTACTAGCTGATATATTTACTAGTATGTAGGCGTCAACCTACAGAAGGCTACGACCTTCTATCTTCCTCCAGGGACCGCGTTTCATAAATTTTTATACTTGATACTCTTGGATCACAACACCGTAATCTGAAGGCCACGTTTCATCCAATTTTCATACTGGACCCATCAACAACATTGAAGCACAAAATCAATCGCCACTACAATACAACCAACAACTACACCTGCATCATCAATCTCTTAATCACCCAACACTAAATCATTGAAACCTTGTCATCAAAACAAAGTCACCAGAACACAGAGCAGAACACAGAACTCTGCAACAACCACTGGAACCAACAACAACCTCAAATATTAAATCTCATAATGTATACGCTACTATGATGAACCAAACTAGCATGTATACGTGCTTTTACCAAAGCCAACCAGCATACAGATTTGAAAATAATTACTTATACTTTCGCTGCAATTTTCTACTTCAGAAATACTGAGATCATCATACATAAAGGATAAAACATACGTCAGTTTTCAGATCTGAACTATTCATACCATATAATGAAAATGCAGTCCAGCAACCTTCATTTTCCACATAGGTGCACCCTAAGCAAAGCATCACAAACCCATAACCTGCATGTTGGATCTCACACTTCATCAGTTATTCAATACTTTCTCATCTTGCACACTTGGCCTAATGATCTTCTCCTCCTTATATAGTTTTAGGCATCGCTCAATACCATGGACCAAAACCACTTAGGACCAATACCTTAGACCCAATACCTAGGGTCAATACCTTGGACCAAATACCTTGGACCAATATCATGGATCAAAATACCATGGACCAAACACCACAGACCAAAACTTAATTTTCTAAAATGTACACACCTTTCCTTTTGTGAAAGTGCATGTGTATGTTATATGCTCCTTTTGGTCTGTTAACCCATGTGTATACGCTTCTTTGTCATGGTGAACCTGCATATACCTCTCTCTGATCATTAATTCTTTGTTATTAACTTGCTGCACTATGATCTATCATCTGAGTGAGTTGCCATCAAGGACAACACCTGTATCAAAATTCCAACAAAAGGAACATAATGAAAAATCAAGACAGTAGTCCCAGTTTTAGAATCCAGAGGAAATCTCCGTGTATATGTGTTTTATGTGTTATGCTCTCGCATTGTTTATTTTATGTGTTTTAGAATTCATATGCAGGTAATTTCTACACGGGGTTAAAACCTACAGTGGAACTGATGGAAAGGGGAAAAATGCAAGACAATATGATGAAAAATATCAAAAATTAAGGGAAAAGTTGCGACAAGATAGTGAGAATGAATAGTATCATCTCACAGGTTATGGTCTAATAAAATTTAAGAATAAGATCTATGTGCCAAATAATGATGTTTTGAAGAGACTCATCAGGAGATAATTCCATGACAAGCCATACTCATGCCATCTCGGATACCGAGAGACACTCACAACCAATAAAAAGTTTTATTTTTGGCCAAATTTGAAGTAAGAAGTGATTGATGTGTGGCAAAATGCATGGAATTTCAGCAAGTGAAATCTAAGTGCATACATCTAACAATTTTATTGCAGCCCATTCCCATTCTGGAATGGAAGTGGGAGGTGATCTACATGGATTTCATTACTAGTTTACCAAAAACCTCTAGACAACATGATGCAATTATGGTGGTGATTGTCAAGTTGAGCAAGCTAGCTCATTTTTTTGTGGTTAAATCCCCCAACCCAGATAGTGAGGTGACTCAAATTTTCATAAAAGATATTATGAGGTTACATGGAGTCCCCTAGAAGATCATCTCAGATAGGGATACTAAGTTTACTTCCATTTTTTGGAAGGAGCTATTTGCAGGATTGGGGATTGAATTGGAATTTAGTATGGCTTATCATCCACAGACAGATGGAAAGAAAGAAAGGGAGAAAAAAATCCTTGAAGAAGTGTTGAGAGTGTATGTAATGCACCAACAAGATAAGTGGGTAGAGTATCTTCCACTAGTGGAATTTGCATATAATAATTGCTACCAAGGGTCCCTGAAAATGAACCCATTTCAGGCATTGTATCGAAGAAGTTGTAATACTCCTATCAGTTGGAATGATCTATTGAATAGGATTTTTATTTGACCTTATATGCTTAAGGAAATGGAGTAGAAAATGCAAATTATAAGAAAAAATTTAAAGGTGGTACAAGATAGGTAGAAAAGCTATGTGGACCAGCATAAGATATATAAAGAGTTCCATTTTGGGGAACATATTTATTTGTGGACTAAACCGAAGAAAAGTTCCTTAACTTTTGGGTCATGTGCCAAGTTGGAACCAAGATATTATGGGCCCTTTGAGATCCTTAAAAGGATTGGTCCATTGGCTTACACGCAGGCCTTACCTCCATCAGTAAAAGTTTATGATGTTTTCCATGTTTCTTTGATTAAAAGATATGTACAGGATTCTAATAATGTGATTTATTGGTCTATGTTGTACGTGGAACTAGAGGGAGAGTTCTAGCGAGAGCCACTAATCATCCTAGGTTGGAGGAGCACCATGCTCTAGAATTAAGCAATAAAGGAAGTCAAAGTGTAGTGGAGGCACTTTGGGCTTGAGGAAGCCACTTGCGAAATGCTTGTGCCCATGAGGGAAGAATATCCCTTTTTTGTTGGTTAAATAAAATGTATATGGACTGTAAATGTTGTACAAAGATATGTATATAAATCTCTCTAAGAAGTATGTGTTTTTTAAGCGTGTATTTTTTCATATTGATAACAAACATTGAGGGCAGTGTTCCCCCAGGGGGTGGGGGTTTTTGAAAACCTCAATTGTTTAACCTAATTTTTTAATATAACTATTGTTGTAAAAGGATTATGGGTTGAGTGAGGGACATAGATTCCAGAGACTATCTAGTTACTTTTTTGAGATGTTAAGTTTACCCACTGCAAGAGAAATTGGACTATTTTGGGACATCCTTTGAAGTTTGGTTATTGTGATCTCTAATGGCACTGGTTCTCTTAACTTAATGGTTGCAAAAGGAGTACATAGCCCATGTTTTTTGGGGAAAGTAATAAGCTATAAAGGGACAAAAATTATTGAAAGACCCATACAACATAGAGAATGGGCACAACGAGGAATTTATGGAGGGTCATTGAACTGCATTAACAAACTGATGATAGGGGAAGACATGGCTCACTTATCATTCGATGACAAGATTAACTAGTAGTGTCATCTATTAGAAATTATGCAAAGAAGAAGACACCTTAAACAAGAGCATTAGGGGAATTTTGAGGTCTAAAATGGGCCTCCTAAGAAAAATATACAACCAAAATAAACTTTATAAGAACCAATAGGATTCAAGATGATGATGTCAACCATGGGGGATGATTCACCATTTTTGGAGTAAAAAAGTAAAAAGATAAAAAAAAAAATAATAATAAAACTATTTTTTCAACTCGTATTTTCAAATTATCTCCCTAATGTTTTACTCAAATTTCGAGTGGAAGTACTCGTTGGATTAAAAAATTAATTCCTCATCCAAGGAGTACCCATGTTGCATAGTTTCGATGGGCTACACAAAAAATGAGAAATACACGAAAAACTTTATTGCAATCACGTTTTTCATGTATATCTCATTTTTCGTGTAGTAGGGTCCATCGAAAGTATGCAACATGGGGAATCATATTTTTCATCCAATGAGTGTTTTCACTTGAAATTTGAGTAAACCCATAGGGAGATAAGTTGAAAATACGAGTTTAAAAAACAGTATTTTCTTTTTTCCCTCTAAAATTTGATGACGTAATCTAATCTTATTTTATTATTTCCACTATTATTTTATAATCTCCTTAGGACGCCCATTTTAGACCTCAAGATTCCCCTAATGGAGAATGGGATGTGGAAACAAGGGTTACGTAGTCGCGGAGTGGACAAGAAGAAGGCATAGAAAATAGGAAAAAATTGATTGGGGAAGAATAGGAGTAGGAGAAGAACCATTGTGGATGAGAACTTGCAAAGAAGACCATTTTGGAGAATAACACACAACGAGGCACTTATGTTCTATCTTGTGGCTCTCAAAGGAGTTTTTATCTTTCCGGTTTAACATTAGGAGAATAGGATGAGATTCTCTAGGTGAGGGTAAACCTCAAGTCACCCAAGGGAATGGAGGGTGGAGATGGGTTTTCTCTGGAGTCCCTTAATAGCCTGAGTAGATGTTTATCCCTTGGAGTATTGGAAGGAAGTTATAGAGTCTCCATTACTTATTTCATTTCGGTTTGGCAATGGATTTTTGAGTCCCCTTGAAGGTGGAATCATTGTGTGATAAATTCATGGTATAGGTGCAACCTCTCGATTCCTTGAAGCTTAATGGTCGTTGAACAATTGAAGGGGGGAGGTGGTAGACCTATCAAGTCCCTAAAGATTGATTGAATACCATTTGGTTGGTGGGTGGAGGTGGGATAGCCTCTGGAGTCCCTATTTCATCCAACAGTTGTTATACGATCCCTAGAGAAATCCATCTCAGTCTCTAGAATCCAGCTTAGGGGTGATAGCTACAAGAGAGGATTAGTTGTAATTATCTAAGGTTGGGAAGAGATTCATAGTCCCTAACTCAGATTCCATAAAAGCTTACAAGATGAGTACTTTTATGTACTTTTACATGATAATGAATGTATGTTGCATTTCTAATTTGAAATGGTGTTGCTATGCACAAAAATACATGATTGTATTATTACTGATACTTAATTAGCTGACTTACTATGAAAAATATAAAAGGTATTGGAATAATCCATAAGAGGCTTGATTTGATTACAATAATATTTAGAAGAGGACTTATTCTTGTTACAACATGGTGGTTACATTTTTGATAGCTTGCATTGACAAGGATGATTTCACAATGTGATAATGCTAAGGATTTTTCCTCCTCCCTTATTATCATAACCTATTATTTTACTTAAAGGGAACCTTCTAGCCTATTGTGATGTGTGCCTAGTGATGGGTATACACATTCGCAGGAACCATGGCTTGGCTCAAAGGACCTATGATCTCTCATGAGTAGGGAAATACCTTCGAGGACGGGTAGACTTAACTTTCTAGCCTTTCACTTTTAGAAAAATGCATTCTCATTCTATTTGCATTAATGTTTAACCTTCTTAGACTGGAAACCATATTCTGTGTAATATCTTGATACTGAGGTGGTATGGCAGCTTCATGCTTGAACAATTGGTGATAGTCATGGTGTCCAAAGTGAAGAAGTCTCGTTTGGGAGGGACGAGCTTCTAATCCCTACCAATAGCTCAATGTTCTACCTGAATCCTCAATAACTTCCATAGTGTTGCTAGTTAGATCACTATGAGACCTAGGGTGCACTTTTCTATGCAGATCAAACATTGGTGGTTCTTTATGGGTCACTAAGCCTTTAGCAACGAGAATCCAACACATATTTGAGCAGTCATGCCTGGAATTCCCTGTCCCAAAAGTGGGCATGTTTGTAGGCCTAGAAACTTACCCATTACGTGCGTGTTTATAAGGCTCATGTCTGTATTTGGTCATAAAATAAGGATTATATGTCTCTTTGACAAAAATTGGTCTCCATGTGCCATTTTGGGTATCTCGTGAAACCTCCAAATTCGGGGAGAGGAAACCTATGGTAAGCTTAGGAGGGATAGCATCGATGAGTGCTTTAATAGACTTCAAGGATCATGGCTAAACTTTGGTGTAATTCCAAACAATTTTGTAACCATTGCAGCTAACCCATGATTGATTTCCCTTAAGTGTTGTGTAAATATTGAAAGGGGGGTTAGTACCAAGAGAAACGGTTGGGGAATACTTGGGGCTCATTATCGAGGAAGCGAAAATAAAATCTCACATGAAAACTAAAGGCATTCACAAAGTTTATAGTCAGGGTAGTACCGTGGGTTACAACTAGGGAACGAATTTGGGATTTGGCACATATTGAACATGTCAACAACCTTTACGAAGCTACCGTGTGGCACTTGGAGGTTAGCCACTTAGCATGACCACGTGAGTCCATGTGGAAAGGTTGATGATGTGTCACCCTCTGACTTGTCGAAAAATTAAAGGATCATAACTTATGATCCAGAGGTCGGATTGAGGTGAAATATCATATTGCTTGATTCATCTTAGTGAGATGAACATAATGGTGATGCTTATTTCCAATTCCGAAGATAAAATTTTTATTATCCCCTCTCTCTAACTATTTACCAGGGAGATTGGATTAGCAATTAACTGCTTTCTACCAAGGTTAAGGTGGGTGGTGTTTACACTCACACTTGCACACATGTGCACATGTACATATATTTATATATACATAGATCTATACACTTACCAATGCACATGAGCCATCTTTGGGTTCAAAATATAGCTTAAATGTTTCTACACTAGTTAAAAACATCAAATGAATCTACATGTTGGGTAGCCTCTTGATTCAATTGATGCCTCATAATTGCATGTTTTATGAATGCCCCAAAAACATTGTGCTATCCTTTTCCATGCCTCGTCTCAAAGAAATTCCATGTATGTTGAATGTTAGTTATCTTATGAAGGTGATACAACGATAAGAATGATAATGTTGACTTAAATTGACCAGCACATCACAATTATTTTCATTACTATCAAAACCATCGATACCAAGCTCTACATGCCTATACAAAATATGCACAAGTATAGAGACATGGTTTGAATGATAATATTCACTTTTATGGAGCGAATGTGTAATTCTAAGCAAAATCAACCACCGATAATATTGTTCCCTTTGGGAACACATCACATGATTTTTAAAATGTAGTTCCTATGACCATGTTATATGAGAGTGCTTAATATATTTATATATTTGCTAACTGAACTTCTCCATAAAATATGTCACATGAATGTCATATTCAAATAAATCAATCTTTTTTTATGTTTTCATTGAATCTATAACATGACTATATGTAGCATATTGATATCTTTTCCACTTAACAATGAGATTTAATAATCATGAATCATTTAGATAAATGTGATACTTGGTATCAAAGAGTGCCAAATGAGAACATTTTTTAAATTCTTTTCCACCATCACATTCTTTCTTATATAATAATTGGTCATTCTCTCATGCACATAATATATTAGATAAAAATTCACGAACACTTAAATGGGGGGATCATTGGACCAATATTCTATGCCAAATTTTAGAAATGTCTCATAATATAATTGCATTTATAAATGGTATCGACAATAACATTTGTCACAAACAATGATAGGCCTCACATACATTAGCTGAAGCTTAAAAAATGTGTTAAGAGAAATCTTCACATCAGTGTCACTCTCCATAAGATTATGGAATAACTCCACTTCACTAACTTGTGTTATGAGTTTCATAAACCCCTCTAGATATATGATGTCACACAATGTCTCTTCATTTGATGACACACGGGAATTCAAATGCCAAAACACTTTCACCCTATGTCTCACATTATCTAGAAGTCTATTTGGATAGGATTGTCTAGATATATTAGCATAACATATGTTCGTCATTATCATTTAATTGAATCCTACATTTTTTATGCCTCCATAGATTTTATCTAGATGTTTTGTACACTCTTAGCTGAGAGTTTTAAATTCTCTCAGTCGAGACTTCTTTCGGAGAAAAATTTCGGCAGTTAACATAAACCATATTTCATTGACATAAACCATATTTATGAAAAAATCTTGCATGAGAATTATAAATATCTTGATTGAGAATTTTTATGCTCTTATTAGAGATTTTTTCTAAGTCAAGGGTTTTTGGTCAATCAAAATTGGAAAAAATTTGCAATTTTCCAATTCCTATTCCATGCAAAATTTGAGACTTAGATGATGTTTTTGTACCACTAGATTTAGTTTTAAATATAGTTTCTAATGATATAAGAAATATTCATTTTCATGAAGAATTCATATTGATTATTAATTGTATACTAGGTTGTGTCACCGCAGATTTATGGAATTCTAAAAAATTAACTAAAATGAAAATTTCGTAACTTCAAAATTGAAACACCAAATCATTTGAATAATCACACAGGTATTCCTCGCTCTGTCCTGCTCAAAAATATTTTCAGATGACTTATTAATGATCACATTAAAAGTAAAATTGATGGATCACCAAATGCGTTGAAAAATCACCATTGTTTTCTTACCCTTTTTCATTAAATGATAAAAGATAATGATTGAATCTAAAAATTCCCCAAAAATATTCCATATCCTAGTGCAATATATGTAGACTGTGATGACATATTTTTTTCCCAAAATGAATCACTATCTCTAAAACTCTCATTGGTTGATTAAGTCACTCGTTATACTTTCCTGAAATTTTCAAGTATATGTAATTTGTAAACACCAAATTTATCCATATATATGTCCACAAAAATAAAAATAAAAATAAAAATATGAGTATGAAGGAAATGCAATTCTTTATAAATCTTGTTTTTAGAAGAAAGAAAAAATCTCAAAGAAAATATGAGTTTCTAGTGGTTGAAGCTGAAAAACCATAAATATTCACAATTTTGTACGTTGAAAATAAGTTAAAAGTGTTTCCCAATTTTGCATTTTCAGAAAGGAGCAGTTTTAGAACAACCCTCAATATGTAAAAGTATATTAGTGCTCTATAAGAAACTATGAACTATATCCCTTTCTAGAAAAAGAGTCTTGTTCATAATCAACAATTTCAAAGCATTTTTATGTTGCAGCGAGATGCTAATCATGTGTTTCCTCAATTTGGTGGCAACGATGGCTATCTTTGTGCTATAAAAATGGAGGGCACAATTGTAATTAGGGCATGATATTTATGAAGGGAGAGTGGAAAACCAAAAAAATTTGTTGTTCAGATAGTAATGGATTGTATAACATTATTATTTAGGGTTTTGAGATAGGAAGGAAAATATGGAGTATGGTGAGTTGAGGGTGGGAGGATATTAGAATGGAAATAAGATAATGAGGTAAGGTTGGGATGTAGGAGGATGATTGATAACATTCTTAAGGTTCAAGAAGGAGGATTGTGTAAATCCATAGGAATAATTTTTGAAAGGTACAACAAAAAGGAAAAAGCATATATACAACTTGATTTGTTGGAATATAGCATTATGAGAGATTTATTCTAGTGGGGTGATATCATACATTTTTTTTATTTTAAAAGAGTTTATAAGTGATTAGGAAATAATCATATTGATGAATTGAGGTGACATTTAAAGTGGTTTCCCAAGCGTACGTAAAAATAATTTAGGGTTATACATCACTATTTTTAACTAGAAATTGAGGGTGGTGTCGTTTTGCCTAAACAAGGTAATGAGGAGAGGGGTGCATTGTAGTGGACAGTTGAAGAAAGGATGATGGATAACATTCTTCAGGTTCGAGAAGGAGGATGGTGTAAATCCATAGGAATAATTTTTGAAAGGTACAAAAAAATGGAAAAGCATATATACAGGTTGATTTGTTGGAATACAGCATTATGAGACAGATTTTTTCTAGTGGGGGTGACATCATACATTTTTTCATTTTAAAAGAGTTTATAAGTGATTAGGAAATAATCATATTGATGAATTGAGGTGGTGTTTAAAGTGGTTTCCCAAGACTACATAAAAATAATTTAGGGTTATCCATCACTATTTTTAACTCGAAATTGAGGGTGGTGTTGTTTTTCCTAAACAAGGTAATGAGGAGAGGGGTGCGTTTTAGTGGAAAGTTGAAGAAAGGATCAAAATTCTTGAAATATGAGATATTTTTGGCTAAAATTTTTTAGGATAGTCATAGCCAATTGGTTTTTCACTTTTCATGAGTAAAAATAAGATATCAAAAGTGAAAAAAAAAAATCATGAGTCAAAATCAAAACCATCTCTAGATCAAGTCATGGAGGTATCAATGATGGTAAAAGCATTAGCAAAATTTTTCTGCAGAATTCATCCTAGGTGGTTACACACCTAATTCAATAGTCAGTATTTGTATATTTATTTAGTTGAATGTAAATGTTTGAAGAAGTATATTGTGAGAAACATTAAGTTGGGGCCACACCTTCTAACTAGTTTTCTGTAAGAAGAAAAACGTTAACACCATCAGTCTCCAAGCAAGCTTGGAAGTACATTTAGTCAAGATGTGGATCCATGATTTTAGTAATTTATCCTTTCCCAACATATTTTGGTAATGAAATGTTGGTATAGAAATGTAATTTAACTATGGTAAATCTAAACTAATGCCATAGCACATATATAAGATCATTGTCAATATCCTAAAAAATGTGATGGAGAGGGAATTTATCTCCAATAATTAAACCTTTTATAGGGATACATCGTGTGAAAGAGGTATGGAACATGCAATACTATACTCAACATATTTAAAGACTAAATTAAAGAATCACTAGGCTAAAGTGTTGGTGAAGGTAAGATCCAAAGAAATAGATGTAAGATGAGGAAGTTTTAAAGTGAGAGGGTAGTCTCAAAGAAGTAGAATTTTATTGTTAGAAGGTAGTTGATGGATATGTAGAACCATATCTACAATACAAATCATGTAGTGTGCGAGGGAAACCTTAGAAAATCCATAGAACATTGCTAAAATATGGTACATTTGGTGGGAATTCAACTAATAGAACCAAAATTTTATAGAAAAAGCGCTACATGAATACTTTTTTGGATTTCAAACTATGAAATGTTTAGTTTGGGGTGTACCTAAATGGAAGCAAATCTAAGTTAGATGATGTGTTGGGTGGGAGAGTGGCATACAAGAAACACAATGCTCATGAATGTTGGGAAGGATCTATGCAAAGAGCCAAATTCAAGCAGAAAGAAGACCTAATAAAACGTTCTAGTATGGAATGATGAGGAGAAATATGTGTAGTTTACAATTAAAGATAGAAACACTAAGAAATTAATATGATATAATAAGTAATTGCCAAAATTTAGTATCTCATGAAAGGTGTCTTTTTTGTTTCACATATTTTCCATAAATTAACTATTTAACCACTTGCATGTTTTTCAAAAGATAAAATAAATAATAAATTAAGTTCCTTTCACTTGCATATGCATGCAACTCAAAGATTGAAAAATATATAACTAATTATACAAGAACTATGATAGGTATATGAAAATGCAATCTTAAGAGTGATGTGTTGGTGGAATAACATCCTTAATCAGAGTCACCAATAATGAGGCATCCTTCTTGGGAGGTGTTCCTTCATTTTTAAATTCAAGCATGTTGTTTCATACACACCACAATAAATTGATATCTCTAAGAGAAAGGAATACATTAAAAGAAATGAAAATTTATATGAACCAAAATAAGGGATCAAATCTTAGTTTTTTTGTGGAGTAACAAAGATAATATTACCTTATAAATAAATAGTTGTGTTAATATATTTTTTTAAATTTAATATTGTGACCTTGCTAGTTTTGCATGATCATCAACTACTTATATCACTTGGAATACACCTAACTGACATGTCTTCAAAACCCCATGTCTAGCACCTTTAACAATACAACGTGTAAAAATT
Organism: Pinus tabuliformis; assembly: GCA_031772625.1. Lineage (NCBI taxonomy): Eukaryota > Viridiplantae > Streptophyta > Pinopsida > Pinales > Pinaceae > Pinus > Pinus tabuliformis. The sequence goes on along the minus strand of CM062816.1, from coordinate 1,342,487,975 downwards.
TTCACGTCAACATAGGTGGTATTAAATCATCACCACATACATGCATACTCAACCTAGCGATATATCATTTAAAAAAAACAACAGTGTGCTCCCAATATACAAAATGACACCTCATGCCTAAACATGAAAGTATGGAATATGGTGACCTGTATTGAAAATGGCTCTAATATACAAATGGCATATGCCCAAACATGTAAGTGTAGCATATGATGCAATACATAAAAAAATGGGTCTCATTGGTCATTCATTGACCAATTCCATCCTCACATGCATCATTATGGTTTTCCCTCAATTTTAAACACACACACACACACATATTGGAATGCTTACCTAGAATCCAAAAAAGATTTAGTTCATTGGCTTGACCCTCAATGTATACTAAGGATGAAAATTTTTTCTCAATATCACCTAAAAACATATCATGTGGTACCAAAATAGTAAAAAAATGAGGTTTTGGAAATATAAAAACATGTCACACTAGGAATACATTCACATTCCTAAGAGTGCATCCACATTCCTAAAAGTGCATGCATGTTCCTAAGAACATGCACATTTCCAAAAAAATGCACATACTTCTAAGCCATGTCGACATGGTATCCTAACTAGCATCGTAATTGGTGATCCAGGGCTTGCCCAAGCCTATACACCTAAGAATGTGCATGCTCCTAGGAATGTGCACACATTAATGCGAGAACACATTCTTTATGGTCCCATTTCCTTTTTGGGGCCATGATTATTGTGCAAGCACTCATAATAATATATGATGATGTCAATTTTACCAATTTTTTTTTACAAAAATAAGTCAATTTTCCCACGGAGCATAGAATAAATGGTGACAGGGTCATCTATTCTATTAAGACACTATGTGGTGTAAAGGTCACTGGTTTGAAACTTTGTTGGCAAAAATCTAGTTATGAAAAGGATTGGTTTGACACATGCTAGGTGTGATCCCTAGGTGATTTTGATGGCTTAGATGCCCCTAGGTTGTGACGACTCAAACCATAAGTTAGGTGTGAAAGTCATCTTAAGACTCACATAACTTAACAAACAAAAACACAATAATAAATCATTTAAATTTAACTTGGATTATTATGTAACCTAAACTTTATCGAACACATTTATCTTACTAACTATAAATAGCATAGGTCTTTTTATTATTTTTATTTTAAGAAATCTCTCAAAATGTCATGCAAAAACGAATGAATATATATATATATATATATATATATATATGATTGTATGCAGCAGCATCTCGTTTTGGAGGCTATAATCGAATTTTAATTTTAATACTCTATGACAACGACAAGAACGTGCTCTCTTTTGCACCCACAGACTGTGATTCGTTGTAATCAAGCACATGGATAGCTGTTTTTTTCCTATAGACTCTATATTAAATTAGATGATTAAAGTCTGTTCCTGCTCTTGTTTGATAAAAAAAAAATATTATCATACAAGTTTGAGTTTGTTGTTTGTGTTTGTTTTTGCTAAATTATGAGCCCATATAAACAGTTTTTTTAAGACAATATGTGAATAAACAAGCTTGTTTCTCTGTTTCAAATTCATTAAACCATGGTTTCCTTATTGTAAATATCAGTAGTCTCATGAAAGGATGTAGTTTGTTACGGAAAGCCCTTGAAAGAGTCGGTGGATAAGATAAGCTATTAGCGTGAATTTCTCAAAATTTATAACTCTAGATAAATTGGAGGATAATCGTTTTCAATATTGATTATTGTGTTTATTGAAAAGTTTGATTTTTGGCCAAAGTCGCATCGAATTGCCAATCAGAAACATAATATCATTTAGTTTAGTTGCATGAGAAATATACGAGGAAACCCATGCACATTGATGGAATCGAAGTTCAGTTCTCACTTTGTGATGGGAGGATTGACGACTAAAGTAGACTTTGTATCACTAATGATATGGTTGTTGAGAGAAATTGGTGGGGTTTAATGGTAAGTTTCACTGGGTGAAACCCACAAGATGAGGGTTCAAATGTCATTGAGTATATATATGACCTGTTATGTATTGTGCAGTTGTTAAGGCCTTTGTTGAGGCATAAGTTTGCTTTTGCGGTTCTTGAGGCATAAGTTTCATGCTATTGTGTGGCTTGCAGGACGTCTCAGCTTTTGTTGAGGCATACGTTTCCTGCTATTGTGCTCTCAGCTTTTGTTGAGGCATAAGTTTCCTGCTATTGTGCTCTCAGCTTTTGTTGAGGCATAAGTTTCCTGCTATTGTGCTTAGCCTTTGTTGACGCATAAGTTTCCTGCTATTGTGCTTAGTCCTTTTGTTGAGGCATAAGTTTCCTGCTAGACGTAGCCTAGCCTTTGTTGACGCATAAGTTTCCGGCTATTGTGCGGTTGTTGAGGCATAAGTTTCCTGCTATTGTGCGGCTTGCAGGCGGTTGCACATAGACGTAGCCTTTGTTGACGCATAAGTTTCCTGCTATTGTGCGGTTGTTGAGGCATAAGTTTCCTGCTATTGTGCGGCTTGCAGGCGGTTGCACGTAGGCTAGGTTTATAGTGGCAGCCAGTTAGACTTGATCCTGAGTCTGATCAGGATAACTCTCACCAGTTACCGATTATCCTAGATTTAAAAAAACAAAAACAGGATAACTCTCACCAGTTACCAATTATCCTAGATTTAAAAAAACAAAAACAAAAAAACCGGGAAAAATTCTTTTAGAAAAACTTCCATAGAATAAAGTGTATATGTGCGGATACTTTGCTGCTCTTTCGTTACATGCGGAAAATTAAAAGTTTCTTATTCAGTTTCACTAAAAAAAATTCTGCCTTCCGGTTTGCTGAGATTCACACACACCTATAAACATCTAATATTTACCAATTATATCTAATTCAATTGAAATCACAACAACTATTCCATTCTTTCTTTCAATCACCTGGGGCAGTATCGAATCCCTCTGAGTCGACCTACTCTACTGACCGGCATAACCATACTAACACTCGTTTCAGGGCTTTGGTATGGAAATTGTAGTGTCGCTGAAGAAATAGAGGCAATGGCTGCGGAAGGAATGGAGCTTTTTCGTTGAAGATTTTCTGACAATCCCTTGGTAATGTGGATCACTACACTCGTGTGCATAGGTAAAAATATCAATGTTAATCCAATCTTAAATTTGTTTTCAATTATAATCCAATTTAAATTATTGTCTAAGGTATGCAGGATGCCTTCAAAAACCATAAACTCTAGTTTATTGGTATTAAAAATATCAATCTTAATCCAGTCTTAATTTGTTTTCAATTATAATCCAATTTAAATTTGTTTTCAATTATATGTCTAAGGTATGGAGGATGCCTTCAAAAACCATAAATTTTAAGAGTTTATTGGTTAATTTAGGAGGTATACAGAAATAAGTGTTGAGGTTATAAATACGTTTTTGGAAAATATTTTGATAATCAACCAATTTACAAAATTGAAAAGTCAAAAAAAATTTGGAAACCAGATATATTTGACAATATTTTCTCCAATTCAAATAAAGCCATTGGTACAAATTTGTTGTAAAAAGATAAAAACTAATGAAGTAGCATATTATAACCTCGTATTTGTACTAAGAAAAGAGTTGGAAAACTATCTCCTCCATTACCTCCAATATTGAAACCTCCTCTCATTTCTCCTTTATGTAAACATAGAGTGCATAAATCAACATAATTGTAGAAATTAATTATAACTTTAAAAATTTAGCCTTGTACAATGAGGATATCCCATTTCTAGTGCCCGTTACTCCTCCACACAGTCACAAGAGCATAGTGATTGGTGTATTTTCATATGCTCTAATTTGATAGTAGTGAAGGTTCATGTAGTTGTTTTCTTTAAAAGGAGGTTGTTTTGGCCTTCAATGATATTTTCAAAAAACTCAAATTTGTACTTTATATCAACCACATATTCACCAGATGTCACTTACAAAAGGATTAAGGTTTTCTCAATTAGACCTTCCCATAATCTAAAAGATTTCTTTGATATTAGAACCCTCTTGAAGTAATGCCTCTCCATCATTTCTATGAAGGGCAAGGATTTTTTCATGCACTTCCTATACATGACTTGCATCAAGTACTTTACATGAAAGAGTTTTTTAAAACACTTGGTAGGCAATATTTGTTTCCATGTTTCTTTCCACCCAATAAAAACAATTATGCTTTTCTTTTAACAACTGACAAATAAGAATTTTATCAAACACATGGAAATCATCCTCTATTACTTTGGAAGCCATGTAAATGTACTAAGTTATCCCTATTAAAATAAGACCTTTAATCTAGCATACCAGTAAGATCAGCATTCTTCTCAATTTCCATCATCATTTATTAATCAAATTCAAGCACCCCTTAACCTAACCAACTCTATTACTGCTACTTTCAATCTCCAAATCTATTTGTATATTACCTCTGCGTAGCTTTCCATTAGTGTATAATTCAAAAGTTATGTTTAAAAATGAGATACCTTCAGCTCTAAGATTATACTAAGAAATGAAGAATTACAAAAACCAAGGAAAAAAGTAAAGCTAGCAAATTGATAGGTTCTCATATTCTTTGATATACCTGATCTCAAAATCAAACTCACTGAGAGGAGTCAACCATCTAGCTTGTCTTGCATTCAAGTTAGGTTGGTCAAACAAGTACCTTAGCCCACTCTGATCAATCATCAAAATGAACCTCCTACCAAGGAGATAATGTCTCCACGTCTTCATGCATGAATGACAGCTGCCAACTCAAGATTATGAGTTACATAATTCTACTGATGCTCATTCATATTTTGTGGTTCATAGAAAACCACCTGCCCTTCTTACATCAGGAAACCACCCAATGTTTCCTTGTAAGCATATGTGAAAACCACAAAGTCCTTATCAAGATTTGCAATCCTCAAAACTGGAGCAATGGTAACCAATTGCTTCAATAGATCAAAGCTAGGTACATAGTCAACATTCCATTCAAACTTATTTCCTGTCCTCTGGAAGGATGTGATAGGATAGCCAATCTTAGAGAAATTCTTGATGAACCTCCTATAATAACCTGCTAGGCCCGTGAATGATCTGACCTCATCCACATTCTTCATAGTTTTCCACTCCATGGCCTTAATCTTTTCTGGGTCCACTGCCATCCCTTCCTTGGAAACAACATATCCCAAGTAATGAATCTGGGACTAAAAGAAGCTACACTTGTTGATCTTGGCATAAAACTTATGCTCTCTCAATAATATTACTACTACTGTCAGATGCTCTGCATGATCCTCCTCATTCTTTGAATATACCAATATATCATCAACAAAAACTATCACAAACTTATCCAAGTAAGGGCACAACACATTGTTTAGCATACACATAAATATGGTTGGAGCATTGGTAATACCAAAAGGAACCACCACAAACTCATAGTTCCCATACCTTGTAGGAAATGTTGTCTTATAGATCTCTTCCTCTTTGATGTGCACCTGATGATATCCTGATCTCAGATCAATCTTTGAGAATATTGTAGCTCCCTTCAACTAGTCAAACAAATCCTTAATCTGAGGTAATGGATACCTGATCTTGATGATCACCTTATTTAGCTGCCTATAATCAATGCACAATATGAGAGTATCATCCTTATTCTTTACAAAAAACACTAGTGCTCCCAAAGGAGAGATACTTGGCCTTATGTATCCCTTATCAAGAATCTCTTTAAGCTACAACTTCAGTTCCACCAAATTGGGCGTGCTCATCCTATAAGGTTCCTTAGATCTTGGTGTTTCTCTTGGCATCAACTCAATAGAGAAGTCCACTTCCCTATGAGGAGGCACTCTAGAATTTCTACAGGAAACACATCCTGAAACTAGTGCAAGATATGATACCTCCTAAGGACTTCATCATCCTCATCCTCCTTCTCTTTGTCACTAGAAACATGTACTATAAATAATGAACATCCTTTCCTTCAACTATTCTTAGCTTGCATGGTTGTAACCATCCTCAATTATGTAGGATTCTTCTTCCCTTGCAAGACTTTCTTTTCATCCAAGCACTTAATGGCCTTGTCATAGTAATCCACCTTGGTCCTATGAATAAACAACCAATCCATGCCAAAAAACATGTTGTATGCACCCAATGGAAGAAAATTCAAGTTTGTTGTTGTAGGTATGCCATTAAGCTCAAATACATAAGACTTCACCCAATGATGAACTCTTCTCTTGGTCCCTGTAGCCAACTACACCAACCAGGATTCTGCATGCACTTCCTTATCCAAATGGAATAAATCCACCAATTCAAAACTAATATAGATATAATTCGATCCAGGATCAATGAAAATAGAAACAACTTGATCAAAAATCTTACCTTCCATCTTGATAATGGATTCTTGGTAGTCTTCTTTCCTTTTATCAATTGTTGCATACATCTGAGGAATGCTTTAACTAACATGCCAACGTGTCTACACCTCCTAAGCATTGTAGATTTGAGGCTTTCCACCCTAATACAAAGGATAATCTCTCTTGTCATGATCTCCACCACAAGTCTAACACTTCGAAGGTTCTCTACCACTTCCTTTATTCTACTACTCCCCAGGCTGAGACCCACATCCTTTCTCAGTTGCATTAGAATTCTTATGAGGAGTCATATTTTCCTTGTCACTTTCATCTTGAGATCTTCTTTGCTTCTTGGGCCATTTTCCTTTAGTCGTCTCATTACCCTTCCAATCACACTTGAAGTCAAGCTTGTGCTCTATTTGTTCATAATAATGCTTCAAATTTCCTATGGCTTCCTCCAATGACTAAGGCTCATCAAATCCAATCTAAACTTTGAATGATAATGGAAATCCACCAATGAACCTTTAGATCTTTGTTTTCTAATCCTTGATATATGGAAAATATCTCAACAACTCTAGAAATTTGGTTGTATATTCTTCATCTAACATGGAACCCATCCCCAGCTCACAAAATTCCTTGGACTTTCCATCATAATACCTCTTAGATAGGTACTTCTTTCTTAAGAGTCTTTCAAATTCTTCCCAATACATCTTCTCTTCCCTAATGCCCCTGACATGCTTGACATTTTCCCACAAGATATATGATTTTCCTTTGAGATAGAAGGTATCTATCTTAGATTTTATATTCTCTAAGTAATCATGAAGTCTGAAATTTTTTGTCATTCAAAGCAGTGATGCTTCTACACCTTCTAATATAGTCATATCACCATAAAAGGTAGGAGTAAACTTTCTTGGATTCTTCTAGAAAATACCCCTTCTCACTCCTCCTATAATGAAGTTGGTGTTGATGTCTCCTAGAAGTAGAGATAGAATAAGGTCCATGAGTAATAGCCCTCCTCTTAGGTGTATCCAAGAGTTTTTAACTCTTGATTGTATCATCCCTGTCCATCCAATACTTTTTCTGAGACTAGCTTCCATCTACACCAATAGTATTTTATTTCTACCTATCTCCATGATTGGTCCCCAGATATCCATGTTTGTATAAATCTAAAAGGCTTTGAAGGATAAATACATTAACCTTAGCTTCCTTCTCTTGATCTTTTGCAAGCCTTTCCTATGCTTTAATCAAACTCTCATTATTAGCTTTACAAATTATGATCTATGCCTTCAAACTCCTTAATGTATCTACTAGATCAGGAGAGTCCCCCTCTCCCTGTTTTTCAACTAAATTCTCTTTTGATCTGTATGGGGAGTCATATGAATTTTAATCCACCATTCTTCTCTTCATCTCTTGGCCTTCTATTTTCCTACAACATATCGTTGTTAGATAAAATAAAATCCATAATTAAATGCATTACCTCAACTTATTCTTGGTGAGGCTATTACATATACACAAGTCAATCTAGATTAGCATAATACATACTAATATGAAAACATAGCATGCACATGGATATAATAGAAATAAAAATAAATAGATGACATGTTAGGAAACCAACTCACAAAAAGATAGAAAAGATAGATCAACGCCTTAGAATTCAGCCTCTTCGAGGGGGAAACCTCTTTTACATTACACAAATGAACAATTCTTGGATGATATAAATGACTAAACCTCCCTTCTATATATAGGAGTCTAAGGGGTCACAATGTAATCAAGCTGACATAACAGTAATAACATAAGGGCACAAAAACAACAATAGTGGGCTTCTATGGGGCATACTAATAACAACATGGGGACAATAGGGGCACAATAATAACAATAATTGATACAATGATTTTTCCTTCCTCATCAAGTTCTGGAAATATTGTTTGAATTGGGAGCTTGTCATCTACAACCTTCTTTAAACATGAAATATGGAAAATTGGGTGTACTCGGGAAGCTGCAGGAAGCTCCAATTTGTATGCCATAGTACCAATATTTTGCAACACCTTGTACAGACCATAATACTTTGGTGATAATTTATTATCCTTCTTAGCTTGCTTGATGGACATTTGTTTATATGGTTGTAGGTCTAGGAATACCCAGTCACCTACATCAAAACTTCTTTCGTTGTGATGTTGATCTGCCTGTTGTTTCATTCTATTATGCGCCAACGTGAGGTTATCCTTTAAGAGTTCCAGAACTTGTTGTTGATGCTCGATGTGATGTTACACTGCTTGAACCTTAGAATTTTCTCTTAAATATGATGTGATGGATGGTGTATAATATCCATAAAGTGCCATAAATGGGGTCATTTTTGCTGCAGTATGGAAGGAAGTGTTATACCACCATTCAGCCAGAGAAAACCATTTGACCCATTGTGTCTATTTATCAGATACAAATAAACAAAGATATCATTCCAAACATTTGTTTACTATATCAGTTTGCCCATCATATTGAGGATAATAAGATGAGCTATGAGCTAACTGAGTACCGAGACAAGAAAATAATTTTGTCCAAAAATTTCCAGTGAAAATGGGATCTCTGTCACTTATAATAATCTTTGGGTTTCCATGTAGCTTTTGAATTGTTTCCATAAATGCAGTAGAAATTGTACTGGATTTAAATGGATGTGATAATGCACAAAAGTGTGCATACTTGGTAAGTTTGTCAACTACCACCATGATGACACTCTTTCCTTCGGACTTGGGTAAAGCTGTGATAAAATCCATTGAAACCTCCTGCCAACATTAGCTTTGAATGCATAAAGGTTGTAATAGACCTAGGGTCTTAATTGTTTCAACTTTATTTTGTTGGCAAACCAAACATTCCGCCACAAACTTTTGAATATCTTATTTAAGGCCATCCCAAAAAAATTCCTTCTTGACCCTGTGGTAAGTTGTTAAAAATCATGAGTGCCCTCCTAAGGGAGAAGTGTGAAATTCCATAAGAATCTTTTGTTTGAGTCAGGAATTCTTACATAGGTATAAGCGATCATTGTACCATAACAAATCATTTTTCCAGCTAAATGTATCAGATGTATTGGGATCTTGTTGTACCTTTCGAATGAGTGCCCACACTTCTTCATCCTTCTTCCATTCCTTCCTTTCTTCTTTTATCCAATATGGTTGGATAATAGAAATGGTGCACAAAAATGCTTCCACATCCTCATCCTTTCTTGAAATTGCATCTGCCACAACATTTTGCTTCCATTTTTTGTAGATGATTTCAAAGTCATAACCCAACATCTTTGTGACCCATTTTTGTTGCTCTTCAGAGGATAATCTTTGTTCTAAAAAGTATTTAATACTATCATGATCATTTTTTACCTTGAAGTCTCTTCCCATTAGGTAGGGTCGCCATTTTTTAAGTGCCTGTAGTATTGCCAACATTTACTTCTCATAAATAGCTTTGTGTAAATACTTTCCCTTGATTGGAAGACTTTCGAAACCAACGGGTCTTTCATCTTGCATTAAAACAACACCAATTCCAATTCCTGAAGCATCAAATTCCACAATAAAGATTTTTGTGAAGTCCGGTGTAGCTAAGACCGGTGCTTGGCACATTGCCTCTTTAAGATGTTCGAAGGCCTTTGTTTCTTCTGGAGTCCATGAAAATGCATCTTTCTTCAATAATGTTGTTAGAGGTGTTTCTATTCTCCCATAATTCTTAACAAGCTTGCGATAATACCCTGTCAACCCGAGAAATCCTCGCAGATTCTTTATGGATGTGGGGATTTTCCATTCCTTAATGGCTTTAATTTTTCTAGGGTCTACCTTAACACCTTCATGAGATACAATATGACCAAGATATTCCACCTCTTGTACTCCAAAGAAACATTTGGAGCTTTTTGCATATAATTGTTTCTCCTTCAATAGTTTGAGCACCCCGTCAACACGTTCAACATGATCCTTCCAAGACTTGTTGTAGATTAGTATATCATCAAAAAATACTGACACAAATTTTCTACGGAAGGGTTTGAAAATGGAATTCATCAAATCTTGAAATGTAGAAGGTGCATTGGTAAGGCCAAAAGGCATGACCAAAAATTCATAATGACCCTCATGAGCTCTAAATGTTGTTTTCAGAATGTTTAGTATTCGTTCTGATTTGATGGTATCCTGAATGAAGATCCAACTCGGTGAAGTAAATTAATCCATGCAATTCATCCAATAATTCATCAATCACAGGAATGGGAAATTTGTTTTTAAGAGTGAGCTTGTTGAGCTCCCTATAATCTGGACACATGCACCATGATCCATCCTTCTTGTGCACCAATAATACTAGAGTAGAGAAAGAACTTTGACTAGGTTGAATTATACTAGCCTCTAGCATTTCTACAACCATATGTTCAATTTCACTCTTTTGGGCATAGGGATATCTGTATGGCCTGATGTTTGGAGGAACACTTCTTGGAATCAAATGAATAGCATGATGATGATCATGAATAGGTGAGAGACCTTTGGAGGTCTCAAATACCTTGGAATGATTGTCCAATTCTTTTTGGATATCTGGATAAATAGATGATTTCGATGTGGGAACCTCTAGTGAACATAATTGTGCAATTACACCTCATTGTTCCTTATTTAGAAGTTTTTTCATACCGTTAGAGTTTATTATCTTTCTCGGTTTCCCTACAATACCCCTTAATTCATCTTCCATTCCTTCCGCACAAAATTTCATGAAAGGTTCTTGAAAATTAAAAGCTATTATACCCAAGGATTGTAGCCATTGGACCCCTAGTACAACATCAGCACCACCCATTTGAATTGAAAGCATTGGGCTATTCAATACATATTCTCCCATGGATAGCTTGATATTATGGCACTTTCCAGAGTAATTTATGGTTCCTCCACTTGCAACCATCACTTGACACTCTGGTGCTGGATATAGGAAGCAATTCAATTCCTTTGCTATTTTATAATGAATAAAATTATGGGTACTTCCTGAATCAATCAACACTATTACCTTTTTCTTCTTAATATGTCCTTCTATCTTGATAGTTTGAGGAGCGGTAATTCCAGCCAATGCATTACCAGATATGGTTAGATTCATTTCTTCTTTATCTAGGGTTTTTTCCTGGAGTATATCCTCTTCTTTTGACATTTCATGTTCCTTTTCTTCCTCCTTTTCACAATCTATGTAGAATAATTTCTTCTTAGCACACTTATGACCTTTAGTATATTTGCTATCACAACTGTAACAAATCCCTTTTGCTCTTTTTTCTTCCAATTGTTGTGGTGTCAAACAAGGATAATTTTAGGGGTGAATGTTCGCCCTTTGGCGAAATTAAGGGGTTTTAAATTTTTAGTGGGCGAATATTTTGTATCATAGTACATTTTTACAAATCACCTCAAATAGCCCACCTTATTTTAAGGGAGAGGGTAAAAAAGGTAAATTTAGCCCTTGAAATTAGGACTTACAACCTTCCATTCACCCATTTTCAAGAATAGGTTTTATTTAAGTGAATCCATTCGCCCATTTTCAAGAATAGGTTTTATTTAAGTGAATCCTATGGGCCAAATACCATATTTATAAAAGAGGTATGGTAAATTAATAAAAATATAAATAAATGAGAGGTATGGTAAATAAATAAAACATTTTTTATATTTACTCCATAAGTCACCTTATATACATGTAAGAGTGTAAACAAATAAAAATATAAGTAAAGTGGAGGTATGGTAAATAAATAAAACGTCTTTTTATACTTACTCATAAGGTATGGTAAATAAATAAAAATATAAATAAACTAGACGTATCGTAAATAAATAAAACCTCTTTTTATATTTAGTCCATAACCCTCGTTCTATTTATGAAGGCCAAATACCATATTTGTAAAAGAGGTATGGTAAATTAATAAAAATATAAATAAACGAGAGGTATGGTAAACAAATAAAACATTTTTTTATATTTACTCCATAAGTCACCTTATATTTACGAACACTCAAAAAATGGGTTATATTTAGGTGAAACCTATGGCCAAAATACTATGGGACAAATACCATGGACTAGATTGTTAGTAATACCATGCAAAAAACCATTATTAAACCTAATATTAGAATTAATAAAAATAAAAATGGCACATGGTATTGACCCATGGTATTCACCTGGAATGTAGCCTATTTAAATGGGGGAATTAAACCAGCATGTAGCCTATGCTAAGATTCACTAGGACTTTACAAAGTTTTATTATTTAGTGAAAGACTCGCCAAGATCTTACAAGATTTTATAATTGAGTAAAATATTCGCCATGCCTGGTGAGAGATTCGCCAAAAAATTATATATACATATTATATTATTGATAAAATCGCCTTCCATTTTTCTTATATACCATGGAGATTCGCCCATTTATTATATTTATAAATTTAGGGGGGGTTCTTAAAATTTTCCCTGGTGTCGACCTTGTAGGTTGTCGAAGGCTATGAACAACAACACTTCCATACTTATAGTTGTGAGTGGTAGGCTTCCTCGTTGCCATAATTTTGCTTTCCATTTTTCTTGCTAACCTAAATGCCTTCTCTAATGAATCAGGTTCCCAAAGGCGAACCTCATGTTGGATATTATCTTTTAAAGTCCCTATGAACACATCAATACTATGCTCCTCTTGAATATCTTTTACCCTTATGTTTAATTTTTGGAAGTCCACAATGTGCTCCATCATTAAACCCTTTTGTTTCAGATTTATCAATTGGCTAAAAAAGGTGTTGCTTTTTATATCCTCATAATGTGCTATCATTTCTTCTGTAAAAATTTCCCAAATGACAATTTGTTTACGAGAGCAGAGCCATCAGTACCATACAAACTGATTTGGTTCCAAATATAAAGTTGCAATATGTACCTTTTGTGTCTTTTGCACATTATGTATATTGCAAAATTTCTCCGTATATAGTATCCATGTTCCGAGATCCTTGCCATCAAACTTCCTCATATTGATTTTTGGAACATGGTGGATCTTTAATCCAACATTAGAGTCTATGAAATCATGATTAATTTTTCTTTTTTTCTCATCATGAGTTTCCTTTACTACCCTTTCACCATTAGTGACCATTTCTTGTAGCAACTTATTCAAATTCATCCTCAATTCTTCCATCTTATCGTCCATGCCATTCATCTTAGCTTCTATGCCTTTCTTTAAAGCATCCATCTTAGCTTTCACACCATCCATCTTAACTTGCATGCCATTCATATTAGCTTCCGCATCATTCATCTTGGCTTCATTTACCTTTAGTGAGAGTGAAATTTGTTGTACTTGGTCTTGCAATTTTGATATATCATGTTGCATTTTTTCCTCTTCTTCACGATTCATGCTAGAGCTTTCAGGTTGCTTACTAGGTGTTTCCATTTTATTTCTTTGGGGCATTAATTAATGCTAATAATTCTTCACTATTCCCTTTGAATTCCTTCAAACTAATTTTTCAAACCAATCTTATGCAAAATTCAAAAAAACTACACACCTTTTTTTTCACTTTCTAAGATCTTGATATTGAATCTGTTGTATCTTTGTAAATGCAAATCTTGAATATCTGAAATCTCATCCTGCGTAGCCCTTTGAGTCCTCTTTCTAACCCCACAAGTTTGATTGAGATTGGATTCTCCAAGGAAGCGTTATGCTAAATCTCCCACGGTGACTTGATTATAGAATAGTTCAGTCGAGCGAACTTGTACGATGTTCCACATGTCACTGTTTCGAACTTAGTACCTGAAACTTATGCACAGAAAACTACAGGTTGTCCTCTTTCTAAAAATTCTTACGAAATTTCAATCTGATGCTAAAAAAATGTTATGATGATTTTCCACAGTCACCTGTTTGGAATGTAATTCGGGAGTCTGCAAAAACGCCAACTTCCTCAGATCATATCTCTATGAATATAGTGAGACAAGCTTGGAAATTCAGACCCCAAGTTCAAAATGATTTTGGCCTAAATGGGTTTTTTTTTTTAGCTTCTGAAACATCGCAGAAAAAAAGTTATAGCGAAAATTCCACGAGGACCTGTTTGGAGCATTGAAACCCTAGAATCCAAAGCTCTGTTACCAAATGTTAGGAAACAAACTCACAAAAAGATAGAAAAGATAGATCAATGCCTTATAATTCAGCCTCTTTGAGGGGGAAACCCCCTTTACATTACACAAGTGAAAAATCCTTGGATGATACAAATGACTAAACCTCCCTTCTATATATAGGAGTCTAAGGAATCACAATATAATCAAGCCGACATAACAGTAATAACATAAGGGCACAAAAATAACAATAGTGGGTTTCTATGGGGCATACTAATAACAATATGAGGACAATAGGGACACAATAATAACAATAAGGGATACAATGACAATAGTAATGGGGAATCACTAGTATTATAGGGGCCTAACATGACATGCATGCATAGTAAACATATATAAAATTGACATACATGCATAAAAATATGCATTTACCCCAATGTCTAGTGTTTTGAACTTGCTCTGATACCACTATGTAACACCCCACCCCACATTTACCTACTTTCACAAGCCCACTAGGGTAAACATGAGTTAAGAGTTATTATGCATGACCTAAAATCCAAGATCAAGTTTTGGAAATGGAGTCGACATGTTCAAAACCTTCTGCAACACCTAGAGACACATGATCATACTACCATCAGCCTCTCTTTTCAAGTGATTGCTTTTGTTGAACTGGAACCCCTCTTCAACCTTGTTTTGTAGCCCAACCGCACACATGAAGGACAGTCCATGCGGCTAGAGGCCTTTAGGCACATGCATAACCCATACCCTATGCGGTTGCACCCACATTTCCTTAGTTCTGTGCATGCATCCATGGACTCAAATCTAAATTTTTAGGGCTAGCCTATAGGCCAAATGACCATATTTGTCCATAAATTTCCATAATTTTGTCGATGATAATTACAAGTCTACATATTCTATTTTTAGGCTCATATTTTCCCAAGCTTTCCCAACACATATAAATCATTTATAAAAACACTTGGTGAGAATGGTACCTATGGCTCATGAATTCATAATTGTTCATTGTTTTATTAGATTCATCAGATGCTCATCAAGAAGGCTTACTGCCCTCTCAAGATAGTTGCAACAAACCCTTATTATCTTATGCCTTCATATAATTATTCAATAACTATTCTAACCATAAGCAAGATCAATAACAAGAGCATATTATATAACAAGAAATATACCATGCATGTAACCAACATTTAACTAGCATGATGACATGAAAAACCATTCATATATTCACATATTAAACCAAAACTTATGCTCATTGATCTCAATAAATAATAACACATACTAATGTATCCATAATGCCAACCAAGTCAAGGACTTCCACGTACCAGCTGACCATAGATTGGGACTGAACCAAATATTTCTTCCAGCCCAATCACCCCATGTGATATTCCAAGCATGAATGTGGAACAACATGGGATAAAGCAAAACATAATCAAATGGGGAATCTAGAGGTTAAGCCATCTCCACCCTCAAGCCACAGTGGTCTCACCTAAACTAGTCTAGAGATCACCAAAACCAATACAAGTTTGGATGCCTCTGAATTTCTTCACCATACCTAGAGGAACTTTCCTATCTTCACCCACCTAGAAAGAGCTTCCAAGGGAAAACCATCTCCACCCTAAACCCTTGGAATTTTCCTAGCATGACCTCAACCAAGATCCAAAATCTATCGATAATCTAAGTTCAACCAAATAGAGAATCCCACTACGTCATGGCTATCTAGGAAATGGTATAGGGAAGGATGTATGTGACTGTCACTCCACAAAAATCCCATGCCAATGATAGAAAAATCATCAATAAACCAATGCATGGACCATGCATTCAAATCCCAAAAGATAATCACACATGCAAACTATTACCTACAAAAATCCTCTTTTTGGGTGCTCTTCCTCTACTTGGTTTTTTTCTTTTCTTACCGTTATCCAAGTCTTTCTCTTGGTTTCTACATGATCTCCTCTTCCACTGCTTGCCTTCTGTGCTTGTTCCTTGCTTGTGTCTTCCTTGTTTCTGAGTGCTCTCCCTTGCTCTTTTCCAAAGCTGAATCAATGGTACAATGAAGTCTCTCTCATTTCTTTTCTTTTTTTTTCCTTTTCCTTCATTTTTCATTACATTCATATTATTTTTAAGATTTTCTCCTTTTCTTGTCTCTTCCCCTTCCCCACTTGATGAAGTGGAATTTCTTTCATTTTCTTTTATTTCTTTTGCACCTTGCCACATGTCCTTGCTAGCCTGTAGTAAATAATTTGTCATTTATTTCCCTGTGCCTCTTGCCAATGTTGATGTCAATTTCCATAGACAATAATTAATTAACCACAAGTGGATCCCAATGTAATTTTTTCCCCTCCTTCAGCATGGAATATGTATCTCGTGACCTTGGTGTGATTTATTTACATGGAGACTTAACTCGGGGTTGTTATAGTTCAACATTCAAATCAAGTACGTATGTACAACTCATAAATGTGTCCTCCCTCTCCAACAATCACTCCCAACTCTTTAACATTGGATATTAGCATTCCAAGATTGAAAATAAACCTTAGAAAATAACCATAATTCATCCCCTTCAACAAAAAATATGACCATGGCTTATTACTCAAATAAGAAATGATAACTCAGCCTATTAAATAGTAGAAAATAGATCATTTTAAGCGAACTCATCCCGCTCAATAGAACTTGGCCCTTTTAATTACTAAAATTGGCACTCATGAATATATAACTCAACCCCACAAAAAGAGTAAACTCATTCAACAGTAATAGAAGGCAAACTCAACCAATAAAGAGAGCCCTCAACTTGATATGTGAAGGAAAAACTCTACCTCTTAAAGGTATATGCTCTGCCTTCGGTGTAGCTCAACACTCAGCATATAAAGATGTAGAATACCAAAGTCAAAATATAAAGTCAACTGATAACACCTTTGACTTACTTCTTTCTTCTAATGCCTTCTTCTTCATCCACAATGAAGTGCAATGTCAAAATTTGAGTGGTGTTACTCGAATACTAGTTAGGGTGAATAGTTTTAACACCAAAACCAACAACCAGAATGATGGCTTCCAAAACCCTAGTCTATTCCTCAAGAGCTCTCCAAAATTCTATTTTTTAAGTGAAAAAATGTAAGAATGAGGAGAGACTCCTCAGTTCCTGTTTTTTACAGCTCACTTGAATCTTTTTGTACCTCTTTACCTTTTATTGTGTTGAGAGGCACTCTACATCCCAGTAGATTTAAGCCACTCCACTAGCTGAATTAGTAGACTTTACTGCAATGAAGTGAGCTACCTTGCTCAACCTATCAATCACAACCATGATGGAGTCATGTTGCCTCAATTTCCTTTGAAATATTGTAATGAAATGCATGGAAATGACCTCCCATTTCCATTCTGGAGTCGGAATAGGATATAATAAACCAATTGGATATTTGCATTTAGCTTTCACCTGTTGACAATCCAAGCACTGAGCAACAAACTCAACCACCTATTTCTTCAAATTAGGCCAATATTACAACTTCTTGATAGTTTTCAAAGTCTTCTAGTATCTTGGGTGTCCTAAATATGACTAGACATTAAACTCTTTCAAAATAAGCTTCTTTAATTCACTATTATTAGGCACATAGATCTTGCTCTTGAATCTCATTTGTTGTGAAGTGATACTCCTCATTCTTATCACCTTGCTACTATAATCTTTGCTTCAACTTCTCGTACCTTTAAAAATCTATCCCATAGGAGCTCACAACTGAAATATGATTCACCTACACTCTCCTACTAAGAGCATCCGCAACCTAGTTCTCCTTTCCTTTGATATACTCGATCTCAAAATCAAACTCACTGAGAGTAGCCAACCATATATCTTTCCTTGCATTCAAATTAGGTTGGTCAAACAAGTACCTCAATCCACTGTGATCACTCATCAAAACAAACCTCCTACCAAGGAAATAATGCCTCCACATCTCGAATGCATGAATGATAGCTTCCAAATAAATACCATGAGTCACATAATTCTACTTATGCTCATTCAACTTTTGTGATTCATAACAAACCACCTCTGCTTATTGCATCAAGACTCCACCCAGTCCTTCCTTTGAAGAATTTGTAAAAACCACAAATTCCTTATCAAGATTTAAAATCCTCAAAACTAGAGCATTGGTAGGCGATTTCTTCAATAGATCAAAGCTAGCTACACACTCAGTAGTCCATTCAAAATTATTTCATGTCCTCTACAAGGATGTGATAAGATAGCCAATCTTAGAGAAATTCCTGATGAACCTCCTGTAATAACCCACTATTCCCATGAATGATCTGAACTCATCCAAATTCTTCAGAATTTTCCACTCTATGATAAACTTAATCTCTTTTGGATCCACTGTCATCCCTTCCTTGGAAACAACATGTCTCAAGTAATGAATCTGGGACTAAAATAAGCTACACTTATTGATCTTTTCATATAACTTATGATCTCTCAACAATCTATGATATTGTTGCGAGATGTTGTGCATGATCCTCCTCATTCTTTGAATATACCAATATATCATCAATAAAAACTATCACAAACTTATCTAGGTAAGGGCGCAACACATTTTTCATCATACACATAAAGGTGGTTGGAGCATTGGTAAGACTGAAAGAAACCACCACAAACTCGTAGTTCCCATACCTTATATGAAACGTTGTCTTATATATGTCTTCCTCTTTGATGTGCACCTGATGATATCTTGATCTCAGATCAATATTTGATAATAATGTAGCTCACTTTAGCTAATCAAACAAATCATTAATTTGAGGTAATGGATATTTGTTCTTGATGATCACCTTGTTCAAATTCCTATAACCAATGCACAGTCTAAGAGTACCATCCTTCTTCTTTACAAAGAACATTGATGCTCCCCAAGGAGACACACTTGGCCTTA
The DNA here is from genome assembly GCA_031772625.1 of Pinus tabuliformis. Classification (NCBI taxonomy): domain Eukaryota; kingdom Viridiplantae; phylum Streptophyta; class Pinopsida; order Pinales; family Pinaceae; genus Pinus; species Pinus tabuliformis. The sequence goes on along the minus strand of CM062816.1, from coordinate 1,342,468,752 downwards.
TGTATCCCTTATCAATCATCTATTTAGGCTACAAATTCAATTTCACCAACTCGAGCGTGGTCATCCTATAAGGTGCCTTAGATGTTGGTGTTGTTCCTAGCATCAACTCAATAGAGAAATCAACTTCCCTCTAAGGAGGAAACTCTAGAATCGCTACATGAAACACATCTTGAAACTATATCAAGATAGGATACCTCCTTAGGACTTCATCATCCTCATCCTCATTCCCTTTGTCACTATAAAAATGTATTGTGAACAATAAACATCCTTTCCTATGACTGTGCTTTGCTTGCATGGTTGTAACCATGCTCACTGATGTAGGATTCTTCTTCCCCTGCATGACTTTCTTTTCTTCATCCTCATCCAAGCACTCAAAGGCCTTGTCATAGTAATCCACCTTGGTCCTGTGAATAAACAACCAATCAATACCCAAAAGCATCTTGTATGCACCCAAAAGAAGCAAATTCAGGTTTGGTGTTGTAGGTATGTCATTAAGCTAAAAAATATAAGACCTCCCCCAATGATGAACTCTTCTCTTGGTCTTTGTAGCCAATTGCACCAACCAAGATTCTGCATGCACTTCCTTACCCAAATGGCACAAATCCACTAGTTCAAGACTAATATATCTATAATTTAATCCAATATCAATCAAAATAAAAACAACTTGATCACAAATATTACCTTCCATCTCGATAATCAATGCTTATTAGTCTTCCTTTATGTTATCAACTACTGCATGTATCCTAGGAATGTTATAACCTACATCCCAAAGTGTTTGTTCCTCCTTAGCACTGTAGATTTGAGGCCTTCCACCCTCATACAAAGGACAATATCTCTTGTGATGATCTCCACCACAAGTCGAACACTCGAAGGTTCTCTGCCACTACCTTTATTCTACTAGTCCTAGGCTGAGACCCACATCCTTTCTTAGTTGCATTAGAATTCGTATGAGGAGCCATATTTTCATTGTCACTTGCATCCTGATATCTTCCTTGCTTCTTGGGTCAATTTCCTTTAGTATTCTCATTACCCTTCTAGTCACGCTTAAACTCAAGTTTATGCTTATATTGTTCATAACAATGCTTCAACTTTCTGATGGCTTCCTCCAATGACTGACTCATCAAAAGTAATCTAGTATTGGAATGATAATGGAAATCCACTGATGAAACTTTGGATATTTTCCTTCTCATCCTTGATTTATGGCACATACCTCAACAGCACTAGAAATATGGTTGTATATTCTTCGTCTAACATGGAACCCATTCTGAACTCATAGAATTCCTTGGCCTTTCCATCATAACACCTATGTTGTAGCAGCTACAAAACCCTCTAAAATTTTGGCTTGCACTCAAATTTTGGAGCCCTCCTTGGTCTTTCCCTTCATTGTTGCAAACACTTAATCTCATTTCATTAGCTTTCCTAAAGTCCTTTGACCCCTTTTTCTTGTTGGATCAACTATCATCTTTTGGCATGTTTGACTATTTTTCCATTCGTGTGGACCTTTTGTGGCAGTTTCAAAGGTTTTTCTTTGTGTATATGATTTGTCCTAGCTATTTAAACATCCATCACACTCATACACAAAGTTTTGGGCAGTGTCGCACAAGTGTCGTCACAGTCATCCTAAAGTCTATCTCAAGTGTCGCACTTGTCGCTTCTCGTTATGAGAGAGTCAAACAGAGGGAAATGTTTTCTTGGATATTTGGAGGTCTATCTTGTCGCGTCGTCAAAATATGCTAAGTGTGTGATCACAATTTCAAGTTCATCACAATTCTAACTTTCTCCCGCACTTAACCATTTTTTCGAAAATCTTCCCGACCGAGCACCTCAGCTTCACCGGACCTCAAGTGAACTACCCACTATGCATTCTCAGCCCTCAATATTGTGACCATGTTGTCTGGAACTACGTAACGCATAGTCACTTTCCTCCAGGGCAAGTGCATTAAGAAATTCCAAAGATCTGCAACCTTCCTTGAACCCCATAATTGCATAGCAGTTCCTCTGAGTCTGACTTCACTATGCACTTCTCACTTTCAGTCCTCAATATTTTCCCCTTGCCTACTAGAACCCCACAATGCGTAGAGAACCTAGCCTCCCTTGGCCTCCATAACTACGTATAGGTGTCCCCCAGTGTCCTCCCTTAGTCGAAGCTCACTAATCTCAAGAACTACGCAGATTTGTCCTCCAAGTCTCTCTACTTCCCAATCTCCCTTGCCTCTGAAAATTATGCAAATCTGTCTCCCATGGTCCCATCCTACATAAGCCATTGTTTGCCTAAACTGTGCAATCTTAACTCCCAGTGGCCACTGGGAACTTTTTCTCCCCAATGAGGATTGTGCTCAAAAGTTCCTCAGTCAAGCCTGAGCTGCGCTCTACGCAGTCTCAATGATCAGCCTTGTTAGTGTGAAAATTCTTGGAAGGTGTACCAAAAATACTTCACTTAAGTCACTAGGTGACAAGCGACCCTAACAACAAGTTGATGGTTGTTGTTGTCTTAGATATCTAAAACAAATAGAAAACTTGTAGTGAAAGAAGATATAATCCAAAACAAAAAGCAACAATATAAAGCATCCAGTATAATAACTCAATTAGAAAGACTATTTTAAATGAAGAAATCTTTTATTGATAACACCTGGTGACGGAGATCTACAGATTGGTCTATAAGTTCCCGTCTGTGAGATGGGTACTTTGATATCCTTGATGCTACAGAAAATAATTCTATCTCTCAATATGTGAAAAACCCAAACAAAAGTGGATAACTCAAAATGGGAGCTTAAGAAAAATGACAATAATGTTGACGATGATTATGATCATGTTTAAAAATTAATGAAAACCCCTCCTTTATGTAGAAAAGTATGGAGTTAATCTCAAAAATGGAGAATAATAAAATATTATTAACCAAATTCAAATCTAACTACTTGGAATACTTTATTATATTTATAGGAGAGGGAAAAGGTATTTAAAATGGTTAAATACCTTTATTTAGAAATAATTAACAAATAAAATTATTTATTAATTATTTTGCGAGAAACAAGAAAGGTGTGAAATCAAAATAACTATTAAATAGTGATTTAATAATTATTCTAATAACAGAAAAAGGGAATTTAAATAAATAATGATTTCTTTAAATACTCCTAAGGGATTAATAAATAAATAACGATTTATCTAATTATTCTCATGGGATTTTTTATTGAAATTAGTAAATAATTTAATAAAAGTGGTTTACTAAGTTGTTTTCCATAATTAAAGTGATTTTACTATGGTAAAATTAAATCTACATGGTATATTTCAATCCACCTAATGAGAAATGGCTAGGTGATCATTTTTTGGTGATAACAGATTTCCCCCACATGTATGAGTGTTAGGAGAAAATTGTATGACCGAAATACATTGTAGATTACACTTCCACGAGACACCAAAAGGGGATTCAAGGGAGAGAGAGAGAGAGAATTGAAGCAGATCGAGGACGGACAAATAATGGAGGGGGCAAGACCTATAAACTAATAGAAGTCTCCTTTTATGTGGTGTTACATGATCTCAAATGAGGTGGGGGAGGCATACCCATACCCACCAGGATAACTATGTACAAAGAATAATGGTGAGCCCAACAATGTGGGACTAAGCTACAAAGTACATGATACATGATACATTAGCATCAATGGGCTACAAAATAATAATACAATGGATCCCATATACAAAATGTGCTTGGAAAAGCATAGGCCAAGACTGAATACAATAATATCTGAGTACATGAGATATAATGCCCCTCAAGCTGACACGGGGAGGGGGGATCACAACCAAGGAAGCCCTACTGAATAGGAAAGGGCTCTGAAGACCTAAATGGATTATCTGGAGGAGACATGCATGTTGTGGGTGTTGCAAGCGGTGGAAACTGAAACCATCAAATCTATGAAACTACATCGGAGGCTGGATCAACACCTGTGGTCATCGAGCCATGTGGGAGGCTACCTGAAGGGCCACCCCCATATGAGGTTTGGAACATCTCACACACACCCGGCAATCACTAGGACAATCATCTGGATCACCAAACTGTCAAGTGTATGAATCTCAATCATGCGATAAGGATTTGATGTTAAGCACGTGATAAACAACCAAGTCAAAGGGAAATAATGGGTCCCTTTGCCTATTCTGAGGCACTAAACAAAGATGGAAGCTAGAACCAAGGTACACCACCCTGTAGACCATGATTCTGGAATAAATGTGCTGAGGTAAATAGAAGAGAGCCTTCCGGAGTTAAGGCAATGAGGAATCCTTAACAAAGGCACAAGGGAATATAGTAGAGTGACTGATGGACTGACACCAAGGATAATGATGGAAGGAAACAAGATGGATGGTGAACTGTCAACTTCCCTTTTCAGAGTATAATAAAAATTAGTTGACCTGGCAGTGACTGACTCAATTCCAGAGGGGATAGTCCATGACTCAAATGGGGGTTCGACAAAGATGGAGTAGAAGGACTAGAGGCCAAATATAAGTCAAATGGGAGAAATGTGACACAATGAAGAATCAAATATTGTAATGGAACTCAAATGGGGACTTGGAGAAAACTCCATAAGTACAAGGGTGACATATCTCAAATGCTTTGAACAAGGGTGACTCAATGATGTTGCCACATGGGGGAGGCCTGGTGGGGACCATGAAAACATGAGTAAATGATGGTTACTCATGACAAAAATTAAAACATGAGTCAACCCGTGCAAAGGTAAAGTGATACCAGAGTAGGGATGGCTCAAACGAAGAGATTCGGTTTTAAGAGGCAGCAAAGTGACACCTCATGGAAAAAATGGCTTCTGGATGAAGTTACAAATTACCAAGAAAAAGATAGAGACCCATTATAGAACTCGGTGAGGGATTTCCAATGGTGCTGACAATTCATCAAACGGAGCTACTATTTGGTCACAATGGGCGGCGGAAAAACTAGGGTTTTTTTCTATAAATGAGATTTTTGCTTCCAAATTAAATTCATTTGCATAGTGAGATATGGAGAAATTGGAGATGAGGAGAAGGCCCTAAATCTTGTGGATATCATAGCAGAAAAACTGACCGTCAGAATTAGGATCTGCAAGTTGGAGGTAGGTAGCCTAACCATACTCATCCCTTTTAGTGGTTTAGATTTTCAAATTAGGGCTTCAGTTGTTTGCTAGGGACCCCTCCTCATCTTCACGGTCACAACACACTTTTTGGGGCCTGATCTACACTCTAAAGCATAGAAATGGGGCCCATAAGTACGTTCAGTGTAGTTTTGAGGGAAAAAATTGTGCTTTGGGTTGTGAAGATAGGCAGGACTGATGGCCAATTGGAGGCTGAAGCTGAGTTCTGTCATGAATTGATTTTTACTCTTGACTAAAAAAAACATACTGATATTTTTTAAGTATGGAAGAGTTAAATATATTATGGCGAGAATGAGATTTTGAGGCCCTCCTTATCGATATTCAAGGGAATCAAGTAATGAGAGGGATGTTGGCACGATATGGCATGCTGAAGTTCTTATAGAACCTATTGATGAGAGTTGGTGAGCCCTTGTTGTCGAGGATAGTAAGTTACTTGGATCTAGATCAGGAGGCCTTTGTAGTACAAGGGCATAGGATCGAGCTCACAATCCAAGACATATATTTTCTAACAGTACTACCCCCCTTAGAGGTGGTAGGTGAGATACATCCAGTATTGCCTTTTCGGAGGCATATCGATGAGTTTGTTGAGCATCATTGTGTGGGGTGGTTGTGCAAAGGGCACGACGATTAGGGTTGATGAATTGGAGAGGCGTCAGACATGAGCTATAGCCACAGTGGTGCTACGGATCTATGGTAGCCATGCCTTCCACCATATCACTGGAGGGAGGATGATGTTGGTCGAGAGTGTTTTGGGAGGGACCTACTATGGGTGGGCCCAAATGTTGTTGTCGTCATTGAAATGACAGTTGATATTATGCATACGAAGGACCAATGATAATTGTTCATTTGGTACAGTCTTATGTTCACTCTTCTTTGAGAAGATCCCCACTATACAAAATCATGTTCAGATCCGTGATAGGGGCCCACAAGAGCCCAGGATGCGCCATTGGGGTTGTTAAAAATAGCAACAAGAAATGATAAAAATTGAATCCAGAATATTTAATTCTAATTTGTCCTTGAATTAAAACTGTGAATTAAAATCGAATTTAGTCTCACCAGCTACTTGGAATTAATTAATTAATTCATTATGGATTAATTAGTTGGAGAAATTCAAGTTAGAAGTCTTTTTGTAGTCATGCAACAGTTATCCCTTAAATTAATGAGATTATCTCTTAATTAAGGAGATAAGATTGAGTTATATTTGAGTTGTAATTAGTTAGCTCAGTTTACTGAGTTAAGTCCAATTAAATTAGTTCCAAACTGTTTGAGGAACTAATTGTGAGTTATCAGTTAGTTGATGCATGCATGCACTCAACAAGTGTACTCCAGATAACTGAAGATTCCCTCATCAGAAACTCATGCAGGTTTGTTCTAAGAAAGACCCAGTTGAGCTAAATGTCAAGGACAAGTTACTATCAATTGCATGTGTTTTCCTATAAAGGAAACTCATCCATGGAGTCAAGGGAACATTCCTTGAGGATTGTACATCTCTCGCAGTATGTTAGAGCAATGCTCCACTTGGTGAGGTGAGAATCATCCACTAGGAACAATGCAAGGAAATAGGAGCTTGGAGGGCAGAGGAGAAGGCTTGTGAGAATCTAGGATTGCCTGTGAGCATCTGTGAGGATTGTACTGAAAGCTGGCTAGCTGTGAAATCCAAGATTTTGTATAATTCTGATGTATTTCCACCTTGTATGATAAATTATACAGATAGTGGGGTTTTTAGTTGAGGCTTTCCCCAAAGTATTTTCATGTGCCTTGGATGATTCATTCTTCTTCTTCTGGTTATATGTGTTCAGCTCTGATTCAGCTTGATCTTTAAGCTTCCGCAAAGAAAATTGATAGTAGAAGTAGGTTATAGTATTTTTCTTTGGTTATATTTCATTATTGGGTTAATCTACAGTCAGATTTTCTACATGAACTTAGTGGGATATTTGTAGAGAATTTGTAGAATTTCTACAGGAACAACTACTGAAACGGGGAGGTGGAGGGAGAGTCAAACGAGTGATCTAACCTAAATTTTCTTCTCATTGGGACCAGATGCCACTACACATAGATGATTATCCATACAATGACATGAACTATCAAGGGGATCCTTACTTACCACTTCCACCAGGATGAGCATCGGGCTCAAATGGTAAGTGAAAGTTGTTATATATTTAGTGCATTTATAGTTTAAGAAATATGTGTATGTGGTACTAATTTCTAAACTTTGTGGTATGCAGATATAGCACCGGTGAGGCCGACAGGATACACGGGACAAGCTACAATGCCTAGGGCTGCAAATCAGGTGGGACGTCAAAATGACAGAGACCAGATGATGGTGCTCTACTGGAGGATTTCCGACGTAGATCTGACATATCACTGACCGAGTTGACAGAGCATGGACGGCATGAGCTAGAAGATCGATATACAGATGAGTGTATGGGTCTTCCCCCGGAGTGGCAAGGAATCATGCAGCGCATGCCGCTGGCCATTTAGGGCATACGAGATCTACAGGCTTGGAGAATGGATTCGTTGGCTCGGGGAATCTTGAGATGATAGAGATTAGTGATGAGCCCCATAAATGAGTAATTATATGGGCTCATTTTTCCTCCTAACTTAACTCAATCCACCATTATCATTATTTTATTGCATGTTTTTATTATATTTATGCTAATAGAGTGAGTTGGGTTGGTCATTATGCCATGAAGTCTAATGTGTGTTTAATGCAGAGTTTTGGTCAATTTTGGAGACAAAGTCAAAGATTTAATGGAAATTTTGTAGCAAATATTTGAAGAAGACAAGGGAGAGGATTTATAAGAGGGTATCCCCCTCATTTATGACTCCCCACTTCGAATTCTCCATCATGCAGCTCGGAGCACAAGCAGCCACATCAATGCACCAAAGAGGCAGTCGAGCAAGTGGAGGATAACTTTTGTTTATCTCAAGTTTTGGGAGACAAGCCTCCCTAATTTTAAGGAAGCTGTTGGGAGCTTCAGTTGTATAAGTAGAGAGAACTAGGGCCTCATTAGGTTGTTGAATGTTAGTCAAATTTTTAAACTTTTGTGTATTTTTGCTCTACTCAACTTCAAGCTTACTTTTGTTGAGTTTCATGTAATCCTATTATTATTTTGATAATGAAGATAAGATCTTATTCAAGCCAGCCCTGAGTCACCTCAGAGGGCTAAAGCTCCTGGGTTAGGGCCCAATCCAAGTAGCCAAGCACCTATAGTTTTTTATTAATATGTTTTGCTTCAGTTTATGAATTAGTTGTTGTTAGATAGATTTCTGTCTTGGTTAAGAATAGGTTGCTTTTGGTGATTTAAAAGGTTGTTTCCATTTCAATTTGTTGTAGCAGGTTGAACAGTGATAGGAAAAAGATCCAAAAATGCCATCAACAGAGCCTTGGCCTCCTTTCCTCCCTCTGGGACCCTGAACTGAGGCCAAGACCCTCTTGCTATCATAAAAAACACAAATTTGCCTTTTCCATAGGATTTCTAGTGTTGCAGTTCATTAGAAGGTTAATGCTTTGCTATAGATCTATGTCACCATGCTCATTTATATCTTTGCAATAAATTTCCTTGCATGCTTTCTTTCCATGTAGCATTCTTTCCAACATTTGCTTTCCTAGATTAAATTTTAGCTTAGCTTCATGAAAATTTTGTTTCTTTTGATGTATCTAGTTTTGTTGCTTGCTTAACTTTAGTGTTTGATTTTCAGTTCACTTGAAACAATCCTCTTCTCACAATAAGTTGGCCCACTAGCCATCACCATTCCTCTTTGATTTATGTTCCTCATGTCACCCAAAGTCCCTCACAAATCTTCCCTAGCTTGCTGCACTTTTCTCATGAACTTTCCTTTCTTCCCTTGAACAAGTCCAACCATATTTCTCTTCCCTAGTCCTCTCTGATAAACCCTAAACACCTTAACACATCACCCTAGCCTTTAGCTACCCTTTCCACCCACTTTCCTACCTTCAAAACCTCCAAAACTGCTCTCAGCATTGCCTTGTAGACCTCTTGTAGATCCCCTGCAGCCTCCTGTAGATTTTCCTGTAGGTGTCTTTTTGAAGTCTGATTGCAGGTAAAGCCTCTAGAAGGCCACATGGGACCTCCTAGGACCCATCCACACCTTCCTACACCTCTTCAAACTCCCAATTCACCCTTTATCGCCACCTAATCGTTGCCACATTCATAAACAAATAAACTACATGCATGACAATTTCACCTAAAAATACATAATAAAAAAAAATCCAAAAGATGTTTTTTTTCATTTCCTTCCAGAAATAGCTTGAGTAGATGTTGTTTACTTCCTAAGTAGGTAATGGTAATCATTTTATGGTTTTTCATCTCTCTTTCTACAAAAGTAAGATTAGTTGGTTAATTAGGTTTGCTAGGTTTACCTTACATTTCAATCTTTTTCTCCTTTCCGCAAGAAGAATAGCCTCTGTAGTGTAAGCTTTCCTTTCTTTCATCATATCTAAAGCTTCTTCTAGAATTCATAGAAGTTGGCTTGAGCTCTTAGTGATCTTGCGCCAGCTAACCAAGTGACAGCCTCTTGGGTCCCTATAATACTAGTGATTACCCCATTACTATTGTAGTTGTACCCCTTATTAATATTGTTGTGCCCCTATTATCCCCATATTGTTATTACTGTGCCCCATAGAATCCCTCTATTGTTATTTTTGTGACTTTATATTATTATTTTTAGGTCGGCTGGGTTATATTATGACTCCTTAGACTCCTATATATATAAATGAGGTTTTGTCATTTGAATCAACCAAGAATTGTTCATTTATGTAATGTAAAGGAGGTTGCCCCCTCGAAGAGGGTGAATTCTAAGGCGTTGATCTACCTTTTCTATCTTTTTCTTGAGCTGGTTTCATAACATTTGGTATCAGAGCTTTGGATTCTAGGGTTTCGCTGCTCCAAACAGGTCATCGTGGCATTTTCACTATAACTTTTTTTCTGTGCCATTTCAGAAGTTACAAAAAAAACCCATTTGATAAGAAATCGCTCTGAACCTCGGGTCCAAATTTCAGAGCTGTTTGCGCTATATTTGCGGAGACATGATCTGAGGAAGTTGGTCTTTTTGCAGACTCCTGAATTACATTCCAAACAGGTGACCTGCGGAAAAGCAGCATAACTTTCTCCCCGGGGATCGGATTGAAATTTCGTAAGAAGGTAAAGAAATAGGACGGATTTCAGTTTCTTGTATGCATTTTTCATATCCAAAGGTCGAAATAGTGACTCGTGGCACATCGTACAAGTTCGCTCTACTGAACTAGTCTATAATCAAGTCACTGTGGGAGATTTCGCATAACTCTTCCTTGGAGAATCCAATTTGGGTCAGACTTGTGGCATTGGAAAGAGGACATAGAGGGCTACTGCAGGTCACAAATTCAAATCTAGATAATTGGAAAGTACATAGATACATCAGAGGCAATATCGAGCTCCTATAAAGTGAAAAAAGGTGTGTAGATTTTCTTAAATTTTTTCTTAAGCTTGGTTTGAAAAATTATTTTGAAGGAATTCAAAGGGAATAGTAGAGCATTATTATCGGTAACTGATGCCCTGAGGAAAGAAAATGCAAACACCTAGTAAGGAACCTGAAAGCTCTAGCATGAATCATGAAGAAGAGGAAGAAATGCAACATGATATATCAAAATTACAAGACTAAGTGCAACAACTGTCCCTTGCACAAAAAGGAACAGAATCTAAGATGGATGGTTTAAAGAAAGGCGTAGAAGCTAAGATGGATTGTTTAAAGAAATGTGTAGAAGTTAAGATGAATGACGTGGAAGCTAAGATGGATGACTTGAAGATAGATTTGAAGACAGACATGGAAGAATTGAAGATAAATATGAATAAGTTGCTACAAGAAAGGGTCACTAATGGTGAAAGGGTAGTAAAGGAAACTCATGATGCGAACATAAGAAATGTTAATCATGATTCCATAGACTCTAATGTTGGATCAAAGACCCACCATATTCCAAAAATCGATATGAGGAAGTTTGATGGCAAGGATCCCGCAACATGGATATTACAGATGGAGCAATTTTTCGATCTCAATGATGTGCAAAACACACAAAAGTTACGTATTGCAACTTTATATTTGGAACCAAATCAGTTTGTATGGTATCAATGGCTTTGCTCTCGTAAACAATTTATCACTTGGGAAATTTTTACAAAAGAATTGATAGCACATTATGAGGATACAAAAAGAAACACTTTTTTTAGCCAATTGATAAGTCTCAAACAAAAGGGTTCAATAATGGAGCACATTGAGGAGTTCCAAAAATTGAACATAAGGGTAAAAGATATTCCAAAGGAGCATAGGATTGATGTGTTCATAGGGTCTTTAAAGGATAATATCCAACATGATGTTCGCCTTTGGGAACCTGATTCATTAGAGAAGGCATTCAGGTTAGCAAGAAAAATGGAAACCAAAATTATGGCAACCAGCAAGCATACCACTCACAACTATAAAGACGGAAGTGTTGTTGCCGCTAGTCTTCCACAAACTATAAGGTTGACACCACAACAATTGGAAGAAAAAAGAGCAAAAGGGTTTGTTACAGTTGTGATAGCAAATACACTAAAGGTCATAAGTGTGCTGAGAAGAAATTATTCTACATAAATTGTGAAGAGGAAGAAGAAAAGGAGCAAGAAAGGTCAAAAGAAGAGGATATACTCCAGGAACAAAGCCTAGATAAAGAAGAAATGAATCCGACCATATATTTTAATGCATTGGCGGGAATTACCATTCCTTAAACCATCAAGATAGAAGGACAAATCAAGAAGAAAAAGGTAATAGTGTTGATTGATTCAGGAAGTACGCACAATTTTATTCATTGTAAGGTAGCAAGAGAATTGAATTGCTTCTTATATCCAGCACTAGAGTGTCAAGTGATGGTTGCAAATGGAGGAACAATAAATTGCTCGGGAAAGTGCCATAATATCAAGCTATCCATGGGAGAATATGTATTGACTAGCCCAATGCTTTCCATTCTAATGGGAGGTGTTGATGTTGTACTAGGAGTCCAATGGCTACAATCCTTAGGTACAATAGCTTTTAATTTTCAAGAACTTTTCATGAAATTTTATGTGGAAGGAAAGGAAGTTGAATTAAGGGGTATTGCAGGGAAACCGGGAAAGATAATCAGCTCTAATGGTATGACAAAGCTTCTAAAAAAGGAACAAAGAGGTGTAATTGCACAATTATGTTCGCTAAATGTGTCCACAGTGGAATCATCTATTTCTCTAGATCTCCAAAAAGTCTTGGACAATCATTCCAAGGTATTTGAGACTCCCAAAGGTCTCCCACCAATTCGTGATCATGATCATTCTATTCATCTGATTCCAGGAAGTGTTCCTCCAAACATCAGGCCGTACAGATATCCCTATGCCCAAAAGAGTGAAATTGAACATATGGTTGCAGAAATGCTAGAGGCTAGTATAATTCAACCAAGTCAAAGTTCTTTCTCTGCTCCAGTCGTATTGGTGCACAAGAAGGATGGATCATGGCGCATGTGTCAGGATTATAGGGAGCTCAACAAGCTCACTATTAAAGATAAGTTTCCCATTCCTTTCATTGATGAATTACTGGATGAATTGCATGGATCAATTTACTTCAGTAAGTTGGATCTTCATTCAGGATATCATCAAATCAGAATGAAGATTGAAGACATTCCGGAAACAACATTTAGAACTCATGAGGGTCATTATGAATTTTTGGTCATTCCTTTTGGCCTTACCAATGCACCTTCAACATTTCAAGGTTTGATGAATTCAAATTTCAAACCATTCCTTAGAAAATTTGTGTTAGTATTTTTTGATGATATACTAATCTACAGCAAGTCTTGGAAGGATCATTTTGAACATGTTGATAGGGTGCTACAACTATTGGAGGAGAAACAATTATATGCAAAAACATCCAAATGTTTCTTTGTAGTACAAGAGGTGGAATATCTGGGTCATAATGTATCTCATGAAGGAGTTAAGGTAGACCCTAGCAAAATTAAATCCATTAAGGAATGGAAAATTCCAACATCCATAAGCATCTGCGAGGATTTCTCGGGTTGACAGGGTATTATCGCAAGTTTGTTAATAATTATGTGAGAATAGCAGCACCTCTAACAACATCATTGAAGAAAGATGCATTTTCATGGACTCCAAGAGCAACAAAGGCATTCGAACATCTTAAAGAGGCAATGTGCCAAGCACCGGTCTTAGCTACACCGGACTTGACAAAAACCTTTATTGTGGAATGTGATGCTTCAGGAAATGGAATTGGTGTTATTTTAATGCAAGATGAAAGACCCATTGCTTTTAAAAGTCGTCCAATCAAGGGAAAGTTTTTACACAAAGCTATTTATGAGAAGGAAATGTTGGCAATACTCCATGCACTTAAGAAATGGCGACCCTACCTAATGGGAAGACACTTCAAGGTAAAAACGGATCATGATAGCCTTAAATACTTTTTAGAACAAAGAATATCCTCTGAAGAGCAACAAAAGTGGGTCACAAAGATGTTGGGTTATGACTTTGAAATCATCTACAAAAAAGGGAAGCAAAATGTGGTGGCAAATGCACTCTCAAGAAAGGATGAGGATGTGGAAGCATTTTTGTGCGCCATTTCTATTATCCAACCAGATTGGATAAACGAAGCAAGGGAGGAATGGAAGAATGACGAAGAAGTGTGGACACTTATTCCAAAGTTACAACAAGATTCCAGTATGTCTGATACATTTAGCTGGCAAAATAATTCATTATGGTACAAAGATCGCTTATACCTCTGTAAGAATTCCCAGCTAAAACAAAAGATTCTTATGGAATTGCACACTTCTTCCTTAGGAGGGCACTCAGGATTTTTAAAAACTTACCATAGGGTTAAGAAGGAATTTTTTTGGGATGGCCTTAAATCAGATATTCAAAAGTTTGTGGCGGAATGTTTAGTTTGCCAACAAAATAAAGTTGAAACAATTAAGACACCGGGTCTAGTACAACCTTTATCCATTCCAAGCCAACGTTGGGAGGAGGTTTCAATGGATTTTATCACAGGTTTACCCAAGTCTGAGGGAAAGAGTGTCATCATGGTGGTAGTTGACAGACTTACCAAGTATGCACACTTTTGTGCATTATCACATCCATTTAAAGCCAGTACAGTTTCTACTACATTTATGGAAACAATTCAAAAGCTACATGGAAACCCAAAGATTATTGTAAGTGACGGAGATCCCATTTTCACTGGAAATTTTTGGACAGAATTATTTTCTTGTCTTGGTACTCAGTTAGCTCATAGTTCATCTTATCATCCTCAATCTGATGGGCAAACTGAGATAGTAAACAAATGTTTGGAAGGATATCTTTGTTGCTTTGTATCTGATAAACAGACACAATGGGTCAAATGGTTGCCTCTGGTTGAATGGTGGTATAACACTTCCTTCCATACAGCAACAAAAATGACCCCATTTATGGCACTTTATGGGTATCAACCACCATCCATCACATCATATTTAAGAGAAAATTCTAAGGTTCAAGCAGTGGAACATCACATTGAACATCAACAACAAGTCCTCCAACTCTTAAAGGATAACCTCGTGTTGGCAGAGAATAGAATGAAACAATAGGCAGATCAACATTGTAGAAAAAGAAGTTTTGATGTAGGTGATTGGGTATTCCTACGGCTACAACCATATAAGCAAATGTCCCTCAAGCAAGCTAAGAAGGATAATAAATTATCACCAAAGTATTATGGTCCATACAAGGTGTTGCAAAATATTGGTACTCTGGCATACAAATTGGAGCTTCCTGCAGCTTCTCGATTGCACCCAGTTTTACATGTTTCATGTTTAAAGAAGGTTGTAGGCAACAAGCTCTCAGTTCAAACAATATTGCCAGAACTTGACGAGGAAGGAAAAATTATATTGGAACCGGAAGCAGTCACAAAAACAAGAACTCGACAGCTACGAAATCGATCAATTTCGGAGTATCTTATCAAGTGGAAGAACTTATCCGCTGAATATTCCACACGAGAAGAAGAGAATTTTATACAAAAGCATCCAGAACTTCTCAAGCGTTGAGGAAAACACTTTTTTTGAAGGAGAGGGGCATGTTGGGTCCCTATAATACTAGTGATTACCCCATTACTATTGTAGTTGTACCCCTTATTAATATTTTTGTGCCCCTATTATCCCCATATTGTTATTACTGTGCCCCATAGAATCCCTCTATTGTTATTTTTGTGGCTTTATATTATTATTGTTAGGTCGGTTGGGTTATATTGTGACTCCTTAGACTCCTATAAACAATGTAAACTTTGAAACGGGAACTATAAACTCAAAACGAAAACTCTGGCCAAAAAACCCCGAAAAACATCAAAAACAGTGCTAAAAATGAAAAGTGTGTATACTGGAACGATGATTTTATTTTTTAAGGGTCAACTTTGAACATGTTTTAAAAATGGCAGTGACTACGAAATTTACTACGAAATTTGCATGCAAAATATAGCTTAAAAACGAAAGTGATGATACTGGAACAATGACTTTTCTTTTAGGGTCAATTATCAAATTTAAAAAAAAATGCTAGTAAAACCAAATTTTTATGTGCCAAACAAAGTTGTTTATGAGGAAAAAAACACATTAATGTTTTTGGTAGGATATCATTTTTCTTTCCTAAGTATAAATTCAACATGTTTTCAACCATAACATGCTAGATACAAAAGAAAAAGGATTCCAGGAATTGCCCAGCCACCAGCCGGGTGGGCGGGCAGGCCGTTGGGGTGGCGCCAACCCAGCCGCACCACCACGGCGACCAGCCTGCCCACCCAGTTGGTGGCTTGTCAATTCCGGGAATCGACCAACCACTAGCTGGGCGGGCGGGCAGGCCGCCGGGGTGGCACGGCTCGTGACTGGGTGATTCCCGAAATCCCCCAGCCACCAGTCGGGCAGGCTGGCGGGCAGCCGGTGTGGCGCCAGCCCAGGCCGCGCCACCCAGGCGGCCCGCCCGCCCAGTGGCTGGGTGATTCCCAGAATCACCCATCCACCATCCGGGCAAGCGACTGGTGGCCGGGCGATTCCCAAAATCGCCAAGCCACCAGCCAGGTGGGCAAGCGGGTTGTCGGCGTGGCGCCAACCCAAGCTGTGACACCCCGGCGGCCTGCCTGCCCGCTCAGCTGGTGGTTGGGTGATTCCTGGAATCGCCCAGCCACTAGGTGGGCGGGCGGGCGAGCCACCGGGGTGGCGCCAGCCAAGCCAGGCCACCCCAGCGGCTCACAAGCCCGCCCGACTAGTGGTTGGGTGATTTGCACCACCCCGCCTGCCCGGCTGGTTGGTCGCTGGGTGATTTCGGGAATCGCCCAGGCACCAGCCGCCCACGCCCGCCCGACTCGTGGCTGGGTGATTCCGGGAATCACCCAGCCACCAGCCGGGCAGGCGGGGGGCCACCGGGGTGGCACCAACCCAGGCCGCGCCACCTCGGCGGCCCGCCCGCCCACCTAGTTGGTGGCTGGGTGACTCCCTCTGCCCGGCTAGTGGCTGGGTGGTTCCCAGAATCACCCAGCCACCAGCCGGGCAGGGCACTGGTGGTAGGGAAGCCACCAGCCGGGCAGGCACTGGTGGTTGGGTGATTCCGGAATCACCCAGCCACTAGCCGGGCGGGCGAGCGAGCCGCCAGGGTGGCGCAACCTAGGGTGGCACCACCTCGGTGGCCCGCCCACCCGCCAGGCTGGTGGCTGGGAGATTCCGGGCCGCCCCACCCCGACAGCCCGTCTGGCTGGTGGCTGGTGGTTGGTTGACTCCTGGAATCACTCAACCACTAGCCGGGGGGTGACTGGTGGCTGGTTGATTCCGAGAGTCACGCAGCCACTAGCCAAGGGGGCAGTTGTGCAGCTGGTGGTTGGTTGATTCCCAGAATCACCCAGCCACCAACCGCCCGTAATCAACCAGCCACCAGCCGCCTGCCCGGATGGTGGCTGGGTGATTCTGGGAATCAACCAGCGACCAGCCAACCACTTGGTTGGTGGCTCCGCCCGGCTGGTGGCTGGGTGATTCCGAGAATCAACGAGACACCATCCGGGCGGCTAGTGGCTGATTGATTCCCGGAATCAACTAGCCACAAGCCGAGCGGCCAACCGGTGACTGGTTGATTCCCGGAATCAACCAGCCATCAGCCGGGCAACCGACCGGTGGCTGGTTGATTCCAGGAATCAATCAGCCACTGGTCGGCCGCCCCCAGCCGGGCGGCCAACCGGTGGCTGGTTGATTCCGGGAATCAACCAGCCACCAGCCGGGCAGCTGGCCGGTGGTTGGTTGATTCCCGGAATTACCCAGCAACCAGTTGGGCGGGCGGCTGGTGGATTTCGGGAATCAACCAGCCGCCCGCACGACTGATGGTTGGGTGATTCGGCCAGCTGATGGCTGGTTAATTCCTGGAGTCAACTAGGGCTGGTTGATTCACGGAATCAACCAGCCACCAGCCAGGCGAGCGGCTATGGCTGTTTGATTCAAGGAATCAACCAAGCACCAGCCGCCCGCCGGCTAGTGGCTCCGCCCGGCTGGTGGCTGGTTGATTCCCGGAATCAACCTGCCACTAGCCGGGTGGCCAGATGGTGGTTGGTTGATTCCCAGAATCAACCAGCCATCAACCGGGTGGCCAGTTGGTGGCTGGTTGATTCCGGGAATCAACCAGCCATTAACCGGGTGGCCGGCTCGTTGATTTCGGGAACCAACCAGCCACCAGCCGGGCGGCTGGTGGCTGGTTGATTCTGGGAATCAACCAGCCACCAGATGGTTGCCCGGCTGGTGGCTGGTTGATTTCGGGAAAATCAACGAGCCACCAGCCGCCCGCTCGGCCGGTGGTTGCTTGATTCCCGGAATCATCCAGCCACCAGTCGGGTAGGGGAATCAACCAGCAACCAGCTGGCCGCCCGGCTGGTGCCTGGTTGATTCTGGGAATCAACTAGCCACCAGCTGGGAGGGTGGCTAGTTGATTCCCACCAGCCGGGAGGATGGCTGATTGATTCCGGGAATCAACCAGCCATCAGCTGGCCGCCCGGCTGATGGCTGGTTGATTCTGGGAATCAACCAGCCACCAGTCAGGTGGCCAGCTAGTGGCTGGTTGATTCCCGAAATCAACCAGCCACCAACCGGCCACCCGGTTGATCTCTGGTTGATTCCCACTAACCGGTCGCCCGGTTGGTGGCTGGTTGATTCCTGGAATCAACCAGCCACCAGCGGGCCGCTCGGCTAGTGGCAAGTTGATTCTGGGAATCAACCAGCCAATAGCCGGGTGGGCGGCTGGTGGCTGGTTGATTCCAGCCATCAGCTGTCTGCCCAGTTGGTGGCTCATTGATTCCGGGAATCAACCAGCCATCATCTGGCCGCCTAGTTGGTGACTGGTTGATTCTCGGTTGATTCCGAGAATCAACCAGCCACCAGCTGGCCACCCAGTTGGTGGCTGGTTGATTCCAGGCTGGTCGATTCCTAGAATCAACCAGCCACCAGCTGGCTGCCCCGTTGGTGGCTGCTTGATTCCGTGAATCAACCAACCACCAGCTGGCCGCCGACTGGTGGCTAGCTGATGGCTAGTTGATTCCGGGAATCAACCAGCCACTATTCCAGGAATCAACCAGCCACCAACCGGGCTAGTGGCTGGTCGATTCCCGGAATCAACATGCCACTAGCCGGGCAGCCAGCTGGTGGCTGGTTGATTCCCGGAATCAACCAGCCACTAGCCACCTGGTTGATGGCTGGTTGATTCCCATCAACCAGTCGTCCGGGTTGATGGCTGGTTGATTCCCATCAACCGGTCGTCCGGTTGGTGGCTAGTTGATTCCTGGAATCAACCAGCCACCAATCGGGCGAGCGGCTGGTGGCTGGTTGATTCCTGGAATCAACCAGCCACTAGCCTGGCGGGGGGCTAGTGGCTGGTTGATTCCAGGAATCAACCAGCCACCAGCCGGGAGGGCGGTTGTTGGCTGGTTGATTCCCGGAATCAACCAGCCACAAACCGGGTGGCCAGCTGGTGGCCGGTTGATTCCGGGAATCAACCAGCCACCAGCTTGCCACCCAATTTGTGGCTGGTTGATTCGGGAATCAACCAGCCACCAGTTAGGTGGCCGGTTGATTCCTTGTTGATTGCCGGAATCAACTAGCCACCAGCTGGCCACCCAGTTTGTGGCTGGTAGCTAGTCGTCCGGCTGGTGGCTAGTTGATTCCGGCAATCAACCAGGAATCAACCGGCCACCAGCCGCCTGCGCGTCTGGGCGGGCGGCTGGTGGTTGAGTGATTCTCGGAATCAACCAGCCACCGGTCGGGCGAGTGGCTGGTGGCTAAGTGATACTCGGAATCAACTAGCCACCGATTGGGCGGGCAGGTGGTTGATTCCTGGAATCAACCAGCCACCAGCCGGGCGGCCGACCAGTGGCTGGTTGATTTCGGGAATCAACCAACCACCAGCCGGGCGACCGGCCTGTGGTTGGTTGATTCCCGGAATCACCCAGCCACCAGTCGGGCGGGCGGCTGGTGGCTCGTTGATTCCCGGAATCAACCAGCGACTAGCTGCGCGGCCAGCTGGTGGCTGGTTGATTCCGGGAATCAACCAGCCACAAGCCGGGCGGCCAGCTGGTGGCTGGTTGACTCTTGGAATCAACCGGCCACCAGCCCGCCGCCCGGTTAGTGGCTGGTTGATTAATTCCTGGAATCAACCAGCCACCAGCTGGGCGGCCGGCTGATGGTTGGTCGATTCCCGAAATCACCTAGCCACCAGTCAGGTGGGCGGCTGGTGGCTGGTTGATTCTGGGAATCACCTAGCCACCAGCTGGGCGGGCGGTTGGTGGCTGGTTGATTCCCAGATTCAACCAGGCACCAGCCGGGCGGGCGGCTGGTGGTTGGTTGATTCCCAGATTCAACCAGGCACCAGCCGGGTGGGCGGCTGGTGGCTGGTTGATTCCCAGATTCAACCAGGTACCAGCCGGGCGGGCGGCTGGTGGCTGGTTGATTCCGGGAATCAACCAGGCACCAGCTGTCCGCCCGGCTTGTGGCTTCGCCGAGCTGGTGGCTGGTTGATTCCCAGAATCAACCTGCCACTAGCTGAGCAGCCAGCTGGTGGTTGGTTGATTCCGGGAATCAACCAGACACCAACCGGTCGCCCGGTTGGTGGCTGGTTGATCAACCAGCCATCAACCAGGTGGCCGGTTGGTGGCGGTTGATTCCTGGAATCAACCACCCACCAGCCGTTCCCAGAATCAACCAGCCACCAGATGGCCGGGCGCTTGGTCGCTGGTTGATTCCGGGAATCAACCAGCCACCAGCCGCCCGCCCGCCGGTGGCTGGTTGATTCCCAGAATCATCCAGCGACCAGCTGGGTGGAGAAATCAACCAGCCACCAGCTGGCTGCCCGGCTGGTGCCTGATTGATTCCGGGAATCAACCAGCCGCCCGCCCGGCCGGTGGTTGGTTGATTCCAGGAATCACCCAGCCACCAGTCGGGCGGGCGACTGGTGGTTGGGTGATTCACGGAATCAACCAGCCAACGGCCGGGCAGCTGGCTGGTGGCTCGTTGATTCCCGGAATCAACCAACCACTAGTCGGGCGGCCAGCTGGTGGCTCGTTGATTCCCAGAATCAACCAGCCACCAGCCACCCACCCGACTGGTGGCTGGTTGATTCCCGGAATCAACCAGCCACCAACCGGCCACCCTGTTGATGCCTCTCCCGGTTGGTGGCTGATTGATTCCGGGAATCAACCAGCCACCAGCTGGCCGCCCGGCTAGTGGCAGGTTGATGCGGGAATCAACAAGCCACCAGCCGGGCGGGCGGCTGATGGCTGGTTGATTCCCGGAATCAACCAGCCACCAGTCGGGCGGGCAGCAGGTGGCTGGAGCCTGGTGGGCGGCTGGTGGCTGGCTGATTCCTGTCGGGTGGGCCGCTGGTGGCTGGAGCCGGGTGGGCGGCTGGTGACTGGTTTATTCCGGGAATCAACCAGCCACTAGCTGGCCGCCCGGTTGGTGGAATCAACCAACCACCAGCTGGCCGCCCGGCTGGTGGCTGGTTGATTCCACCAATCAACTAGCCACCAGCCAGTCGGGCGGCTGGTTGGGAGGCTGGTGGCTAGTTTATTCCGGTAATCAACCCGCCACCAGCCGGGCGGCCGGTTGGTGGCTGGTTGATTCCAGGAATTAACCAGCCACCAACCGGTAGCGACCGGCTGGTGGCTGGTTGATTCCGGGAATCAACCAGCCACCAACGATTCAACCGGGCGACCGGTTGGTGGCTGGTTGTTTATCAGAATCAACCAGCCACCAGCTGGCCACCTGGTTGGTGGCTCGTTGATTCCAGGAATCAACCAGCCACCATCCGGGCGTAGCCACCAGCCGGGCGGGCGATTGGTGGCTGGTTGATTTCGGGAATCAATCAGGAATCAACTAGCCACCAGCTGCCCGCCCGACTAGTAGCTGGGTGATTCCCGGAATCAACCAGCCACCGGCCGGGTGGGTGGCTGGTTGATTCCGGAATCAACCAGCCACCAGCCGCTTGCCCGGATGGTGGCTCCGCCCGACTGGTGGCTGGTTGATTCCCGTAATCAACCAGGCACCAGCCGGGCAGTCAGCGCCCGGCTGGTGGCTGGTTGATTCCAGGAATCCCCGGTTGGTTGCTGATTGATTCCCCCGCCCGACTGGTGGCTGGGTGATTCCAGGAATCAACCAGCCACCAGTTGGGAATCACCTAGCCACCAGCCGGGTGGCCAGCTGGTGGCTGGTTGATTCCCGGAATCACCCAGCCACCAGTTGGGCGGCGGCCACCAGCTAGCCGCCCAACTGGTGGCTGGTTGATTCCCGGAATCACCCAGCCACCAGCCCGGCGGCCGAATGGTGGCTGGTTGATTCTCGGAATCACCTGGCCACCAGCCGGTCGAGTGGGTGGTGGCTGGTGTGGCCGGCTGGTCGTTGGTTTATTCCGGCATTCAACCAGCCAACAGTTGAGTGGCCAGCTAGTGGTGGTGGCTGGTTGATTCCCGTATAAAACAGCCACCAGTTGGCTGCCCGGCTGGTGGCTGGTTGATTTACGGAATCACCCAGCGACCAGCCGGGCGGCGGCTAGTCGCTGGTTGATTCTCGGAATCAACCAGCCACTAGCCAGCCGCTGGGCTGATGGCTGGTTGATTCCCGGAATTACCCAGCCACCAGCCAGGCAGCTGGTGGATAGTTGATTCGAGGAATCAACCAACCACCAGCTGGCTGCCCGGCTGGTGGCTGGTTGATTCCCGGAATCACCTAGCCACCAGTCGGGCGGGCGGCTGGTGGGTGGTTGATTCCCGGCTGGCTGGTGGCTGGTTGATTCCCGGAATCAACCAGTGGCCGGCTGGTCGCTGGTTGATTCTCAGAATCACCTAGCCATCAGCCTGGTGGCCACCGGCTGGTGGCTGGGTGATTCCAGGAATCAACTAGCCACCTGTCACCCGCCCGGCTGGTGGCTGGTTGATTCCCGGAATCATCCAGCCACCAGCCGCCCGCCCTGCTGGTGGCTGGGTGATTCTGGGAATGAACCAGCCGCCTGCTCGGCTGGTGGGAATCACCCAGCCACCAGCCGCCCGCCCGGCTGGTGGCTGGTTGATTCCTGGAATCAAAAGCAAAAGGAGAGATAGTTAACATTTATTAAAAACCACAATTATTGATTAACTATCGTATAGACATTTGTGAGATGAAGGAGATTGGGTTCTGGATTTATTTTCTTGCTCAGGTAAGTTTTATTATATGGAATTGAATTTCAATATGTTATTTTTTAATTAATATGTCATTGTACTAATTTAGTTCATTATTTATTTTGTGCTTGATAATTAGGTACAACGCTAGCATGTTGCCTTCAAAAAGGAAGAAATTGCATTGCAATTGAAAAATATCCAGTACAGTGCAATTTCATTTATCGAAGAATTAATGTTCTTCAATTTCTTCCAGATGCAATGCAAGAAATTGGGTTGAATAAAGGAGACTTTAGTGAATCACGTGTGACAAAAAAGGCAAAGGAACCCCAACCACCATTACATGGAATGTTTGGAAAGACATACATTGGGAGATTCACAGACATCAAAGACCCATTAGAAGAGGAAAGTGAGCAAAAGGAAACAGAAAACACTGTGGAAAAAGACAATGATGAAACTCTAGAGGACGAAGAGTTTGGATTACGTGACATTGTTGATTAAATTTAAGTTATGTTTATAAATCAAGCTTTGCAATATTTTGACTTTGACATTTTATGAGAATAATAAACACTCAATTAGGGTTGTTATACGTTCAATATTTGTAATATGTGATTTTCGCATTGATTTTTAAGTTAATCATTATTTTTTGAAAAAAAAAAGTGATTATTATTATTTTTTTGACATGAAATTCATAAAAAAAACTATTATTTAATCATTTTTTGTTAAAATTATCGTATAAAAATTGTGATTTTGACATGTCAATTCTAGCAAAAAATTATCAAAACATGTAGTTTTTTAGTTATATTTATGTTAAAAATGGTTATTTTTATGTCCATTGTTAAAAAATATTGTTTTTTACAAACAATTATTTCATGTGGATTCAAAAATTAATTAAGGATGTATAAATATGTAGAATATCGAAAATTCTAAATATCGACCTCCTAATTTAAAAATGCAAAACAATAAAACCTCACTAAAAAAAAAAGGTTAAAATTAAAATAAAAAAACAAGAAAATGTGAAGAAAACGACCACTTCAAAAATGATCAAATTTACAAAATAATTATTTATATTTTATACATTAGAAAATTTAAAGTCAAAACACAGGTCTTTTAAAAAAGGGGGTGATGCAGAATACTCGCTTTTTTAAATTAGCATGAAAATCACTACCATTCTAAAATGATTCTAAAACGTAATGTACATAAAAAAATTAAAGTGTCAAAAAGTATGCTCTAAAAAAACATGTTCGTTCTGCATCACCCCTTTTCAAAATCAGGTCACTTTTTTGCTATCTCTACGAAACGGGTAACAGTGTCAGTTCCCGTTTCAAGTTTACATTGTTTATATATAGAAAGGAGGTTTTGTCATTTTAATCATCCAAGAATTGTTCATTTATGTAACGTAAAGGAGGTTCCCCCTCGAAGAGGCTGAATTCTAAGGCGTTGATCTATCTTTTCTATCTTTTTCTTGAGCTGGTTTCATAACACAGCCTGCAGTACGAACTAGTACTTGTGCATACAGCACCGTCGCTTCCAAGTTTGTTACGAACTACCGAGTTGATAAAAGTAAAGTGGGAAGCCCAGGAGTTGCAGCATTATTGCTGCAATATTGGTGCTCACCACTTTTTGGCACCGTTGTCAAAGAAGCATCAGAGTATTTTGTGATTACTTCTTTTCTTCTATTTTCTTCTGTAACATTCTTCTAAGTAGTTTATTTCAGCAAAAGTAGAGTAGTTGTTTCTTTCAATTTCTGCATTTTCCTGCTTTCATTTCAATTCTATAATTTCCATTTCAGCAAAAGTAGATTAGTTATTTCCCTGCTTTCATTTCAATTCTGCAATTTCCATTTCAGCAAAAGTAGATTAGTCATTTCTCTGCTTTCCTTCCAATTCTGTAATTTCCATTTCAGCAAAGTAGATTAGTCATTTCCTTGCTTTCAGTTCTGCAATTTCATTTCAACAAGTTAATTTCAGTTAGTTGCAATTTGTTTGTTCAATCAATTTCAGTTTTGCAAGTAAAAAAAACAAAAAACAAAAAATCAACCAAAAGATTTTTTTTCATGCTTTGTAGGAATAGAGATAATTCAGGAAAAATTTTGCCCAACACCCCCACCACATCACATAGCCACCCTTCTCTCTTCTTCGGTGGCAGTGATCAATAGGAACCTTTAGGTGAACAACCAGAGATATTTGAAGAACCTATAGGGGAAGAAGAAGAAGAAAACATCCCTCCTGAGACAATGGCTGAAAACACAAATGCTGGGGGGAATGGAGAAAGAGTAGAGGGTGTCTTCCCCATCTGAGAGACCAATGGGGACACTAAAATGAAGAACATAAGCCCTTCAGCCCTACCTCACTTTCATGGATTGACTACAGAAGATCCTTACATTTTTTTGTTTGATTTGCTATTATTTGTTGAACCTATGACTATGCAGAAGATGAGCAAAAGTTGAAACTATTTCCTTCTACTCTCAAGGATGCAGCATTGCGCTGGTTCATGGGGTTACTCGCAATAGCATCACAACTTGGGCCCAAATGTAGCAGGCCTTTAATAACAAATATCGAGACTATTGTATGTCAAAAGACACCAAGGAAGATGATCCAGATTTAAACAGGAATGCAACAAATTATAGAGATAACCATAAACACAAAGATGCAGCGGAAATAATACTTCATTTCATTAATGTAAAATACTAAAATATGCTTACAAACAGGAATGGAAATAAACCAACTAGGGCGATGGTAGCTTATCTCTGAGAAGAGATGTCATGGCTACATGCCTCTGAACTGTCTTAGAATGAGGCTCAAGGGCCTTTTTATTGAACAATAAGAGAAAACCCTAAATAACAAAAACCCTAACCCGAGGAGATGTAACGCCAAAATTTTATGGGCCCCGTTGGGGTGAGTTGGACAGCCAACTTCCCGAGGTCGCGACTTGGTCATATTATCTTTGTTTGATGTGCATGATAGCCTGTTGGAAAGATCTCTCTGAGAACTACAACGGAAAAAATGATTTTAGACAAAAAAAAAAAATTGGCGTTAGATTTCCCAGAAAATGTCATTTAGGGCCTCAAAATGGCTCTGGAAGTTTAGGACCTGAAAAACTTTTAAAAATAGTAAACTGTGCTATAATTAAGGAATTGAAACACTGAAAGAAGCAATGGTGGGGGTCCAAGTGGAATTTTCGGGTGGCCACCAATATCCACCTGGATCATTCCTCCCCCCTTAGGAAGCAATGGTCCCCATTGGGTTGAGTTCCTCCATGAGATGAGGGAACTTCTACTGAACTTCGTCCCTGGTGAGCCACTTGCCCTGGTGAAAGAGTTGGCTTGCTTTGACAACTCGAGACAGTTGGATATTCTGCTGGCGAGTGTGCTTGATCTATGTGTCCATGATTCGATCAGTTGCAGCTTGTTCCATGCAATCTGGATTTAACTTTATGGGTGTGAGTTGTTCTGCAATGTCGGATGTGTTTAGTGATGGTGGAAAGTATGGCCGAAGGCAATCCACATTCAACACTAGGTGCAGGCCAAGGAATGGGGGAATTCTGAGGTCAAATGCATTGTCTCCCATAGCCTTGGTAATGGTGTTAGGACCATATTGGAGTGGTATGAGTTTCTGATAGGCTCCGGTAAGGCATTCCTTTTGCAAATGCAACCAGACATTGTCACCCACCTGAAACTTGTGTGGCACCTGATGTTGATCATGACGCTACTTGTACTTGGCATTTTATTTCTCCAGAATGTCATGGACCTACTAGCGAATATGTTGGATGTGCTCAATGAATCTGTTTGCCTTATCTGTTTCGGACTGGACATGAGCCGAATCTACGTAAGTAGCTACAAATGGCATGGCCACATCAATGGTACATAGTGGCTAGAATCCCAAGCCCACCTGAAAAGGGATGTGGCCAGTCAAGCTGTGGAGAGCCCGATTGTAGCTATGTTGAACATAGGGAAGGCTCTCATCCCATGTGCGTGGACGCTTTGAGTTGTACATGCGTAGAATGTGTATAATCATCCTGTTGACAACCTCTGTCTGACCATCAATTTGAGGATGAAAGGTTGTGGACTTAGTGAGTTTGGTGTCCAGCATCGACCAGAGACTGGACCAAAATGTACTGAGGAACCTGCTGTCCTGATTTGAGATGATAGACTGTGGGATCACAAAGTGTACCCACACTCATTCAAAGAAGAGTTTAGCAGTGGCTTCTACTGTGATATTCTTTTTGAGGGCTGCCATAATGTCCATCTTCGAGAACCTGTCGATGACCACAAAAACACAGTCATTTCGATGCTTAGTGGAAGGAAGGCCTGACATGTAATCCATGGAGATGGATTCCTAAGGTCAACTAGGGGTAGGCAGCGGTGTATAGAGGCCTTGCTTCTTGATGGTCGGTTTGGAAATGGCATAGAAGGTGCGTGATCTGATGTACTTCCCGACATCCTGTCGAAGATTCGGCCAATAGAAATACTTTTGCAGTACTACCACCATTTTTTCAACCCTGAAATGCCCAGCAACCCAACTGTTGTGTGTTTCCCAAATCATCTTGGCACGCTCGCTTGAAGGAACACAAAGGTGACCCAGGTGGCATAACAGAGCATCTAGGAGGTGAAAATATGGAACATTCTGACCCTCCAAGAGTGTCTGGTATGTGTGCCCAAATTCCGGGTCGATTTTGTAGAGAAGTGTCCAATCAGAAGTCTCGTGCCCACAAGAGTTGAGCATGGTGGTTAATGCCATGATCGGTGGTCGACTGAGGAAATCTGTAACAATATTGGTGCTGCCCTTCTTATACTTGATATTCAAATGGAACTGTTGTAGGTATGTGGACCACTTCTGATGGCAATCATTCTGCAATTTCCCTTAGGTTTGTATGGACTGCAAGGGTCGGTGGTCTATGTGGATAACCGTTTCCTTCCCCAAAATGTAATGCTTCCATTGTCGACAGGCCTGCACAATGGAATAAAACTCTTTGTCATAAGTGGGATGCTTTCGAACTGTGTCTAAAAGTGTCTCACTGTGAGATGCCATTGGATGCCCATGTTGAGTAAGGACTGCCCCAATAGCATAGTCAGAGGCATCTGTCTTGACCTCAAATGGTTGTTGCAAGTCTGGTAATGCAAGAACTGATGCCGAGCAGAGGCGATCTTTCAACTCTTTGAATACCTTATGTTGAGATTCAAACCAAAAGAATTTTTCTTTCGCTCCTCCCTTAGTGACTTGACTCAAGGGCCAAGTGATATGAGAAAATCCCAACACAAACCTACGGTATAAGTTAGCAAGGCCTAGAAAGTTGTGAAGCTCTGTCAGAGTGGTTGGAGATGGCCAATCCTGAATGACTTGGATCTTGGATGGATCCACATGCACCCCCTGTTCATCAATAATGTATCCCAGATACTGAACCTGGGTCATGTTGAAAGTGCATTTCTCCAAATTGGCACATAACTTGTGTTGCCACAATGTTTGGAGAACCTGTCAGATGTGGTGGAGGTGCTCTTCCCAACTCTAGCTGAAGATAAAGATGTCATCCAAGTATACCACTACAATTGAGTTGGTGAATGGCCGCAAGATGTCATCCATTAGCCTCATGAAGGTTTTAGGAGGATTCGTCAATCCGAAAGGCATAACCAACCATTCGAAAAGGCCCTCCTTGGCCTTGAAGGTAGTCTTCCACACATCGAAGGGTTCGATTGGTACCTAGTGATATCCTAACTTCAAATTGATCTTGCTGAAATATTTTTCCCCCTTCAATTGGTCTAGGAGGTCATCAATTCGTGGGATTGGGTACCTATTACGGACAGTGATCTTTTTCAGCGCCCGATAGTTAATATAGAGTCTCCAAGTCCCATCCTTCTCCTGTACCAACATGATGGGGCTCCCATAGGGCGATGAACTCGGATGGATGTGACCTTTTTGTAGCAGCTCCTGAATCTGCCTCTTGATTTCATCGTTCTCCAGAACATATCACCGATAGATTGGTCCATTGGGCAACGGCGCACCTAGGGTCAAATCAATGGAGTGCTTGACCTGACACTGCAAAGGAACCCCTGTGAGGGAGGTGAAGATGTCCTCGTACCCGTCCATTGCCTTGTCCATTTGTAGTTGTCATGTGTAGGGACCCTATCTGGAGGTAGTGGCCACCGTCTCTTTCTTTCCTTGAGCGTGTATCATCAGGAAAAAAAATTTCCCAGTTTTGGAAATGAGCTTACTGCATTGTTTTGTAGTAACCAAATAGATGGCAGTAGGCAGTGCTACCTCTGGTATCCTATACAACTTATTTCCAAAAGTAACAATAACAGCACGGGGCCTTAATTCATACATAGCATGTCGCTTCCACAAGTATATTTGTCCTAATAATGCATTACAAACTTCAAGGGGAGAAATTTCACATAATACCTCATCCGTGAAGGGCTTGATGTTATATGGAAGGCAACACTGTTGGCTCATGCAAAGATCTCGTCCTTGGTGAAGCCACCTAATGGTGTAAGGTTGTGGATGTGTTGTGGTCGGTAATCCCAGCCACTTCACGACCTCTACTGAAATGAGGTTCTTTTGGCTCCCACTGTCGACAATGAACTGTAGTAGGGAGCCCCTTACCCACATCTAGGAGTGGAAGAGACGCTCCTCCTCCTCTGGATCTTCAGGTTCCTCCTTTTGGATCTTCGTGGTGGCAACAGTGGCATTGGGCTCTACATTGATAATTTGCTTCCCTTTCTCATTCCCCTTATCGGATTCTGACTTAGAGTCAGAACATCCATTTGATTCTAAAACCTTTAGCTCAGCCACCAGTGACTGTTTGGCCTGACACTCACTTGTGGTTTGAGTGGAGCTCTTATGGAACTCACACCACTTTCCCGTGTCCTTTTTCGGCTTTGCAGCACTGTTCTTTGCTTTCAGCTTTGGTGGGTTGTCTTGGGCTGCCCTCCCTTGGAATTGTCCTTTGTTCTGCGGTTTGGGGGCACCTTTCCCTTGTTTCATATTTGCAGATCCAGATTCTCACTTCTTTTATTTAAACTTTTTCTCGACCTTGGCGGCATGCCGGTATGCCGTGCTGAGCGAGGAGACGTTCAGTAATTCTATTTCTTCCTGGATGTACTTGTGTAGGCAGCCACGGTATTTGAGTACCAAATGCTACTCCATATCCTCGATACCCAACTTTGTGCGAAGGGTATCGAAAATATAGGTAAACTCCAGCACGTCTTGGTCCCTTCCCTGCTGCAGCATGGTCCGCCTTATGTATTGATCCTCATAGCTTCTGATAGGGTAGTACTGCTCCTTGATGGCATCCCGGAATGAATTTTAAGTGGGTGCGACTGAAAATAGTGAACCTATACTTTCATCCTTCTTCTTGCAGTAGGTTTCCCACCAATCCTTAACGTGGAGTGCTACTTTGAGAAGAGAGAAAATAATCTTTTCTCGACTAGAAAAATCATGAACAGAAAAATAACCCTCTAGCACATTTAACCATTTATCGATGGCATCTACGTCTATTTGACCCTCAAATATGGGGATTTCAAAATTAGCTTGTACCTTAAACAGTGTGGTGTTTCCAGAGTTACTGTTGGAAGCCGATGCATTGCCCCTGGGTAGCCAGTGAAGGATCTAGGCAAAGTTGTCCATCATCGTGTTCCTTTGTCGCTCGAGGGCTTCTTCGAGCAAGATTTTGATACGATATCCTACCCCCTTGTCTTTCTTTCCATCCGCCATGGGAGGCCGTCGGGATTTGCGAGGCTGGTCTTTCAAAGGTTCGACCAGTTCAAGCCCTAACTCCTTATATCTCGACCTCGTTGGGGACATGCAAAGAAAAACAGAGAAGAAAAGCAGACCAGTCCGATACCACTGATACGGATTTAAATAGGAACGCAACAAATTATAGAGATAACCGTAAACACAAATATGTAGCAAAAATAATACTTCATTTCATTAATGTAAAATACTGAAATATGTTTACAAATAGGAATGGAAATAAACCAGCTAGGGCGATGGTAGCTTATCTCTGAGAAGAGATGTCATGGTTGCATGCCTCTGAACTGTCTTACAATAAGGCTCAAGGACCTTTTTATTATTGAACAATAAGAGCAAATCCTAAACAACCATAACCCTAACCCGAGGAGATGTAACACCAAGAGTTTATGGGCCCCATTGGGGTGAGTTGGACAACCAACTTCCTGGGGTTGCGACTTGGTCATATTATCTCCATTTGATGCGCATGATAGTCCGTTGGAAATATCTCTTTGAGGACTACGGCAGAGAAGACGATTTTAAATAGCTAATCGCTGACGGTAGATTTCCCAAAAAATGTCGTTTAGGGCCTCAAAATGGCTCCGAAAGTTTAGGACTCGAAAAATTGCTAAACATAGTAAACTGTGCTATAATTATGGAAACTAAAAAATTGAAAGAAGCAATGGTGGGGGTCCAAGTGGAATTGGCAGGTGGCCACCAATATCCACTTGGATCAGAGGAAATCTTCTGAATGACCATGGGAAGTGATGAATCATTGGAATATTATGAAGAGAGGTTCTAGGTCAATTATAAAAGGGACAGGTGCACACTTGACCATGAATCTTTAAAGTTGGTCCTGCTTAGGGGAATTCCGAAAGACCTTCTAGACACCCTCCATCTACTTCCTGGAGGAGACATCTACCAACTACCTTATGAAGACATAAAGACTGTTTTTAGAAACCATTCTAGGGAAGCCATAAGAGAGGTAGGGGGAGTCAACCGATAGCCAATACCTCCTCATCCAATTCATCCCTCAAAGGTGAACTTGGAAACATGCTGGAAGACTTCAAGAGTGAGATGTTATAGACCCTTTCCATGCAAATGGATACCTTGCATATCAAAAGGAAACAAGAGGAAGCAGAGAGGGCTTTGGCAATTTTTTTTCCCTAGATGCACCAGGAGGCATCCTAGGAATGAATGCCCATTGACCTCTATATTGGTTTGTTCAATCTGTGAAGAAAATCATTCTACAGATAAGTGCCAGTCCTTGCCCGAACTTAAAGCTGTATACCAAGGGGCCAAAGGAGCCACTGAATAGATCTATTACATAAACCAAAGGAGGTCGCATGGATCTAGACCATATCAGCAGAGGATGCAAAGGACATCTCAGGCATACTACAACCCCAACCAAGTCACATCCATACCTTCTTGGGGCCCCCTTGCTCATCCTTCCTAGTCCACACCTCCTCCTTGGTCCTTCACGTCTCCATATCATGCCCAACCAACTGCTCACTCATTTCAACCCTATGCTCAGCTGCAACCTCAGTGGAATGCATCTCGTCTGGGGTGGAGGCCCCAATACATCTCTCTTCCCACTCTTCTGCCTCGACCACCTGCCCAACCACAACCCCATCCACATCCATCTCAAATATACACTCCCACTCAACTCTCTGTACCACCATTTCCAAACCCATGCATTGAAGTAGCTCAACCCATTTACAATTCTAAGCTACAACACTTCCAAACAACTCCTCTTAAGCTCAATGGTATTCACCATAGCTCAATAAGAGTATTGCAAAAAAGAGATTATATTGATATCATTGAAGGACCACATCCAGCAGAAGAAGATGCAAAAGAGAAGATCAAATAACCATGGGTTGCACTTGATGAAGAGAAGACATCAAAATTAGAGATCGAGAGAGCTCCCTCATGGTTACCATCAAATCCTCCATGTATTCAAGAGAAAAATCATCAAAAAGAGGAAGATATGAAGCTCATCGTAGAAGAAGACATGAAGAATGATCCAGATCAGAAGAAGGGCCAAGGACATCACAATTATATTAAGATAAGGTTCCAGACAGTCACTAAGTTGCAGCATCACTCTCTTCCTCAACTATTCTTGATCCCTTCAAAGTCAAATCATTTGGTATTTGAAATCTGGATATATGTCAAAGCATACATTTCCAGCCTCCACATCATTTTGTCTATCATCTTGATGTGGACATGGCTCCATTGGAAGTATTCTTATACTTGAAAATGATTTGTTTTTCAAGTACGGTAGGGTAGATATAAAAAAGAAAAAATGAAAAATAAGAGAAAAAAAATCTAAGGTGAAAACCTCCTTGGAGGCGCCTCAGATTGGCTCATTGATTGAAAAACCCCATGACGCAATCAATGGGTTGGAAAGAAGGAAAAGAGGAGAAAGAATAAGATCCCTGGGTGAAAACCTCCCTTGGAGGTGCCCAGGGCAGGCAATGAGGGTGAAAACCTCTCTGGGGCGCCCTAGTTATTTTCAAAAAAAAAAAGAGAGAGAAAAAAGAAAATGAAAAATGAAATTCCAGTTGTATTACAGGTGCAGGAGGACCATAGGAAGTAGCAGCATGTGCCAAGGGAGCTCTGAAACCAATAACAGCACCTATCCTACCTTCCCTCGCCTTTCTCCATCATTCTTGACATTCTTTTCACCTCACTATGCTTCTTTTCCGAAAACTATGTTTTCTACAGGAGGCCCTATGTTTTCTACAGGAGGCTCCTATAGAAATTACAGAGAGCCAAAAATGGATTTTAAAAGTAGCCTGAGGAACAGGGAAGCTTCATAAAGGGTTTATAAATCCTCCTGCAGTCTTCAAACCTCTCTTCCATCATTTCCAAGCCTGCATCACACCCCAAGCTCATTTTTCTTACTATCCAAAAAACTGTAGGACGCTCTGATGCCAAAAAACACATAGAGCATAAATTTGTTTTGTCCTTAAAAAACTATTTCATGGGAAGTTGCATATGGATGATGGTAACATGCTCAAGAAATTTCAGCAAATTCCAATGCACGGTTACCAAGAAATTGGCCTCCATCACCTTCAACCATTTTTTCATTTTCTCAATATTCGTGCATCCATTTAAAAAATTGTTTCATGGGGAGATGAATATGGCTGATGGTAACATGCCCAAGCAATTTCAGCCAATTCCAGTGCACGATTTCCAAGAAATCAGCCTCCATCACCTTCAGCCATTTTTATTTTTTCTCAAAATCTGTGCATCCATTGACCAAAATGTTTCTATGGGAGGTGCATAATGATGATGGAAACATGCTCAGAAAATTTCAGGTCAATCCAGTCTACCGTTTGGGAGATATGGACAAAAAAAGTCGTTGTCCCATTAAAATCTAGCATCAGTAGCATGAGGGTGTAAATCTGAAGGTTGAAGCAGAAACCTAAAGATCAGATCCATCCATAGAGGAACCTACACACAATACAACCATATCTCAGAAAGTAGAAAGCATGTAGCAAAGGAAATACAAGCAAGCAGCAGCAACGGAACCAAAATGCACCACAGCACGCACATTTGACTTGCAGGTAAGTGTCTAACCCTCTCCTCTATTGCATCTGTGTAATTCAAAAATATGCATAAGCGAATGAGATGGTTAGGGTTGAATAAGAAAAGGTGGTCAGTTAACTAGCCACCCTCATCTAGTTGACTGCGCTCATCTGGAGATGCCACCACACATGTACCTAGTCAACTCACAGAAAAATCCAAAGGACAGGTGGTGGAGGGTATACACACTCCGATGCAATGATGGGAAGTGATTGTGGGGAAGAGTCATGATGACAAGGTAGTGGGTACCAATGGTCCAAATATGGCAACGTACCTTTTTGCTAGCTCACCCCATCAGTGGAAATATCTCAACAAAGACATAAGTACTCCTCTCTAAAACTCCTTCATAGCCTTTTCTTCCATTTCATCCTCGTCCACTTAGATGCAACAAGCTCTATACCACCTCCATATCCTCGAAACCGTCTTTCTCTATCGTTTTCAGCCATCCTCCTGCTATTGGCATTCTATAGGAGCAGTAACAGGATCTATAGGAGCACCTATAGGCAGTTCTATGGGAGGGCCAGTAAGCAGTTTTTTAGGAGAAAACATGGGATCTTCTCTCGATTTATGGCTTGAGGAGGTAGGTTTTATGCATACCCACCTTGAGTAGTAATATGTACAAGGAATGATACAGTTTTAAGGAGGAATTGAGCGTGTAGGAGAAGAGGAATTCCATAAAAAAAAATCTGCCTATTTTCTTAAAAAAAAACACAGTTTTTCTCTGTTTTCCTGTTCCTTCAAATTCTTGTCTCCATCTCTATTTTGGGAATTCAAAGGGGGTATAACCAAAATGACAGGGAGATTCATGAGGAAGGAGCCCACAAATTCAGCCAGGCTCCATGAACATCCCGAAGTAGTAGCCATTTTCACCAGAGAAAATTGGATGCCATTTTTTGAGAAATTCTGATGGTTGATGAAGAAGTGGCTCAGGAGTTTTCCCTTTCTTTAGTCCCTCACTCAAGAACCCATGCCACTATTAATTTTAGAAGTCTCTCCATGGAAATCACCCCAGAATTTATCAGTAGGGTTACCACCCTTCCTCTTGGATTACCTGTAGCAAAGATGAAAAGCAAATTGGGCAATCCGCCAAGAAAAACTTCTTCAACCCAAATGAACTTCCTGTAGAAGACAAAAATGACATTAGAAGAACAAGCATACCTTACCCTTGGGATGAGGTCAGTTACCAAATTATCAAGTATATTTCCTATGAAGGAAGATATAGCATAGTTTATGACTACTATTTCAAACTCCTCCATGAGCTGAGATATGGCATGGACACTCCAACACCCAAGAAACTCAGCAATCCCTATTTTCTCCTGCAATCCCTTATAGACTCCAGCATTAAGTTGAAGGCAGGTGGTCTAGATTAGTTGGCTCACCATGGGTTGATTAAACTATTAGTGGAAGAAGGCTTCCATACCTTCACCATCCCCATAGCATGGGAAATATTCAAAAACATGACAGAAGAAGATGATATAAAGGCCCTCACATATGATCACAGTCCTTCTGATAGTGAGGGGGAAGAGAAACAAGGGGAAGAAGGGGAGGAAACTGAGTAACAAATGGAGAAGGAGGAAACCAAACCAGAGGAGGAAGAAACCAAAACATAGCAAGAGGAAACAAAGCCAGCAGAGACTGAGAAGACAAAAGGAGGGGGAAAAGGGGAAGAAAAGACAGAAGTGTCTCCTAAGACCTTAGAAAGAGAGGCAGCAATTGCCCTCACTACCCTCAACACCCCAATGAAACCAAAACAAAAGAGGAAGAGGCGGACATCAATGTATTTTAGGGCTCGGAAAAGCACAAGGATAAAAACAGGAAAACCACAACCACCTTCAACAGTGCCTATTGTAATTAAAAATTCACCCATTGTCAAAAGGGAGGAATCTCCCTCTAAAACCCCTATCATATATGAAAGAGGAAGCCCCAGATCTTCCACCTCGAAGGAAAGAGTGCAACTACAGGACTCAAAAAAAGCTCTACAAGAGGCACAAACTGTTCTATAGGAGACCCTAACTAAGCTACAGGAGACTGAAAAACTTGAGAAAAGGGTAGAAGAACAGCCAAAGGGGAAGGAGGAAACAACAAAGACTCAAGAACCTAAACCCCAGCCTAGTTTGGGCTCTTACTACAATCTTCTTGAGGGGGGAAAAATCATTCCATAGAAATTTGCAATCCCACTTTTCTTTGAGTTGGAAAAAGAAAGAATACGAAGCCATAGATGGATACAAATCGCCAAATCCAAGGAGGTAGAGGATATTGGCCACATGGAGAACAAGCTTAGAGAAATGGGCAGGGAGTTAAGTGTTGTAAGACATAGAGAGACAATCACAAGAACTCACTTGGAAATAGAAAATGAGTTGCTAAGAAGACAGCTGCGAGAAAAGGAGACACAATTGGCATGCATGGCCAGCTAGTCTATGGAGGCACTACAATGTAGAACACTCGAAAAATCATATGGAGTATACCTCAAAGACCAATGGCTACAGTTTCGGATCAAGACTTTGGCACGGAGAGGCACAATGCCTTTCCAAGATTATAGACAATTTACGGACCTATGTGACCAAAGTTTAGTAGAAGACAAGGCAAACATAGCAGATTTCTATTTGCATATCATGGCCCTCATCGATATAAACCTATGGGACCACAATGATAGGCTAGGGGACCTGCAACTGATGGCCATGGCATCATGGATGAATCATGAGAAGTAAAGGGCAACAAAAATAAAAAAGTTGATGGCAAAAGAGAAAAATTAACCCTTAATGATCAGAGCTGAGCCATCAGACCTCATGGCTCTCATCCTCACACACCGGCTGCTTGCAAATAATCCTCAAAGTGCCCCTAGGTATATCAATGATCAGGCTCAGGCCATTGCACATTTTGAGGACATGGAAAGATTACTTGGGGAAGACTGTATTCATGTTGGTATGAGGAGGTGGAACACTTTCCCACAAAGTCTGCAAATTAGGGAGTATCACTCCCCAACAAGGATGAAAGAAGGATTAAGGAGAGTGTCACTGTACAAGCGCTCTATGTAGAGTTTGAAGGCCATTTGTATTGGCCTCAAATTGAGTCCCCCACTACTGCAAGGCCTACTAGAAGGTAGAAAAGAGGAAGAAGAATAACAACAGTGGGAAGAGGTGGACAGAAAGGCAAGATTCCATGACAAAAAAGAGGACCTCACATCAGAAGCATGGGCTATCAGGGAGGCCATCAAGGCCATCAAAGATGAGGAGATGGACTAGTTGCTCAGATGATGAGAAACACCTTCAGTAGGGGGTGATGATGAGACCCATAAATGGGTAATTATATGGGCTCATTTGCCTCCTAACCTAGCTTAATCCACCATTCTCATTATTTTATTTCATGTTTTTTATTATATTTATGCTAATAGAGTGAGTTGGGTTGGTCATTATGCCATGAAGCCTAATGTGTGTTTAATGTAGATTTTTGGTCAATTTTGGAGACAAATTAAAAGATTTAATGGAAATTTGGTAAAAAATATTTGAAGAAGACAAGGGGAGGATTTATAGGAGGGTATCCCCCTCATTTATGACTCCCCACGTCAAATTCTCCATCATGCAGCTCAGAGCACAAGCAGCCACATCAATGCACCAAAGAGGCAACCGAGCAAGTGGAGGATAACTTCTGTTTATCTCATGTTTTGGGAGCCAAGCCTCCCTGATTTTAAGGAAGATGTTGGGAGCTTCAGTTGTATAAGTAGAGAGGCCTAGGGCCTCATTAGGTTGTTGAATGTTAGTCAAATTTTTGAACTTTTGTGCAGTTTTTCTCTGCTTAACTTCGAGCTTACTTTTGTTGACAATTTCATGCAATCCTATTATTATTTTGATAATGAAGATGAGATCTTGTTCAAGCTAGCACTGAGTCACCTCAGATGGCTAAAGCTCTTGGGTTAGGGCCCAATCCAAGCAGCCAAGCACCTATTTTTTTTATTTATATGTTTTGCTTCAGTTTATGAATTAGTTGTTGTTAGATAGATTTCTATCTTGGTTAAGAATAGGTTGCTTTTGGTGATTTAAAAGGTTGTTTCCATTTCAGTTTGTTGTAGTGGGTTGAACAGTGATAAGAAAAAAATCCAAAAAGGCCATCAATAGAGCCTTGGCCTCCTTTCCTCCCTCTGGGACCCTGAACTGAGGCCAAGACCCTCTTGCTGTCACAAAAAACACAGATTTTCCTTTTCCATAGGATTTCTAGTGTTGCAGTTCGTTAGAAGGTTAATGCTTTGCTGTAGATCTATGTCACCATGCTCATTTTTGTCTTTGCAATAAATTTCTTTCCATGCTTTCTTTCCATGTAGCATTTTTTCCATCATTTTCTTTCATAGATCAAAGTTTATCTTAGCTTGGTGAAAAAAAAAAATTGTTTATGTATCTAGTTTTGTTTCTTACTTAACTTCAGTGCTTGATTTTCAGTTCTCTTGCAGCAATCCTCTTCTCACAATAAGTTAGCCCACCATCCATCGTCATTTCTCCTTTATTTATGTTCCACAGATCACCCAAAGTAGTCCCTCACAAATCTGCTCTAGCTTGTTGCACTTTTCTCATGAACTTTCCTTTCTTCCCTTGAAAAAGTCCAACCATATTTCTCTTCTCTGATCCTTTCTGATGAACCCTAGATGCCTTAACATATCACCCTAGCCTTCAGCTACCCTTTCCACCCACTTTCCTTCCTTCAAAACCTCCAAAACTTCTATCGGCATCTTCCTATAGACCTCCTGTAGATCCCCTACAGCGTCCTGTAGATTTTCATGTAGGTGTCTTTTTGAAGTCCGATTGCAGGAAAAGCCTCAAGAAGGCCACCTAGAACCTCCTAGGACCCATACACACCTTCCTACACCACTAAAAACTCCCAAGTCGTCCTCTATTTCCACCTAATCATTGTCACATTCACAAACAAATAAATTACATGCATGACAATTTCACCTAAAAATACATAAAAAAATCCAAAAGATGTTTTTTTCTCATTTCCTTCCACAGATAGCTTGAGTAGATGTTGTTTACTTCCTAAGTAGGTAATGGCAATCATTTTATGGTTTTTCCTCTCTTTCTGCAAAAGTAAGATTAGTTTGTTAATTAGGGTTTGCTAGGTTTACCTTACATTTCAGTCTTTTTCTCCTTTCTGCAAGTAGAATAGCCTCTGTAGAGTAAGCTTTCCTTTCTTTCATCATATACAAAGCTTCTTTTGGAATTCATAGAAGTTGGCCTGAGCTCCTAATGATCTTGTGCCAGCTGACCAAGTGACAGCCTACAATAAGAACTAGTACTTGTGCATACAGCACCGTCGCTTCCAAGTTTGTTACGAACTACCGGGTTGATAAAAGTAAAGTAGGAAGCCCAGGAGTTGCAACATTATTGTTGCAATACTGGTGCTCACCAATTAGGCATAGGGACATGTGGGTCCCCATTTTTGTTTTATGATAACATGCTAGAGAGCATGTTGGATGTATTAGAGTAGTGGACTCAAAACATTGTATGATGATACATATTTATGATTATGCATATTTTCTGTGTGACGATTGTGGCTCATGATTTTGTTTATGGATGTCTTCTTACATGTGATAAATGCCAATTTAGAAATTTATTTGCAATGGTATGTATATAGTGATTCTAGGCTCTAGGAACATGATTGAATTAAATGGATTCAAATTCACACATCAAAATCTTAACTCGTATATATTTTCTAAATAGGATAGGATTGTGTACACGATAAACACCATTCAATTTCATAACAAGTAGTAAGGAATCTAGACAAACATGAAGGTGAAGGATGCGATGGTCAAGGGCATCAGTAAAAGGCCTATCACAAAATCACATTCACCCTAGTTATTGGTGGAAAATCCAATGCAAATGTCATTGGATTAGACTAACGAATGAAAGGTGGTGAAAATGGCCCAAGCTACCGAGGCAATATTCCTAGTGAAGCGACTTGCACCATTGACGAAACCGATATCAAGAGTGGATGATGGATCCATTTGAAAGATGCAAGAAGACAATGTGTAAGAATGTGGGGGATGAAAACTACCTAAATGCAAAAATAAAGGCAGATATACGTGCACTTCAATGGGAAATGTTATGGGTAATATTTCTTGACGGAGAGTGCAGTTCAAGGATTGGGAAGGATTTCTCCTTCTGTATCCTCTAATAGGTATGCCCCCTTACCCAAACACTTATGGATGATATAAGGCCCTAGCCATAATGGTTCAAACTTTCCATGCCCTAGGCGATCATGAGCTTGGTCATACACTAGAACAAGGCCGCCTTCATAGAAGGTACGAGGGTGGACTTTGCGGTCATACTAAGCTTTGGTGTACCTTTTGACCACTTCAGTGGTTTTTAATGCAATACGAAGGTCTTCAAAAGTGTGCTCAAGCATGATAAGTCATTTTCTAAGGGTTGGGTGTCCGGCAGGAGTTCAACGACAAGGTGAAGGGAAGGGATTTCACACTTGATTTGTAAAACTGCCTCCTCTCCAAAAACAAGGTGGAAAGGAGTGAACCCGGTGGTGGTATTGACAGAAATTCTATAGGCCCACAAAGTAGGGAAGAGCATTAAATGCTAGTTGGTCTTATGTTTATTCATTATCTGTTGAAGCATAGCCTTAAGGATCTTTTTGACAACTTCAACTTGGCCATTACCTTGGGGATAATAAGATGATGAATATTGGTGTTCAAATCCTGAAAGAGAAGATATCTCATCCCATATATCATCTTTAAAGTGTCAGCCATGGTCATATACCAATTGTTTTAGAACCTAGAATCAAGCGATAACATGATTGAAAAAGAAGAGGGTTGTAGTAGCCGCAGTATTATTGAACGTGGGCATGGCTTCTGCCCATTTGGTAAAATAGTCGATGGCCATGATAATATACTTGTGGTTATTAGCAGATGGTGGTCAACACTCCATAAAGTCAATAGTCAATTTACAGAAAGGAACGGTTGTGACAACTCAATGGAGGGGACTAGGTGGAGCTCATGCCTTAAGGACGTATAACTGGAAATTGGGGCAATGTTTGACTACCGCAATATAATCACCAAAGAGAATAGGCCAAAAGTACCTGACACGCATGATTTTATGGGCAGTGGCCATTCCAAAGAGGTTGCTACCACAACCGCCGCCATGGTAGGCATTGAGCACTTGATCAGCTTCAGGATGGGTGAGACAACGACAAAGGAAAGTATTGACACTGCGACGATAGATATCATCATTGATGAGGAGGTAGCGGGGTGCCTTGATGTCATATACGTCATTGATCATCACAATTGAGATGGGGGGAGAATTTTTGGGTTTGAAGATATGTAAGGATTTCTTCGTACCATGGATCATCTGAGGTAATGGAAAATAAGTGTTCATCCAGAAGATCATCATTAACCAATCGATCAGGCGCTCTAGTGGGGAATTTGGAAATGTGTTCAGCGAGGACCAAACCTTTCTTACTTTTGGGTGTGAAAAACTCGAGATTGTATTCTTGGAGGATAACGATCCAATGAGCATAATTCCCACTAATGATCCATCGACTCAATTGGAAATCGATTGGGTTGGAATTAGTCACTGCTCTGGTCGTACACCTAAGGATATAATGAAGAAGTTTTTGAACAGAGAACACGACAGCTAGCGCTAGCTTTTCTTTATGGGAATAGGATAGAGGGGGCCCATTAAGGTTCTTACTAACATAGTAGGTGACATATTCCATTCATGCAAAATCCTCTTGTATGTGGACCCCGACAACTAAATAGGCGGATGCCCAGATATACAAGATGAAATCCCTTTCAAAGTTTGGTGGACTAATGAGCTTGGTCATCCCAAACAAATGTAATGGTATATCTAAGGATTATAAGGAACCCATGAGTCACTGTGGCGTAGTCAGGAATGAACTGACAAAGGAAGTTAGCTTTGCCTTGGAGTCTTTGGAACTAGCGAAGGGTTCAAGAAGGAGGAATTTCAAGAATGGCTTGAACTTTGACCGGGTCAAGATTGATACCATCTTTGGACACATTGAAGCTAAAAAGGTGGCAGGCAAGAACACAAAAGACACACTTCAGGGGATAATGGTGAATGTTATACTTGTGACATTGAAGAAACATGGTACACAAATCATGAAGGTGTGGCGACCAAAGTTTAGAACAAGGAGTGAGATCGTCGAGGTAGGCAAGGATAATGTGAGCCAAATCATGAAAGAAATAAGACATGGTACGATGAAAAGTGGCCCCAACATTCTTTAAATCGAAAGGCATGATCTTGTAAGAAAAAGTTTCCCACAGACTGGTGAAAGCGATTTTCAACTGATCGACATAATGGATACAAATTTGATTATATTTGACGAAACCATCCATACAGAACAAGTCCTCATGCCCCGCACACTCATCAATGACATAGTCCATGAAGAGTGTGGGAAATTTGTCTTTGGGACAAGCTTTGTTTAGATCGTGAAAGTTAGTGCAGACATGGATGGCGCCTTATTTCTTGAGAAAGGGAACGAGATTGGACACCCATGTGTTGTATTTGATAAGATAGATGAAACCAACCTGCTTGATCTTATTGATTTCATATTTGATAACTTCATGCTTGGAGGGATGGAGAGGCCTTTGTTTTTAATGGATGGGTATGGCATTGGGCCAACTGTCGATATGATGTTTGACAATGGTGGTATAAAGTTCGGGAATTTCAGAATAAGACCAGGAGAAAACATCACGGGATTCTTTGAATAGCTTGGTATAAGCATCAATTTCTTCTAGGGTGCACTGTGCCCCCAAGACAATGTTTTCTTCAACTCCTGGTTTGTTCAAAATGTTGATTTTTATGGTGGTGGAAATGTTAGCCATATTCCTTTCTTCAAAATCATTTGGTGCAGGAATGGGATTTTTGAAGCAATCAACTTCACCATGAACGAAGCCTTCGAACTCCACAGCATATTGGTCATGGGTCTATTGCGGAAGGAAGTACACATGATGCTTCATATCATCTCAAGGATAATCAGGGGTGGTCATAGCTTCCATAATGTCTTCATCACAATGGAAGATTATTTTGTGTCTTATGTGTGTGTGTGAGATTATTTTGTCATTCTCTACTTTTCTACATAATTTCAATTCGCATGCATGCACTAATTACAGTTAAATCTACAGATCTCAAAGTTTAATAAAACTATAATAGTGTAGAGTCTCATGTTTTTGATATAATATTGTCAAATATGTTGTGATGAACTATCTAGTGGAGTATCCATGCAGTTACAGATCATTTTGTATCAGAGCAAGTTTCCTTGGGTTTTTTGTGGAGATTACAAGTACCTAAATTAGCGGGGCCAAAAATCATAAAACCCTAATCATGGCCAATGAATATGTAAATGATCCTTGTAATCCTACACATGTGAGGTTTACACAGTTGGAACAACAAGTCGCAAATATCAACCACAATGTAAGCCTCCTCATGGAGGCCTTAAATAGGAAGCTAGGGATATCTGGAGAAGATGGTGGTTCAAATGTAGAGGAAAAACCAGAATAGGGATCAAAAGATTAGGTAGAAATGAAGAACAAGTCGAAGAAAGGACTCAAAAAAGATCAACCAATTTCGAGTGCCATGAACCAATCATAGTGCCTATTTAAAATGGAAGAAAAATTTGATGTCGAGTTGTACCACGAAAAGATCAGTGCTCTGAAGTTGAACCACTTGTTTCAGCAACTAGAAGTTTATTTTAGTGTCCATCAAATCAAGGAAGGGAAAAATATCTCATTCTCACGGCTAAAATTAGAGGGCCATACACTAACTTGGTTATAATGTGGCCATAATTCAGGAATATGGATATAATGTTGGGTATCTCTCCAAATAACCCAAATGTACTCCTCAAGTGTTTGGGGGGTCTACACTGCCATCCATGTGAGCAAGTGATGTCATTAAAGCCCAAGTCAGTGGATGAGGCTTGTGTACAGGCACGATACCTAGAGAAAATGGGCCTAAAGAAAACGTAATCAAGTGGATTGAAGAAGAAGGAGAAACAAGAATTTTTGAGGAGAAGAAGAAGAAAAAAGGGGGAATATAAGAGGATGACAGCCACAACACACTACTGCTAATATCCTAGCAACCACTGTAACATCGATGGACATACAGAGGAAAAATGATGGAGGTTGCATCTAGAGCTAAACCTGAAGAACAAGAAGAAAAATCTCATGGCCACTGATTCAAGCAACCAATTTGAAATAATATTGTATGTCGATGAGAATATCATATGTACATTAGTACAAAAGGAGGTGAATCTGAGTAGCCTTCACCAATAGGAAGAGAAAGAAATGACCAAACTCTTCCATATAAAGATACAGGTCAACAAGACAAAGATTGATACTCTATTTGACTCAGGATCATAGGTGAATCTCATTACAGCAGAGCTTGTCAAGATGTTGGGGCTAGAAGTTCATGATCATCCAAACCCATATCCATTGGGATGGGTAAATAAGGATGCAGAGTTGAAGGTAATGAAACAGTGTAAAATTAGTTTTGTTATCAGTGATGATTTTATTGATGAAGTAGACTTAGATGTGGTTCCCCTTTATGTATGTGGGGTCTTGTTTGGGAGTCCATATATGTACATGCATGATGAAATATTCATTAGGAGAGCTAACTAGTATTAGCTCATCAACTATGGAAAATAGTTCATCAT
Organism: Pinus tabuliformis; assembly: GCA_031772625.1. NCBI lineage: Eukaryota > Viridiplantae > Streptophyta > Pinopsida > Pinales > Pinaceae > Pinus > Pinus tabuliformis. The sequence continues at coordinate 1,342,423,973 of CM062816.1, read as the reverse complement.
CAACGTGTAGAAAGGCAAGTTAATAATCTCACTCATAAGTGCCAACCATCCCAAGAAATTGATCAGTTCTAGGGAGAAGTATGTTTATTGTTTTCAAGTGAAAGTCAATCTAAAGAGGAGTCAACAAGAGGCAATCCATCCCTTAAGGGGTGTACGAAGAAACGAAAATAATAATTGGATGAGTTGTTACAAGCATACAAGGATGTGTTCCAAGAGCCTAAAGGGTTACCACCTAAGAGAGAAGTGGAGCATGAAATCCAACTATTTCCAAACTCCCTATTGTCAAAATTGGGTTGTATTGGCAATCAGTTATATAAGCAAGTGAGGTTAAGAAACAGTTCTAGTAGCTGCTGGAATAGGGTGTCATTCGATTGAGGACATCACAATGTGGGGCACCCATCATCATTGTGATGAAGAAGGATGGGACTTGGTAGATGTGTATAGATTATAAGGTGTTGAACAAAATCACGCTCAAGAATAGATACCCCCTTCATAGGATAGATGATATGCTAGATCAATTGTAGTAAGAAAAGTACTTCACCAAGTTGGACTTGAAGTCTGGATATCACCAAGTTTGAGTCAAAGAAGAATATACATGGAAGATTTCCTTCAAAACTAGGAAAGGTTTATATGAGTGGTTATTCATGCCATTTGGCCTATGTAATGCACCAGCTACATTTATGAGATTAATTAATGATTTATTGTGCCCTTTTATATATTCATTCGTTATTGTCTATTTGGATGATATACTGGTATATAGTGCCATTAGGGGATTTTTGAGGTCTGAAATGAGCCTCCTAAGGAAATTATAAAATAATAGCGGAAATAATAAAATAAGATTACATTACATCATCAAATTTTAGAGGGAAAAAATAAAAAACTATTTTTTCAACTCATATTTTCAACTTAACTCCCTATGGGTTTACTCAAATTTCGAGCAGCAACACTCGCTGGATGCAAAATTTGATTCCCCATCCAAGGAGTACCTATGTGGCATACTTTCGATGGACTCTATTACACAAAAAATTAAAAATACATGCGAAATGTGATTGCAATCACATTTTTTCATGTATTTCTCATTTTTCGTGTAGCAGGATCTGTCGAAAGTATGCAACATGGGTACTCCTTGGATGAAAAAATAAATTTTGCATCCAATGAGTACTCCCGCTCAAACTTTGAGTAAATACTTAGGGAGATAAGTTGAAAAATGGTTTTATTATTTTATTATTTTTTAATATTTTTATTTTTTTACTCCAAAATCATCCCCCATGGTTAACATCATCATCTTGAATCCTATTGGTTCTTATAAATTTTATTTTGGTTGTACATTTTTCTTAGGAGGCCCATTTTAGACCTCAAAATTCCCCTAATGTACTTGGGAGGAGCATATGTCACATTTGATGCAGGTGCTAGAAACATTGAAGAAGCACATGTTGTTAGAAAATCTCAAGAAGTGTGAGTTTGCACAACAATCTTCGGTGTATCTAGGGTATGTGATCAATCATAAAATGGAGGTAATCATGAAATGGTTGGTGCCTACTAATGTTTCTGAGGTCAAGATTTTCATTGGGGCAACACAATACCCGAGGAAGTTCATGGCCTCATTTTTAGCTGTAGCAGCACCGCTCAAGTTCATAACAACTAGTGGCAAGGGTTTTCAATGGGAAAATGTCAGCAAAGGGATTTTAAAGAGCTAAAATAGAATATCAACCAAGCACCAGTTTTGGCATTACCAAACCTACACTGGAACTTTGAAGTGGAGACAGATGTGAGTGGGTATGCTATGGGAGTTGTCTTGATGCAGGGAGGAAGGCCTATATGCTATCATTCTGAAGTATTTCATGCGGCAGTCCTTAAGTACCCTACCTAAGACAAGGATCTATATGCCATGGTGCAAGCTATGAAGAATTGGAAGCACAATCTGATGGGAAAGGAGACAGTAATTCACACATATCACCAGTCGTTACAATACTTGCAGGCCCATAGTAAGCTATAGTAGACTAGGCATTACAAGTGGATGGAGTTTTTACAGCAGTTTCATTTGGTGATTAAGTATAAGAAGGGAAGCACAAAAAAATTGTCGACATGCTTTCAAGGCCACCCACATCAAAGATCACAACTTTGGGGACTCTTATGGACATGGAGCCATTCACCCATGATTCATACAAAGAGGCATATTCCTAAGATGTGGACTTAAAGGAGGTGCATCAGTAGTTGCATAGTCAGAGTCATGTGCACGATGGTGATAGCACAGTTGGCTATCATCTCTGGGATGGGTTACGCTACAGGTTGGATAAGTTATATGTTCCTAAAGGTGAGTGATTGCAGTTGATCATAGAGGCTCACACGGGCACTTTGGTGTAGGGAAGACTATGGCTAAATTGCATAGGTATGTGTATTGGCCCAAGATGAAAGATCAAGTAGCTTGGTTCATAAGAGGATGCATGCTTCATTTTACCAGCAAACATAGAAACATGAAACATGTTTTATATCATCCCTTACGTGTACCTACTCATCCTTGGGAAATAATTTCCATGGAATTTGTGGGAGGTTTACTGATAACCAGGAAGGAGCATGACTACCTGTTTGTGGTAGTTCATAGGTTTAGCAAGATGTTTTTTCTAATTCCTTGTAAAAATACCATTAGCAGGTAAGAAGTAACAAAATTTTCCTTTGGATAGGTCTGGGAGAAATTTTGGATACCGAGTATCATTTCAGACAAGGATACAAGGTTTCCCATTGCATTCTCGACTACATTGTAGGAGAAGAAGGACACAAAGTTGAAGAGATCTACAACATTCCATCCACAGAAATATGGGTAGACAAAAGTATTCAACAAGACTTTTATGCATCTTCTAAGGGGATACAACTAGAAGCATCTGAAGACCTGGGATGAAAATCCAATATATATATACAACATTCTTACAATAAAGTAGTCCATACTTCTATAACAAAGTCCCCATTTGAGATTTGTTTTGGATATTTGCCACCTTCACCTTTTGAATATTGCATATGGGAAACAAGGAGGAGTGAGGGAAGATATTACAAAAGATTATTTGAGGGGTGAAACATTTATAGAGAAGATTAGGCAGATCCATCTATAGGTACAAGAAACACTGCAGAATTCATAGGAGAAGTATAAGGCTAGGCATGATCAACACAAAATAGAGAAGTCATTCAAGGTGGGAAATAGAGTATGGTTACAGTTGAACAAGGAGAGGTTGTAGGGGCCTCATAATAAAATCAAGGCTCCGAGGTATGGTCCCTTTGAGATACAGGAAAATGTAGGTGATAATGTCGATCAACTCAATTTACCACCATATATGCACATTTACTCAGTTGTGAATGTAGAGAATTTAAAACTCTATGAGCCTTCCACTCTAGATCGAGAAGAGGAACATGTACTACCTTTTGTAGAGGATTTGGCACCAAATGCTTAGGTAGGGTTGATAGAAGATATAATTTTGTAGAAGAGGTCCAAAAATACAAGACATGGTAGCAATACCTTTGGTAAATTGGATTAATGGGACAACTTCTAGGCAAAGCTAAATGGTACACCAAAGAGAAGGTGGAGGAAAATTTTTCTAACCTCATTCAGTAGAAGCTTTTGGGGACCAAAATACTCCAAAAATGGAGAGGTTTGATCCATATTGGATAATTATATTTTTTTTCATCCATCTCAATGCATTTGGAGTGGAAAAAGTGGAGGAGTTGGCTCATGGGACCGTTTTTACCCGAGGGACCCAGTTTGGAAAAATGGGGTCTGAAACATTCCAAGAGAATTTTGTGGCATCAAATGACATTTTTTATGGGTAAAACTTTATTTCTATAGTGCTACACCATTTCATTTTATTATACACACATATATCTTTCCAACGGTGTAAGAAGAATGTCAATCGGAATCTGTATGCAAATGTTATGCCACTCAGAAGTTGACCTTCTTGTTTTCACACCCATAGTTTAAGAGGATGTCAATTCAGCCCCTATTATTCATGGAAAAGGGGGTTAGCCACGTTATTATGATGTAAAATACTCTAGAAGAGTCTATATTGTAACTCTAGTTAAGAGTTGTTGTAGTAAAAAATAACCACTAGTAGGCTATCGAGTTGTGTTATAACCAAACCACTAGGAGGAAGAGGCATTTCATTCTTTCAAGAGAATTTTGTTCGATAGTTGAGGAAAGATATCCATGAGAGATAGGAGGTAGAGAACACATAGAGGATTTTTATACTATAGTAGCCCATTGGCCACAGACATTACTTCTTTGTATCTATAACCATATTTCCAGTCAGAGAAAGTGAGCAAAGCGGCCTCACCTTACAGTTTGGTTTTCTCCCGAAAGGGTTTCCCAGAGAGCATATCTTGTGTATTATGTGTGTGTGTGTGAGTTTATTCTTTTTGTCTCTACTTTTCTACATAATTTCCGTTCATATGCATGTACAAATTGCAGTTAAATATACAGATCTTAAAGTTTAATAAAATTGTAATAGTGTAGACTCTCAATTTTTTAATATAATATTATCAGATTTGTTGTAATGAATTGTCTAGTGGAATATCCATGGTAGTTTACAGATCATTCGGTATGAGAGCATGTTTCTTTGGGTATTTTTTGGAGATTTCAAGGATCTAGATTGGTGGTGCCAAAAATCATAAAACCCTAATCATGGAAAATGAATAGTGTGATCCTACAGAGATGAGGTTTATGTGGTTGGAACAAAAAGTAGCAGATATCAACTGCAATGTAAGCCTCCTCATGAAGGCCTTGAATATTAAGTTGGGGATATTTGGAGAAGATGAGGGTTTGAATGTAGAGGACAAATCAAAACGAGTATCTGAAAATTGTGGAGAAATGGAGTACAAGTCAAAGAAATGGCCCAAAAAAGATCAACCAAGTTCAAGTGTCGTGAACCAATCATAGTCCCTATTTAAAATGGAGGCAAAATTTGATATCAGGTCGTACCATGGATAGATCAATGTTGTGAAGATGAACCACTAGTTGCAGTAACTAGAAGTTTATTAGAGTGTCCATCAGATGGAGGAAGGGAAAATATCTCATTCCTATGGTTGAAATTAAAGGGCCATGCATTGACTTGGTGGGAGAGCTACACGGAAACCATGAGGTTGGAGAGAGAACCTCCATTGACTAATTCGAAAGATTTCAAAACCCTAAATAAGTAACAATTTTACCCCACTGGGTATGTGGAGGACCATTGGATCCAGTGGCATTACTTCAGGCAAAAGTCGGGCCAAATTATGTAGGATTACACCACGGAATTTAGGTAGCTGGATATAATTTTGGCTCTCTCTCCAAAGAACCTAGATATACTTCTCAAGTATTTTGGGGATCTACACAACCATCTGCGTGAGAAAGTGATGTTTTTCAAGCCCAAATCGGTGGACGAGACTTGTGTATAGGCACAATATCTGTAGAACATAAGCCTAAACAAAGCGCAATCTAGTGGATCGTAGAAGAAGGAGAAACAAGAAGCTTCTAAGGAGGGGAAGAAGAAGAAAAAGGGGGGGAATATAAGAAGATCACTGCCACAACACACCAGTGAAAATATCCTAGAAACCACTACAAGATCGAAGGCCATACAGAGGAAAAATGTTGGAAGTTGTATTCAGAGCTAAACCTAAAGAACAAGAAGAAAGACAACAAGAAGAAGAATCTCATGGCCACTTATTTAAGCAACCAAGTTGAAAGAAACTCGAATCTTGATTAGATGATTATATGTACATTAGTACAGAAGGATATGAATCTTAGTAGCCTTCAGTAGCAGGAAGAGAAAGAAATGACCAAACTCTTCCATATAAAGACACAGGTCAAGAAGACAAATATTGATGCTCTATTTGACTCAGGATCAGACGAATATCATTGCAATAGAGCTAGTCAATAAACTAGGGTTGGAAGTTTGTGATCATCCAAACCCATGTCCATTGGGATGGGTAAATAAGGATGCAAAGTTGAAGGTAACAAAACAATGTAAAATTGGATTTTCTATCAGTGTTGATTATATTGATGAAGTAGACGTAGATGTGGTTCCCCTTGATGTATTTTCTCATCAAGCATGGAAAATCGTTCATCATCAACGTGCATAAAGTCAAGTCGCAAATATCGCTGGTAAGTACCAACCAAGCCAAGAAATTGATCCGTTCTAGCAAGAAGTATGCTTTATTATTTTTAAGAGAAAGTCAATCTGAAGAGAATTTAATAAGTGGCAAGGCATCCATGGGGGGTGTACTAAGAAATAGAAACAAAAATTGGAGGAGTTGTTACAGGCATGCAAGGTTATGATACAGGAGCCTAAAGCATTACCACCTAAGAGAGAAGTGGAGCATGAGATCCATATAATGCCATACACCCCATTTCCAAATATTGGGATGTACAGGCAGTCTATTATAGAAGAAAGTAGGTGAAGAAACAGTAGCAGAAACTACTGGAACAGGGTGTCATTTGACCAGGTACATCACCATGTGGATCACCCATTATGATCGTGCCAAAGAAGGATGGGACTTGGTGGATGTGTATAGATTACAGTGTGTTGAACAAAATAACGCTTAATTAAAAACATCCCCTACCCAGGATAGATGATCTTCTAGATTAGTTGCAGTAAGAAAATTACTTCACCAAGTTGGAATTGAAGTTTGGATATCACCAGGTTCAAGTCAAAGAAGAAGATAGATGGAAGACCCCATTCAAAACTAGGCAAGGAGTGGTTAGTCATGCCATTTGACCTATGTAATGCACCAACTACATTTATGATATTAATGAAATACATACTACTCCCTTTTATAGATTCATTTCTTATTCTCTATTTGGATGATACACTGGTATATAGTACTACCTAGGAGGAGCATATGTCACATTTGACGGAGGTGCTGGAAACATTGAAGAAGCACCAACTGCTAGAAAATCTCAAGAAGTGTGAGTTTGCACAGCAATCTTTTGTGTATCTAGGGTATGTGATCGGTCGAGGGGAACTAAAGACAAATACTTCCAAGATGGAGGCCATCATGAAATGGTTGGTTCCTACTAATGTTTCTGATGTCAAGAGTTTCATTGGGGTAGCACAGTATCTGAGGAAGTTCATAGCCTCATTTCCAGTGGTAGAAGTACTGCTCCACGCCATAATAGCAAGTGGTAAGAGTTTCTAGTGGGGAAATAGTCAACAAAGGGATTTCAAAGAGCTAAATAAGAAGACAATCCAAACATCAGTTTTGGCATTACCAAACTTGCATCGACTCTTTGAAGTGGAGACAGATGTGAATGGGTATGCTATGGGAGAGGTCTTGATGCAGGGAGGAATGCATGTATGCTACCATTCTTAATTATTTCATGGGGTTGTCCTTAACTACCCTACCTATGACAAGGATCTATATAACATAGTGCAAGATGTGAAGAAGTGGAAGCACTATCTAATGGGAAACAAGACAATAATCCACACAAATCACCAAACATCATAATACTTGCAAGCCCAAAGTAAGCTACAGTAGACTAGACATTACAAGTGGGTGGGGTTTTTACAACAATTTCATTTGGTGATCAAGTATAAGAAGTGAAGCACAAACAAGTTGGCCGACATTCTTTCAAGGCCACCCACATCAAATATCACAACTTTGGGGATTGTTATGCACATGGAACTATTCACCCATGAGACATACAAAGAAGCATATTCAGAAGATGAGGACTTCAAGGAGGTGTATCAGTAGTTGTAGAGTTAGAGTCATGTGCACAATGGTGATAGCATGGTTGGCTACTATCTTTAGGATGGGTTACTCTAGAGGTTGGATAAGAAATGTGTTCCTAAAGGTGAGTTATTATAGTTGATCAGAGAGGCTCGCACCTCCATGGTCGCAGGGAACTTTTGTGTAGGGAATACCATGGCTAACTTGTAGAGTTATGTGTATCTGCCCAAGATGCAAGAGCAGGTAGCTAGGTTCATAATAGGATGCATGCTTTTTTGTACCAGCAAGCCTAGCAACAGAAAACAAAGTCTATATCATCCCTCACATGTACCTACTCATCCTTGGGAAATAATTTCCATGGACAATGTGGGAGGTTTACCGACAACCAGGAACGGACATGACTACCGGTTCGTGGTAGTTGAGAGGTTTAGAAATATGTGTATTATGATGCCCTGTAAAAAGACCACCAGTGGGCAAGAAGAAATAAAATTATTCTTTGGATGGGTCTAGGTGCATTTTTGGATACCAAGGAACATCATTTTAGACAGGGATATAAGGTTTCTCAATGGATTATGGACTATATTGTGGGAGAAGATGGACACAAAGTTGAAGAGATGTGCAACATTCTATCCACAAACAAATGGGTAGACAGAAGTAGTCAAAAGGACTTTGGTGCAACTTCTGATGGAATACAACCAAAAGCATTTGAAGACTTGGGATGAAAATATAATATATATTCAACATTCCTACAACATAGGAATCCACACTTCTATAGGAAAATCCCCATATGACACTTTTTTTGGATATTTTCCACCTTCACCATTAGATATTGCATATGGGAAACAAGGAGAAGTGAAGGAGGATCTTATAGGATATTCTTTAAGGGATAAAAAATCTATAGATAAGATCAGACAGATCCATCTATAGGTACAAGAAACACTGCAGAAGTCATAGAAGAAGTATAAGGCCAGACATGATCAACACAGAACAAAAAATTCATTCAAGGTGGGAGAGAGAGTATGGTTACAGTTGAACAAGGAGAGGTAGCAGGGCCCTGGTAAGAAAATCAAGTCTTTGAGGTATGATCCCTTTGAGATACTAGAAAAGGTGGGTGATAATGCTTATCGACTCAGTTTACCACCATATATGCGCATTTACTCAGTTGTGAATTAGAGAATTTAAAAATCTATGATCTTTCCATGCTAGATCAAGAAGAGAAATGGGTCTTACATTCTGTGGAGGATTTGTCACCAGATTCTCAAGTAGAGTTTACAGAAGATACAATTTTGCAAAATATTTAAATGCCTACAAGACAGGTGTAGCATGATCTTTGGTAGATTGGATTTAAGGGAAAACTTCTAGGAAAAGCTAAATGGTACACCTAAGAGAAGGTGGAGGAAAAAATTCCTCACCTCATTCAGTAGAATATGTTGGGGACCAAAATCCTCCCAAAATGAGGAGGTTTTGATCTGATTGGATCATTATTTTTTTTTCATCCATCTGGATGGATTTGGAGTAGAAAAAGTGGAGGAATCATCTCACGGGACCAGTTTTACTAAGGAGACCCAGTTTGGAAAAACAAGGTCTAAAACCTTTTAGGAGAATTTTGAGGAATCAAACAATGTTTTTTTGGGGTGAAACTTTGTTTCTTTAGGCAACAGTATTTCATGTTCTTCTACACATAGAAATTTTCAACTGCGCAATAAGTGCGTCAATCAAAGTCTATATGCAAACGTTATGCCACTGAGAAGTTGACCTTTATGCTTTCACACTTATAGTTCGGGAGGATGTCGCATTAGCTCCCATTATTCATGGAAAAAGGGGCTATCCATGTGATTATGATATAAAATACTTTAGAAATTCTATATTGTAACTCTAGTTAATATTTGATGTAGTCAAAATTAACCACTATTAAGATATCAGGATGTGTTATAATCGGACCACTAGGAGGAAGAGGCATTCCATTCTTTCGAGAGCATTTTGTTCCATAGTGAGCAAAGATAGCCACGAGATATATTAGGTAGAGCACACAGAGAGGATTTTTGCACTGTAGTATCCCATGGGCCACAAGCATTACTTCTTTGTACCTATAGCCATATTTCCAAAAAGAGAAAGAGATCGAAGCAGCCTCTCCATCTAGTTGGGTTTTCTCCCAAAAGGGTTTCCCTTAAGAGCATATCTTGTGTCATATGTGTGTTTGTGAGCTTATTTTCTCATTCTCTACTTTTTTGCTTAATTTCCATTCGCATGCATGCACTAATTACAATTAAATCTACAGATCTCAAAGTTTAATAAAATTGTAATAGTGTAGAATCTCATATTTTTAATATAATACTATCACATCTATTATGACGAATTGTCCAGTGGAATATCCACGGTAGTTTACAGATCATAGATAAGGCTTGATTCTTCTTACATTATATTGTGCGTGAATGTTTAATGTTTTTTTATTACTTCTTAAGTGTTATTCATCAAGAAATTATACAAATGTTTAATATTTCAAGAAAACAAAGAGACATAGACACCAAAATTAGGCTCCAAGCTAGGGAAAATTCCTACAAGGGGAAAACCCAACAATCATTCTCTTATAAAATCAAATAAAAATTAGATATCCAAGACCAAAACTACCACGAAAATCTCCAAGTCACCTCCAAAGTCAACATAGGTCAAATTGGTTAACTTCCTGAAATTTCAGGCCTATAGTAGCACAACAAAATTTTTCCTATTCACACTTGGGAGCTATGGAAGGTCTAAAAAATTTAGTCAAGTAAGATTTTTCTTTTTTTTTTTTTACTTTCATCCTCTCTCCTTTCAATTCTACTCTTTGTTCTCCTTCTTATGGTTTAGATGTACTCCTTGTTATGGCCATGGATGATCTTTCAAATGAGTATATATATATATATATATATATATATATATATATATATATATATATATATCGAGGAGGTAAAAAAGGTGTCTTTTGGAGGACTAGGCCAACTTGTTCCAAGGAGGGTTGACTTACTCATTTGGTCGATTTTGACTCAAACAAAAATTTGAATTCCTTTTGATTACAAATGTCCAAATGGGACATGACTCAAATACATTTTTTTTTACTCATAATAAATTCTTTTTTACTCTTTTTGGCACTATAAGCATGAAGGACTTGCTTTCACCAAAATAAAATATAATAATGAATAAAATAAATACATCAATGATGGATTTACATTACATTATGAAGACTGAAAATAGTTACAACTTCAACACCTCTCCCTTATCCATCATCTTTCTTTATCTCTATCTCCGCGGCACGCCCCCCCCCCCCTGGTTAACCCCTCTATCCCTCCCTCTTTCACCCTTCCCACCCTGGTTAACCCCTCTATCCCTCCCTCTTTCACCCTCCCCACAGACACAAACCCACCTCAACCATTAGTCCCTATCCCTCACTCTCTCTCTATCTCTCTCCTTCTTTCTCTCTTTATCTCCCTTGGCCCCTCTATGCCTCCCTCTCTTACCCTACCCATGCCCCAAAATCCACCTCAACCTTTTTGCATTTGTTAGAGTCACTAGTTGAAGGAATGCATGGATGTCCTCATCATTACAAACATATTTGTTTTTGGTAATCGAAACATGCACACATTGTTGGCACTGAAAATAAGCAAGTGTTTCTTTTGAATATGTGTGTGTGTGTGTGTGTGTGTGTGTGTGACACACATTATTTTTCGATAAGCTAGACTAATATATTAACCACTAAACTATATACTACTATAGAGTTGATTGTGTAGATTCTACATATATAAATTTTTCTTTAAATTAATGATGTGTACTAGTTTTAACAAATTTTTCTTGACATATATCAAAATCTCAAAATACATCACTATTCTCTTTCTACTATAACTTTTTAGGGTCTTAACAATTTGGAAAAAAATTATATAGCACACTAGAAGACATTAATGCCTACAATATTCTTTATATATATGACTATTTCAAGTTGTACTAATGGAAGGTCTTGTACTTTCAAGGATATAATGAATTTGACAATTTTATATATATATATATATATATATATGTTAAAAAAAGGTATGCACGAGAACAATCTGTTCTCTACAACTCCACAAGTTTTTATAGCAAGATTTCATAATTTAGATACTCAAAGGTTGCACTAAGAGAATTTATATTTTGCATAAAAATATAACATAGCAATGTTACGAAGACTAATTTTAACAATTTTTTCTTGATATATATCAAAATCTCAAAATACATCACTATTCTATTTCTACTATAATTTTTTATGGTCTTAACGATTTGGAAAAAAATTATATGGCATACTAGATGACATTAAGATCCATAATATTATATATATATATATATATATATATATATATATATATAACCATTTTAGGTTGTACTAATGGAAGGTCTTGTACTTTCAAGGATATAATGAATCTGACAATTATATATATATATATATATATATATATATAACGAAAATAGGTATTTAAGAGAACAATTTATTCTCTACAACTACACAAGTTTTTATAGCAATATTTCATAATTTAGATATTGGTTGTACTAAAAGAATTTATATTTTGCATAAAAAAATAACATAGCAATTTTAGAAAGACTTAAAATTCACATAATTAGACACAATACATATAAATATAAATTATATACTCTTAAAAACAACTAATTTTCCTACATTATATTCCTTGAGGCTATTTTCAAATTCATTGAGTTAGTACCTCTAATTATTCCAAGAAATTATCATATTGTGGTTTTAATGTTTTAAATAATAAAATAACGCTCCTTAATTTGAATATTACCTTTAGGATATGTTTGTTCTCTTTTTGAAATATATATATATATATATATATATCCCAAGAAGTTAAAATAATGTGGTTTTAATGTTTTAAATGGCTAAAACGCTCTATATATATTTGATACTATGTGAGCTTGTTATTTTTTATGTATAAATTATTTTTAAGGAATTATCGGAGTGGGGAAGATAATAATTACTCTTCCCTATCACCCAAGCTATATTTATCTCACAACTTATAATTAATTATGTGCTCATTTATAATATTCAATAATGGAAAACCATAAATAAATAAATAAAAATAAAGTGTAATTTTTCTCTTTTATATATAGAGTTAATTTAGAGTATTATTTAATGGTTTAGATTGAAATAATAAAAAAAAAAAATACATTTAACTATTAGATAAATTCTTACTAAACATTTTAAATATATGTAATAATAATCAATACTTTAAAATAAAATTAAAGTTATTATATTATTATTATCCAATTTTAAGGTCATGGCCAAGCCAAACACGAAATTGGTGTATGAGAACCCCGTTTATGGGGCAAGGGACCCACCTCCACTTAGATATAGAGGCATACATACTCTACCCCTCTAGTTTTGAACATGTAAGCTCTTAGAACTTGGAAACACATGCTCTTAACCATTTGGCTATATTATATGTGTATGTTTATGTGTTAATTCCATAGTGTAACTTAAATATTATCTTAAAGAATGATTTTATATTATTATAATATATTAAAAAAATATTGTTGTAACAACAAGGAATGTGAACCCTAAATTTATTAATTTTATAATTAATTGCAAAAATAAAAACTAAATTACATGTAAATATAATATCGTATAATGTGGTATATATATATATATATATATATATATATATATATATATATATATATATATATATATATATAATTGATATATGTCATATTTAAGAATGTTGTTCAAGATCTATATTCTATAGGTAAGTATGAGGGTGATGTGATATTCTATTCACTCTCAATTTTAAATTGGCATGTGTCTTTTTAAAATAAAAATAAAATATTAATAAAAATTAATAACGAATTTACATGTTTGGTTAGTTTCAATTATCTCACTATGCTCACCCAATTATTGATATTACAACTCTAGAAAAGAGATGTGAAAATCCTTCACTCTCACTCTTAGCTATAAATAAAATATTTCAATATCCATATGAAGTAACATAATTTTATAACAAATTTTGAGAGAGAAAGTAATTAAGAAAATATATATATATATATATATATATATATTATATTTCCACTTTTAAATGGTAAAAATATATAATTCTTATACTTTTCTAGAAATATTTCAATACACTTAAATAGATTATTTGAATATCAATGTCAATTAATTTATATTAATATTAATTTTTCCCACTGGGGTGTAGCTTAATTGGTGATTTCCTTGTTACGCAATAATATATAAAAGCATAAGATTCAAAGTTCAAAGCCTCGTGGGTTAAACTACGAAAAAAATTATATTATTATTAATTTCATATATAGAGATAAAATATGTGTATAATGTTGACCTTAATAAAATATTTCATTTACAATAAGGAAGTAATAGTTATATTAATATTAATTTCATATATAGAAATAAAATGTGTGTATAATGTTAACCTTAATTAGATATTTCATTTCACAAACAAAATAATTCAAAGTAACAATGTTCAATTACTTCTTTTAAGAAAGTTACATTTTATTGTGTACAATATAGTTTATAAATAAAATATCTAGCTAGCCATATTAAGAAAAAAATATATTTTTATATGAAAAATACTTCTTATTGTTAAAACATTTCAAATAATCTCACTATTTTATATTGTAATCCCTTTATATTTTATTGTGTACAATATAGTTTATAAATAAAATATGTAGCTACCCATATATATATATAAAGCAATGGAAGAAAAATACCTCTTATTGTTAAAACATTTCAAATAATCTTACTATTTTATATTGTAGTCCCTTTTAGAAATATTTTTGGTCAATTTTTTTTAAATCCAGTAAAGATTTATTGGAATTTCAAGTTTAAGCAGTGTAAATTACACAATCCAGATGTTAAAAGGGGATTTTTAGGCATTAAATTCATTAATAGATTCAAAAATGCAACTTAAATGATAAAAATTTTCACATGATGTATATGTGTGTGTGTGTGTGTGTGTGTGTTTGTGTGTATAGAGAGATAGTATAGATCTATATTAACCATAGATCTATCGAGCATTAAGCACCAAGAAGATCAAATATGTCGAAATGCAAATATTTTTTCAAGATTTGCACTATAAAAGTAGTTTGCACCTCAAAAGAATTGATCCCCTTAACACATACTAGATACGTGATTAAAATAAATCCATAATAATTTATTTGAAAAGTAAAATATAAACCTAACACTAAATTAAATATTATTGAATTATATATATATATATATATATATATATATATATATATATATATATATATATATATATATAATGTTAACAAAAATATCAAACATTATTATATAGTTAAGTTCGTGTTAATATGACATGTATTACAATATCATTGCACTACACTTGTTGATATGAAAAAGTGAAGTTATCTTAATATAAATTACATATTTAGGTAACACGTTTTAATGAATCTAAATTGTGAAATTACTCTATTATGTTAAATTTAATTGAAAAAATAAAATTTAAATTTAAATAATAGTGTGATTATATGGTCTGTGAAGATGTTTAACCACTCATTTTTTTAACTATTGTCAAAATTTGTGAGAATTAGTTTTCATTATATTGTATTATTTTATAAAATTAATAGAAACAAGTATATATATCATGCATTATTAATGTATCTGGCTCTATGTAGGTGGGCTCAATTTACATAGTTAGAATCCAAGTATTTGGCCATCTACTTATAGAATAATTGGTCTCAAATTCAAGGAGTATTAGCATTACAAGCATAACTAAACTATCTATATGTGCATTATAAAATAAAAAAAAAAATTAAACATGTAAACTCAAGTATCTCAAGAAGTGCCTAGAATTGTGTCTCTAACACTTGATCCTGGAGGAGCATGAGACTTAGGTTTGCAATAAAAATGAAGCTTAATGTGAGAAATCCTCTCTTTAATCCTACCTAGGAAATAGTTATAGATATGTTGATATCTTTTCACATCCTCCAATCTAGTAATATGTTATATCTCGCATCTTGTTTATCCATCAAGATCTTGCCTAGTAGAGTCTTCATCTTCCAATATAAGGTTAAGGCTCCAAAATAGTGTCTCTTTCTTCTTGGGTATTCCACGGGTTTGGACTCCACATGGCTATGTCTTTTAGGATTTCAGAATTCAAGAATACTTATATTTCTTGAACAACTTAAGTCTCTAAATTATGGATTTCATTTTGGGTATTGGGGGGGACCGCTACCTAATAACTCCCAGCAGCCTCCTTGGATTTTTGTTGGGCTCTATCACATCCTTGGGGGTTGCAACCCCCTCCCCTCCTCCTGTTTTGTATTATCTAGCACTCCACTTACCACCAACAACATTAGGCAATTGTACTAACACTCACTGGGTTTAACACCAATCCACGGGTGACACAACTAGTAGACCTAGTATAATTTGAATTGTTGGGTCTAAAGCTGCCCTCAGACTGCAAACAAAGACTACAAAGATAATTATACCACGATAGGAGGAGACAACGTCTGCCCACATAAAATCCCCAAACAAGACTGGTTATCGACAACTGCTTAGGAAGGTCATCAAAGGTGATGTGAGATGGTCCCTTCCCTTTATACTAAACCAATTGACCATGAATATAAAAAAGGAAGACATATCTAGAAAATCACAAACATGGATCAATAAAGAGTGACTGGAATCAACATCACTGGGTGCATTGATGGAGACAATAGATGCATACATGACATTGAAATTTTTTACCCATAGGTTATTCAAACCATCAGAGAAATAACACAGGGTTTTTTGACAAATAAAACAATTTCCAAATTTGTGTCATACTAGATGCAAAGAATAAAACTTAGGGTTTGAAAACACCCAAAGAGGTGGATAGGTACCCTTTTAATGCAGGCTACAGAAGGTGTACCATGCCAAGAAGTGGTGTCAAAATTTAAATTTGCAAGCCCAAATAGGCTGAGAGGTCCCTTGTATCCACCTCTACCATTGCCTTCTTCAAAAAATTCCAACTCCTTCCCCTTGTTAGTCCACCATGCCAGCCACATATCGGTGTCTCCCTTGCTCCTTACCACAAAAACCATCAAAATAACCTCTCTAAACTAGACCCTTCTACCTTTCTGCCATTGTTTTTGCAAATTCTTTCCTGAATTCTCGCATGGGGCAAGGAAACAACCCCCTAACGCTTTGAGTAACTAGACCAAGCCCCACCACTTCTCATCTTTACCACACAATCATTATTCATGTTAAGGACATGGATTAAATTGGCAGGTAGCTGCATCCAAGAGAGTGACCGCACCACCCCCAACATTACTTTGCCTCATATATCCAGGATGGTAAGGCTTGACCCCCTAAATTCCTTTGTCTCTCAAGATTCACCCCATCAGGGATTCTTCATTTCGTAGTTAATGAGTTTTATATTTTCATTTAAATTCATATTAAATTTGAAATAAATCTGAAAGTTTTCAAAATTTCACTAACCATATAAAACTCAGTGTCTATAAAAAAATATTTAAAATAAATAAAAATTAATTTAATGTTTCCAAGAATAAGTAGAAAAAATTAATGGCCCAAGAATTTGCTCAATTGGTTGATTTCTAGTTTCTAAAGCATCTCTCTAATGGAAAGACACAAGTCAATTCTCCTTAACACCCTTGAAGTTAAACTTTACTAATCAACTAGTAGAAAATAAAAATTAAATAATTTAATCTATAACATTAAAATTAAAAATAATATTTATTAACAAACAAAATATCTTTTAAAATCTCTTTAATATTGTAAATAAAAATAAATTATATTTTCACAAAAATATTTCAGCTAAACCAAACTATTAAAATTTTCAAGGTTTTCTTTAATAAAACTTAAATTTTATTGTACTTAACATAGTTTTTGCCCTGAAATTTATCAAATAGTTGCAAACTATAAATTGCATGTAAATCTCTCTAAAATTGTAAATAACCAAACCTTCTTTTTTCATATCATGCAAAAACAAAAATATAAATATAAATCTACATATATAATTTAATTATGTTAGTCCATGCAAAGGTGGCCCACAAAAATAATGGTTTTAAATCAACTACAAATCTGTGTATAAATAATAAAATTTTGTCATATTTAAGTATTATTTATTTTAAAATAAAATATAGATAATGCAAAAATTATATATATTAAAAATAAAACTATCTTAACATTATTTTAAATATTAAATAAAATTATCATATAAAATTAAATTTAGTTCAAAAATGAAATCTAAAATTTAAATAAGTGATATTGGATGCAGCATAGTTCTTACTTATATATAAATAAAAGTGAAACAAAAATTGTCAAATTTTGATAGTAAAAACATTAGAATATATTCAAGAACTTAATACAATCTAATAAAACAATAAAATATTATGCACTACTAAATAAATGATTGTGAAAATAACACTCTACAAATTTAGATAATTACATAAGTATTTGACTATTATATATATATATATATATATATATATATATATATATATATATATAGATATAGATATAGATATATATATATATATATATATATATATATATATATAGATATATAATTATTAAATTATAAAAATAAATAAATAAATAAATAAACATTAAATCTACATATATAATTTAATTATGTTAGTTTCCATGCAAAGGTGCCCCACAAAACTAATTTTTTTAAATCAATTACAAATCCTTGTGAATAAATAACAAAATTTTGTCATATTTAAGTATTATTTATTTTAAGTTCATTAGCAGACCGTTCGTGAAAAACCCTAGGAGCTCCGCATTGTGGGAATGTCCAAACCCTAAGGTTTGAAACTTGCATTTTCTCACAAACACAGTAGGAGTGGCAAATAGAAAACTGTTAGAAAGAATGAGATGACAGATGTAGATGAGGGGGGAGAGATCCCCTCCTACCGGGATGCAGTGACTGGAGAAACAAGTTGGAAAGCCAAAAATCAACCGAGTTCCCAAGAAATGGCTAATCTGACAAATGGCCCAATCCTCGAAGTGCGATGGCAAGCAATAAGCAAAGGGCAGTGCCTTCCATGTGCAACAGAGAAACCCAGATTTGTAATCTCGATGAACACACTGGAAAGATACCACAGCTTCATGAAGGACCATGCAATGATCTGCAAGTTCATAGGCGTGTGGCCGACGAGAAGGACCTGATCAAGTGGATGCAAAAAAAATGGAAACCCAAAGGCCATATTAAGCTCAAGCTGGGAGCCAGAGGATTCTTCATGGTAATATTCTCAAATTTGCAAGATAAGGAAAGACTATTTGAAATTGGTCCCTATTTTAATTATAATGCAGGCATGTTCATGAGATATTAGGAAGAATGTTACAACCCGGATAAAGAGAAATTCTTGGCAACCCTAGTCTGGGTACGACTCTTTGGGCTCCCAATGGACTTCTAGGACCCGGAAATATTGGAAGGAATCGAGAACACAAGAGGAAAATTTGTTAAAATAGTTGAAACCACAAAAAGAGGTTGATATACTTTATAAACTAGAATCTATGTGTATATGAATATAGCAAAGCCCATCCTCGAATTAGTAGAGATATAATATCATGAAGACATCTGGCAACAGACCTTGGACTATAAGCATATCCCGTTCCAATGCCAAACGTGCCATGAATATGGCCACTTATTCAAGGAATGCCCATTGAACTAGGAAGGCCCGGATCTAAAAGAATAAAACTGAAACCCCCACAGGAAGGGAATGAGGGGTTCCAAGAAGTGAAGAACAAGAGAAGGCCACCAAATGGATCCCACAACCCAGAAACAGTCAACCAAACTTAGTCGAGCAGTGAAAATAGATACAAGGTATTGCAAGAGGAAGAAGAAACAGAAAATGAAACCCAACTCATGGATTACCAGGAAAAAGAAAAAGAAAGTAGCTCAAGTCATGCAAAAACAACACCAAAGAGGAAAGCTCAAATAGATCTCATAGATAAAGAAGAACAGGGAGGGATGGAAACCACTACAATGGAAATAGACCTAAGCAAGGGGGAGGAGCTAAGCATGGAAGAGGAAGTTCTAAAGAAATTGTTAAATGAATGGACGCAATTAGACGAAATATTTATCCCAAAGGACCAAAAGAAACTTTACAAGGAGACCTTCCAACAATATAAGGCCAACCAAGGATAGAGACAAGTAGAGATTGCAGAGCAACTGGGTATGCAACAAGAAAACCCCCAAGAATTTCAAAACAGAATGAAAGGAGGAAACAAAAGAGGAAGGAGAAATCTATAGGAATCGATCCAGATAATGGGAGAGATGTTGGTAAACATTGGAAGGGTGGTACTGCTATCAGCAGTCTACCAACAACTCAGCAAAGTTACCCAATGATAGCAATATCCTGGAACATAAACAACCTAAATAGCTGGTGAAAACAGAGATATTTTATATATCACTTGAAAAAGGAAAAGCCTCAAATAATGCTTCTCCAAGAAACCAAGATAACAGGAGAAAAGCTAAAAGGGATTCTGATGAAACCAAGGTATGAGGTAGTAGCAATGGATGTGAAAGGAAGTGTAGGAGGCATAGAAATCATCTGGAACACAGTAGAGGTAAAGGCGGATTATTGGATAGGGATGCAGCGAATCCTCACAAGTCGCTTCTGAAACATAGGGACCAAGGAATTGTTTACGCTCTCAGCAGTCTATGGACCGCATATTCCAATAAAAAAGGAAAACGTCATAAAAAACATAAGGACCCTAAACCAAATGCATCATGAAAAACTTTGCTTAATTGCAGGGGACTTTAATCTGATAACAACTTTGGAGGAGAAAAAAGGAGGTATTAGAAGGGAGGAGACTGAAATGGAAAAATTTAGGGACATCCAAGAAGAGCTATAGTTGATTGATATCGTGACAATCAATGGAATGTACACATGGAACAATAGAAGAGGAGGAAACCGGAAAATAATGTCTCACCTAGACAGATTCTTAGCAACTGAAAACTTAATCAACATAGATGTATACTATGAGGCAGCCATATTTCCCATGTATGGGATTGGACCACTGGTCAATTAGAGTAGAAGTGGATATGAAACAAGGGAAAACTAAGAGACCCTTTAGGTTTGAAGCATTGTGGTTGAGAGATCAGACCTTCCTAGGAAAATTGAAGGAATGGTGGAAAGAAAGTGAGAAACACGAAAGAAACCAAATGCATACATTCCAACTCTGTCTTAAAGAAATCAAAGACAAAATAAAAAAATTGGAACAAGGAAGATTTTGGTAATATCCAACAGGAACAGGAACTACTATAGGCAAAGATGAAAATGGTGCAACAACAGATAATAAATAACAGACGCACTAAAACCTTAGCGGAGGAAGAAGGAAATCTACTAAATAGATTGGACGAAAGGAGGTAGCACAAAGAGATCTTATGGAAACAAAAATCAAGGATTTAGTGGCTAAGAGAGGGGGAAGGAACACTAGATTTTTTCATAAATTGATGATTCAACATCGTCATCATAATAGGATATTCTCCCTAGTGGACCAGCAAGTAAATCGCCTTACTCAAAAGGAAGATATGGAGAATCTATTGGTCCAACACTTCCAAAATTTATTGACAGAACCTAATATAGACAAGACATAAAATATAAATAGAAATACTTTGCATATTCTTCAACTGGTGAGTCGGGATTAGAAATTGGACCTATTAAGGGAAATCACTAAGTCTGAAGTGGAAGAAGTAATCAAAGGTTTAGCGAATAATAAAGCTTCGGGCCAGGATGGCTTTATAGTAGAATTCTTCCAGGCAACTTGGTTGATTATAGGAGAAGATATCGTGGCAGTAGTGGAGGAGTCACGATGCAGTAAAAGGATTCATCCGACTCTGAACTCCACCTTCCTAGCTCTTATCCCAAAACAAACCCTTCGAAAGTGCCTCAGGGGTTTAGACCAATAGATCTATGCAATGTAATATATAAAATTATGGCCACAATCATGGTAAACCGCCTCAAACCTATCCTACCTGGATTAATCTCTCAAGAGAAGACTGGATTTGTCAAAGGGAGGCAAATTTTGGAAGGAATACTCACGTCTCAAGAGGCGATTCACTCCCTGCAAAGCCAAAAAGCTAAAGGAATGATGATAAAACTAGATCTATGAAAAGCTTATGATCGCGTGAGTTGGACTTTTCTACAAGAAATCCTGAAAGCGTTCGGCTTTGATCTCAAAAGGATAAATTGGATTTATTCGACGATATCTACCCCTGTGTTCTAAATCCTTCTCAATGGAGCAGTACTACCCTGTTGGAAGCTATGAGGATGAATACATAAAGTGGACCATGCTGCGGCAGGGAAGGGACCAAGACGTGCCGGAGTTCACCAATCTTTTCCATACCCTTCGCACAAAGTTGGGTATCAAGGATTCGGAGCAACATTTGATACTCAAATACCGTGGCTGCCTGCACAAGTACATCCAGGAAGAAATACAATTCCTGAACATCCCCTCGCTCGGCGCAGCATACCGATATGCCGTCAAGGTCGAGCAGAAGTTTAAACAAAAGAAGCGAGACTTTGGATCTGCGAATCCAAAGCAGGGGAAAGGTGCCCCGAAACCACAAAAAAAAGGACAAAGCCAAGGCGGGACAGCCCAAGACAACCAGTCGAAGCTGCAAGCAAAGAACAGCGCCGCGAAGCCGAGAAAGGACACTGGAAAATGGTGTGAGTTCCATAAGAGCTCCACTCACAACACAAGTGAGTGTCGAGCCAAGCAGTCACTGGTAGCTGAGCTAAAGGTTTTAGAATCAGATGCATGTTCCGACTCTGAGTTAGAACCCAATAAGGGGTATGAAAAAGGGAAGCAGATCATTGATGCGGATCCCAGCGCCACTGTTGCTACCGCAAAGGTCCAGAAAAATGAACCCGAAGATCCAAAGGAGGAGGAGCGTCTCTTCCACTCTCAGATGTGGGTAAAGGGCTCCCCGATACAATTCATTGTTGATAGCGGGAGTCAAAAGAACCTCATTTCGGCAGAGGTCGTGAAGCAGTTGGGCTTACCGACCACAGCACATCCACAACCATACACCATTGGGTGGCTTCACCAAGGACAAGATCTTCGCGTGAGCCAGCAGTGTCGCCTTCCATACAACATCAAGCCCTTCACGGATGAGGTATTGTGTGACATTACTCCCGTTGAAGTTTGTGATGTATTACTAGGACAACCATACTTGTGGAAGCGACATGTTGTGTATGAATCAAGGCCCCGTGCTGTTATTATTACATTGGGAAACAAGTTGTTCAGGATACCAGAGGTAGCACCACCTGCCGCCATCTCTTTGATTACTGCAAAACAATGCAGTAATAAGATCATTTCCAAAACCAAGAAATTTGTTTTCCTGATGATACGCCCTCAAGGAAAGAAGAAGACAGTGGCCGCGGCCTCCAGACGGGGTCCCTCTGCACGACAACTACAGATGGACAAGATTGTTGAGGAGTACGAGGACATCTTCACCTCCCCGGCAGGGGTTCCTCTGCACTTTCAAGTCAAGCACTCCGTCGATCTGACCCCAGGTGCGCCGCTACCCAATGGACCAATTTATCGGCGCTCCATCCTGGAGAACTATGAAATCAAGAGGCAGATTCAGGAGCTCCTGCAGAAAGGTCACATCCGTCCGAGTTCATCGCCCTGTGGGAACCCGATCGTGTTGGTACAGAAGAAGGATGGGACGTGGAGACTCTGTATTGACTATCGGGCACTGAACAAGATCACTGTCCGTAATAGGTACCCGATCCCGCGGATTGATGACCTCCTAGACCAACTAAAGGGGGCGAAATATTTCAGCAAGATCGATCTGAAGTCAGGATATCACCAGGTACCAATCGAACCCTCTGATGTGTGGAAGATTGCCTTCAAATCCAAGGAGGGCCTCTTCGAATGGTTGGTCATGCCTTTCGGATTGACGAATGCTCCTGCAACCTTTATGAGGCTAATGGATGACATCTTGCGGCCATTCACCAACTCCTTTGTAGTAGTATACTTGGATGACATTCTGATCTTCAGCCAGAGTTGGGAAGAGCACCTCCACCACATCCGACAGGTTCTCCAAACACTGCGGCAACACAAGCTATGTGTCAATTTGGAGAAATGCACTTTTGGCATGACCCAGGTTCAGTATCTGGGATACATCATTGATGAACAGGGGGTGCATGTCGATCCAGCCAAGACCCAAGTCATTCTGGATTGGCCCTCTCCAACCACTCTAACAGAGCTCCGCAGCTTTCTAGGTCTTGCCAACTTCTACCGCAGGTTTGTGTTGGGGTTTTCTCATATTTCTTGGCCCTTGAGTCAGGTCACCAAGGGAGGGGCGAAAGAAAAATTCTTTTGGTCTGAATCTCAACAGAAGGCATTCATGGAGTTGAAGGATCGCCTCTGCACGGCACCAGTGCTCGCGTTACCAGATTTACAACAACCATTTGAGGTCGAGACAGATGCCTCTGACTATGCTATTGGGGCAGTCCTTACTCAACATGGACATCCAGTGGCATATCACAGTGAAACACTTTCAGACACAGTCCGGAAGTACCCCACTTATGATAAAGAGATGTATTCCATTGTACAGGCCTGCCGACAATGGAAGCATTACATTTTGGGGAAAGAAACGGTCATCCACACAGACCACCGACCCCTGCAGTTCATACAGACCCAAGGGAAATTGCAGAATGATCGCCATCAGAAGTGGTCTACATACCTGCAATAGTTCCACTTGAATATCAAGTATAAGAAGAGCAGCACCAATAATGTTGCAGATTGCCTCAGTCGACCACCGATCATGGCATTAACCACCGTGCTCAACTCTTGCGGGCACGAGACTTCTGATTGGCCACTTCTCTACAAAAGCGGCCCAGAATTCGGCCACACATACCAGACACTCTTGGAGGGTCGGCGTGTTGCAGATTTTCACCTCCAGGATGCCCTATTATGCCACCTCGGTCACCTTTGTGTTCCTTCAAGTGAGCGTGCCAAGATGATTTGGGAAGCACACTACAGTCGGGCTGCTGGGCATTTCGGGGTCGAGAAAACAGTGGCAGTACTACAAAATTATTTCTATTGGCCGAATCTTCGACAGGATGTTGGGAAGTACATCAGATCATGTACTGCATGTGCCATTGCCAAACCGACCATTAAGAAGCACGGCCTCTATACCCCGTTGCCTACCCCTAGTCGACCTTGGGAATCCATCTCCATGGATTACATGTCAGGCCTTCCTTCCACTAAGCATGGAAATGACTGTGTTTTTTTGGTCGTCGACAGGTTCTCGAAGATGGCCATTATGGTGGCCTGCAAGAAGAATATCACAGCAGAAGCCACTGCTAAACTCTTCTTTGAACGAGTGTGGGTGCACTTTGGGATCCCACAGTCTATCATCTCAGATTGGGACAGTCGGTTTCTCAGCGCATTTTGGTCCAGTCTCTGGTCAATGCTGGACACCAAACTCACGAAGTCCACATCCTTCCATCCTCAAACTAATGGCCAGACAGAGGTTGTCAATAGGATGATTGTGCACATTCTGCGCATGTATAACTCAAAGCATCCACGCACATGGGACGAGAGCCTCCCCTATGTTCAGCACAGCTACAACCGAGCTCTTCACAGCTCCACTGGCCATAGCCCTTTTCAGGTGGGTTTGGGATTCCAGCCACTATGCCCCATTGATGTGGCCATGCCACTTGCAGCTACTCACATGAATTCAGCTCATGTCCAGTCCGAAACAAATAAGGCCACCAGCTTCATTGAGCGCATCCAACATATTCGCCAGCAGGTCCATGACATTCTTGAGAAATCAAATGCCAAGTACAAGCAGCGACATGATCAACATCGGGTGCCACACAAGTTTCAGCTGGGCGACAAAGTCTGGTTGCATTTGCAAAAGGAACGCCTTACTGGAGCCTATCGGAAATTGAGACCACTCCGATATGGTCCTTACACCATTACTAAGGCTATGGGAGACAATGCATTTGAGCTCAGCATTCCCCCATTCCTTGGCCTGCACCTAGTGTTCAATGTGGACCGCCTTCGGCCATACTTTCCACCATTGCTAGACACATCCGACATTGCAGAACAGCTCAAACCCACAGAATTAAATCCAGATTGCATGGAACAAGCTGCAACTGATCGGATCATGGACACACAGATCAAGAACACTCGCCAATAGAATATCCAACTGTATCGATTTGTCAAAGCCGGCCAACTCCTTCAGCAGCGCAAGTGGCTCACTAGGGAACAGGTTCAGCAAAAGTTTCCTCATCTCATGGAGGAGCTCAATGCAATGGGGACCATTGCTTCCTAAGAGGGGAGGAATGATCCAGGTGGATATTGGTGGCCACCTGCCAAGTCCACCTGGACCCCCACCATTGTCTTTCTCAGCATTTTCAGTTTCCTTAATTGTAACACAACTTACTATTTTTAGCAGTTTTTCGGGTCCTGAACTTCCGGAGCCGTTTTGAGGCCCTAAACGACGTTTTTTGGGGAATCCGGGGGCAACATCGGTCCATTGAATGTTCCAACAATGGTAGTACTCGGATAGGTCTTTCTAACGAGCTATTGTATGCGTCAAACGGAGATCATATGCCAAAGTTACGACCCCGGGAAGTTGATGTACCAATTTACCCCAAACGGGGCCCACAGTTTGGCGTTTCATCTCCTAGGGTTAGGTTTTGGAATGTTAAGGGTTTTTCATTGTTTCTCAACAATAAATAGGCCTTCGAGCCTCATTGTAACAAAGTTCAGAGGCATGTAGCCATCACATCTCTTCTCAGAGATAAGCTACCATTGCCCTAGCTGGTTTATTTCCATTTCTGGTTGTAAGCATATTTCAGTATTTTCCATTAATGAAATGAAGTATTATTTCCGCTGCATCTTTGTGTATATGGTTATCTCTGTAATTTGTTGCGTTCCTGTTTAAATCCGGATCAATGGAACATTTATTAAATGCCTTCAATTACAATGAGGTTCTATGGCAATACCATGAGCAGCTATTCCGCCATAGAGACAGGGATCAAACAAGTCTAAAATTAACAATGGAAAAATGGAGAAGGAAGCCTTACCAGAATCCCATCCTGAACTGAGCCGGACATATATCACTTGGATTCCTACTCTGCGCAGTGTGGAAGGAAATAAACAAAAGAATTTTCAAAGAAGAAAAGAGAACAATAGCATAAGTATGGGGAATGACAGTCCATAACATCCGAGAAATGATTTTAGCAAAGAACTGGTACCCATAAGATTGGGAAACCAACCCTCAAGAAGGTCATATACTGGAAAGGTTAAGCATGAATCCCAACATGTTTAATGATAACTCATGAAAATAGAAACCTTCTCCCAATGACTTCCCATCCATCTTCATTTTTCCTTAGGAAGATGTCATCAAACTAAATTTAGATAGAGCAGCGAAAGGGAACCCAGGGGCTGCAGGCTCTAGAGGGGTGTTCTGAGATTACCAAGGCAACACCATTCGCCTGTACGTCATGGATTGTGGCATAGCAAGTAATAATGAATCCGAGCTCTATGCATTAAAGCGGGGGCTAGAAATTGCATGGAGAGAAAGGTTTCAGATAATAGAGGTGGAAGGAAACTCGAGACTGGCAATAGAGATGTTTAAAAAACTCCAGCGAGGAACTGGATGGGAAAAGATAAGCCAAATTTGGAGGATGACACAGTTGGTTCGGGAAATAGGAAATCTAATACAAAGGATAGAAAACATTGTCTTGACACATGTCCGCAGATCGAGGAACATGGCAGCAGATAACTTAGCCAACTAGGGATGTGAACACACTAGCAGCAACCTTGATATAAGGGGTGACGAGTTAAGTCAAATGGGAGGAATAAGAAGTCCAGAGAAAATCCTGAGAATAGACAAAAAAAGGAGAAAACCCCCGATCAGGGTGCGACAAGCCATGCAGGATAGAGGGGAGAGAGGTCGGCTAGATGTCACAGTGGGTTGAGGACAGAGACGTCGGCCAGATGGCATGACAAGCAGAGGAAAGAAAATCTGACAAGATGGCACGGTAGGTAGAGGGACGAAGGCTCGGACAATTGGCACGAGAGTCGGCGAGTAGTGAGGGAGAAACAAGCACCTCACGACAAGAGCAGCCAAGCAATAGGAAAGGATTAATGAATGGAATTTATGGGAAGGTAAGTGGACTCCTGATCCAGGTGGATATTTATGGCCACTTGCCAATTCCACTTGGACCCCCACTATTGCTTCTTTCAGTCTTTTAGTTTTCTTAATTGTAGCACAGTTTACTATTTTTAGCAGTTTTTCGGGTCCTAAACTTCCAGAGCCATTTTGAGGCCCTAAACAACATTTTTTTGGAAATCTACCGCCAACGATTTTCTGTTTAAAATTGTCTTTTCCATCGTAGTCCACAAAAAGATCTTTCCAATGGGCTATCATGCCCATCAAACAGAGATAACATGACCAAGTCGCGAACCCGGGAAGTTGGTTGTCCAACTCACCCCAACGAGGCCCATAAACTCTTGGTGTTACATCTCCTCGGGTTAGGGTTTTGGTTGTTTAGGGTTTTCTCTTATTATTCAATAATAAAAAGGCCCTTGAACATCATTGTAAGGTAGTTCAAAGGCATGTAGTCGCCACATCTCTTCTCAGAGATAAGCTACCGTCGCCCTAGCTGGTTTATTTCCATTCCTATTTGTAAGCATATTTTAGTATTTCACATTAATGAAATGAAGTATTATTTCCATTGCATCTCTGTGTTTATGGCTATCTCTATAATTTGTTGCATTCCTGTTTAAATCCGGATTTATGGTATTAGAGCGGTCTGCTTTTTTTCACTGTTTTTCTTTGCATGTCCCCAACGAGGTCAGGATATAAGGAGTTAGGGCTTGAACTAGTTGAACCTTTGCATGACCAGCGTCGCAAATCCTGACGGCCTCCCATGGCAGATGAAAAGAAAGACGAGGGGGCAGGAGATCCTATCAAAATCTTGCTCGAAGAAGCCCTCAAGTGACAAAGAAACACGATGATGGACAGCTTTGCCCAGATCCTTCAGCGGCTACCCAGGGGTGACGCATCGACTTCCAATAGCTACTTTGGAAATGCCACACCATTTAAGTTACAAGTTAATTTTGAAATCCCCATATTTGAGGGTCAGATAGACCCAGATGCTGTCGATAAATGGTTAAATCTGCTAGAGAGTTATTTTTTTGTTCATGATTTTTCCAGTCGGGAAAAGATTATTTTCGTTTTTCTCAAAGCAGCTCCCCACGTCAAGGATTGGTGGGAAACCTGCTCCGAGCAGAAGGATGAAAGTACACGCTCACTATTTTCAACCGCACCCACTTGAAATTCATTCTGGAATGCTATCAAGGAGCAGTACTACCCTGTTGGAAGCTATGAGGATCAATACATAAAGTGGACCACACTGCGGTAGGTAAGGGACCAAGATGTACCGTCGCTTACCAATATTTTCCATACCCTTCGCATAAAGTTGGGTATGAAGAATACAGAGCAGCATTTGGTACTCAAATACCGTGGTTAACTGCACAAGTACATCCAGGAAGAAATATAATTTCTGAACATCTCCTCACTCGGCATGGCATACCGATATGCTGTCAAGGTCGAGAAAAATTTTAAATAGAAGAAGCGATACTTTGGATCTGCGAATCCGAAGCAAGGGAAAGGTGCCCCCAAACTGCAGAACAAAGGACAAAGCCAAGGCGGGACGGCCCAAGACAACCCGCCAAAGCTGCAAGAAAAGAACAGTGCCGCGAAGCCAAAAAAGGACACGGGAAAGTGGTGTGAGTTCCATAAGAGCTCCACTCACAACACAAGCGAGTGTTAGGCTAAGCAGTCACTGGTGGACGAGCTAAAGATTTCATAATCAGATGCATGTTCCGACTCTGAGTCAGAACCCAACAAGGGGAATGACAAAGGGAAGCAGAGTATCGATGCAAAGCCCAATGCCATTGTTGCCACCACGAAGATCCAGAAGGAGGAACCCAAAGATCCAAAGGAGAAGGAGCATCTCTTCCACTCCCAGATTTGGGTAAAGGGCTCCTCACTACAGTTCATTGTCGACAGCAGGAGCCAAAAGAACTTCATTTCGGCAGAGTTCGTGAAGCGCTTGGGCTTACCGACCACAACACATCCACAACCATACACCATAAGGTGGATTCACCAAGGATGGGATCTTCATGTGATCCAGCAATGTCGTCTTCCATACAACATCAAGCCCTTCACGAATGAGGTATTGTGTGACATTGCTCCCCTTGAAGTTTGCGATGTATTATTAGGACAACCATACTTGTAGAAGCGACATGATGTGTATGAATCAAGGCCCCGTGTTGTTATTGTTACTTTAGTAAGTTGTACAGGATACCAGAGGTAGCACCGCCTATTGCCATATCTTTGGTTACTACAAAACAATGTAGGAAGCTCATTTCCAAAACTGGAAATTTGTTTTCCTGATGATACACCCTGAAGGAAAGAAGAAGACATTGGCCACGACCTCTAAACAAGGCCCCTCGACATGACAACTACAGATGGACAAGGTTGTGGAGGAGTATGAGGACATCTTCACCTCAGTCAAGCACTCCATTGATTTGACCCTAGGGACGCCGCTGCCCAATGGACCAATCTATCGAAGCTCCATTTTAGAGAACGATGAAATCAAGCGACAAATTCAGGAGCTGTTGCAAAAAGGTCACATTCATCCGAGTTCATCACCCTATGAGATCCCGATCATGTTGGTACAAAAGAAGGATGGGACTTGGAGACTTTATATTGACTATCGGGCACTGAACAAGATCACTGTCCATAATAGGTACCTGATCCCAAAGATCGATGACCTCTTTGACCAATTGAAGGGGGCAAAACATTTCAACAAGATCAATTTGAAGTCGAGATATGACCAGGTACCAATCGAACCCTCCGATGTGTGGAAGACTGCCTTCAAAGCCAAGGAGGGGCTTTTTGAATGGTTGGTTATGCCTTTAAAATTAACGAATGCTCCTGCAACCTTCATGAGGCTAATGGATGACATCTTATGGCCATTCACCAACTCATTTGTAGTGGTATACTTGGATGATATCCTAATCTTCATTCAGAGTTGGGAAGAGCACCTCCACCACATCTGACGGGTTCTCCAAACGCCGCGACAACACAAGTTATGTGCAAAATTGGAGAAATGAAGTTTTAGCATGACCTAGGTTCAGTATTTAGGATACATTATTGATGAAAACGAGGTGCATGTGGATCCAGACAAGTCCAATTCATTCGGGATTGGCCATCTCCAGCCACTCTGATAGAGCTTCGCAGCTTTCTAGGTCTTGCAAACTTCTACCACAGGTTCGTGTTGGGATTTTCTCGTATCACTTGGCCCTTGAGTCAAGTCACCAAGGCAGGAGCAAAAGCAAAATTCTTTTGGTTTGAATCTCAACAGAAGGCATTCACAGAGTTGAAAGATCGCCTCTGCTCAGCCCCAGTGCTCGCATTACCAGACTTGCAACAACCATTTAAGGTTGAGACAGATGCCTCTGACTATGCTATTGGGGCAATCCTTACTAAACATGGGCATCTAGTGGCATATCACAGTGAGACACTTTCAGACACAGTCCGGAAGTATCCCACTTATGACAAAGAGATGTATTCCATTGTGCAGGCCTGCGGACAATGGAAGCATTACATTTTGGGGAAGGAAACGGTCATCCACACAGACCACTGACCCCTGCAGTTCATACAGACCCAAGGGAAATTGCAGAATGATCGCCATCAAAAGTGGTCCACATACCTGCAGTAGTTCCATTTGAATATAAAGTATAAGAAGGGAAACACCAATAATTTTGCACATTGCCTCAGTCGACCACCGATCATGGTGTTAACCATCGTGATCAACTCTTGTGGGCACGAGACTTTTGATTGACCACTTCTCTACAAAATCGACCCAGAATTTAGCCACACATACCAGACACTCTTGGAGGGTTAGCTTGTTCCAAATTTTCACCTCTAAGATGCCCTGTTATGCCACCTGGGTCACTTTTGTGTTCCTTCAAGCAAGCGTGCCAAGATGATTTGGGAAGCACATTATAGTCGGGCTACTAGGAATTTCGGGGTCGATAAAAAGGTAGCATTACTGCAGAAGTATTTCTATTGGTCGAATCTTTGACAAGATGTCAGCAAATACATCAAATCATGCACTGCTTGCGCCATTGCCAAACCAACCATCAAGAAGCAAGGCCTTTATACCCCGCTGCCTACCCCTAGTCTACCTTGGGAATCCATATCCATGGTTTACATGTCAGGCCTTCCTTCCACTAAGCATGGAAATGACTGTGTTTTTGTGGTCGTCAACAGGTTATCGAAGATGGCCATTATGGCGGCCTACAAGAAGAATATCACAGTAGAAGCCACTGCTAAACTCTTCTTTGAATGAGTGTGGGTACACTTTGGGATCCCACGGCCTATCATCTCAGATCAGGATAATAGGTTCCTCAATACATTTTGGTCTAGACTTTAGTCGATGCTGGACACCAAACTCACTAAGTCCACAGCCTTCCATCTTCAAACTGATGGCCAGACAGAGGTTGTCAACAGGATGATCATACACATTCTATGCATGTACAATCAAAGCATCCACAAACATGAGATGAGAGCCTCCCCTATGTTCAGCACAGCTACAACCGGGCTCTCCGCAGTTCAACTGGCCACAACCCTTTTCAGGTGGGCTTGGGATTCCAGCCACTACGTCCCATTGATGTGGCCATGCCATTTGCAACTACTCACGTAGATTCGGCTCATGTCTGGTCCGAAACAGAGAAGGCAAACAGCTTCATTGAGCACATCTAACATATTCGCCAGCAAGTCCATGACATTCTAGAGAAATCAAATGCTAAGTACAAGCAGTGCCATGATCAACATCGGGTGCCACACAAGTTTCAGGTGGGCGACAAAGTTTGGTTGCACTTGCAAAAGGAACGCCTTACCGGAGCCTATCAGAAACTTAGACCACTCTGATATGGTCCTTACACCATTACCAAGGCTATGGGAGATAATGAATTTGAGCTCAGCATTCCCCCATTCCTTGGCCTGCACCCAGTATTCAATGTGGACCGCCTTTGGCCATACTTTACACCATTACTAGATACATCTGACATTGCAAAACAACTCACACCCACCTGGAGTTAAATTCAAATTGCATGGAACAAGCTGCAACTGATCAGATCATGGACACACAGATCAAGCACACTCGCTAGTAGAATATACCACTGTATCGAGTTGTCAAAATAAGCCAACTCCTTCACCAGGGCAAGTGGCTCACTAGGGACCAAGTTCAGCAGAAGTTCCCTCATCTCATGGAGGAACTCAACGCAATGGAGACCACTACTTCTTAAGGGGGGATGAATGATCGAAGTGGATATTGGTGGCCACCCGCCAATTCCACTTGGACCCCCACCATTGCTTCTTTCAACTTCTCAGTTTCCTTAATTGTAGCAAAATTTACTATTTTTAGTTGTTTTTCGGGTCCTAAACTTCTGGATCCGTTTTGAGGCCCTAAATGACATCTTTTGGAAATCTACCGCCAACGATTTATATTTAAAATCGTCTTTTCCGTCGTATTCCTCAGAGAAATCTTTCCAACGGGCTATCATGCGCGTAAAACAAAGATAATATGACCAAGTCGTGACCCCGGAAGTTGGCTGTCCAACTCACCCCAATGGGGCCCATAAACTCTTGGTGTTACATCTCCTCGGGTTAGGGTTTTGGTTGTTTAGGGTTTGCTCTTATTGTTCAATAATAAGAAGGCCCTTCAGTCTCATTGTAACGGAGTTCAGAGGCATGTAGCCGCCACATCTCTTCTTAGAGATAAGCTACCATCGCCCTAGCTGGTATTTCCATTCCTTTTTGTAAGCATATTTCATTATTTTACATTAATGAAATGAAGTATTATTTTTGCTGCATCTCTGTGTTTATGGTTATCTCTGTAATTTGTTACATTCATGTTTAAATCCGGATCAACTCCCATCTCGAGACCCACATGTGAGAGGAAGGGCGGCGGAAAACAAAGAAGATCATACAACGGGCTTTTCGAAAGGGATGTCGGGCAAGTGGACGAGAAAACTAAAAGGAAAGGTGGTAAGGTCGAAAAGCATTTGCATGAAGGAAAAAAAGGTAGGACATAGAGTTGGAGGTGTTAGAAAATTATATATTACAAAGCAATGGAACACATAGAATATAGCAGAAATATAAACACAGAAAACGCATAAAACCAAAGAGACACAGTTCACCCAGTTTGAGCTACGTCCACCTCAAAGAGCTAGTCCTTCCTTTTTATTATCGAACAAAATGAAGAGACACAACCTACAGCAGATCCGCTGTAATATCCTCTGTTTTCTCTCATAGTCTCGCCTCTCTATTTCTCACTCAAAGAATGCACATCTATTACACAACCTCAATACAATGCCCTCATACAAAGAGAGGGGGGTTTCCTTCTAGGGCAAAAAACCCTAAACTAAACATAAGTTCTACTGTCAGATCATCCACCTAATGAATGGTCGAGATTGACTAGAAATTACTATACTTTTACAAGGCAATTTTACATTTGTTTTTAGCTTCGGGGGCACTGCCCCCGAAACCCCCGCCAGGAGATCGCTGGCCCCCGAACCCCCCGCCAGGGGGGATCGGTTTCGTTGCTTTTTGACTGCTAATGATATTTCTACAAGGCATTAGAACACACAACTTGTTAAACCTATGAACTACCACAAACAGGTAGTCATGTGCCTTCCTGGTTATAGGTAAACCTCCCACAAATTCCATGGAAATGCTTTCCCAAGGATGAGCAGGTATAATTAAGGGATACTACAGACCATGTTTCATGTTTCTATGCTTGCTAGTAAAACGAAGCATGCATCATCTTATGAACCAAGCTACCTAATCTTGCATATTTTGCCAATACACATATCTATGCAATTTAGCCATAGTTTTCCCTACACCAAAGTGCTCGTGTGAGCCTATATGATCAACTACATCACTCACCTTTAAGAACATATAACTCAACTTTAGGAACATATTAATTTTAACCAAAATTCGGTAGAGATTTTAAAAACTTGAGTTTAAGTTATTTAATTAATTTGCACAATTCTAGTGTTCAAGGAGTTTTTTAGGGTGCCAAATCCATTTATACACTCAAAAATGTATTTTCAACAACAAAAATTCACAATCTTACTTGAAATTATATCAACAAAAACTCTCCCGTCTAGTATGGAAGAGATGCTGTAATCTCCTGCTATTTATGAGTTTAGGCTTTTGTGATGTGGATAGCTTTGAATCGATTCTTCGGTATCTACAACAACTTATTATTTAAGTTGATGTTTTGATTCATGTCCTATTATGTTATGTAGACATTTTTGACTCGGTAAAAATTATAACCAAAACCCACTTGAGTATGGAAGAGATGCTATAATGTTATGTTATGTAAATCAAATTAAAAAATAATATAAAATAAAAATGATATATATATATATATATATATATATATATATATTCTAACTAATAGATGGATTTTTATGATTAATTTTAATCAAAATTGGGTAGTGATTTTTAAAACTTGAGTTTAAGTTATTTAATTTGCATAGTTTTAGTATTCAAAGAATTTCTTAAAATGTCAAATCCATTTATGCATTCAAAAATGTATTTTAAACAACAAAAACTTACAATCTTACTCGAATTATATTCAATACAAAAAACTATTTTATATATAAATTAAATAAAAAAACTATTTTATATATAAATTAAATAATCTAACATATAAATAAAATCATTATATATATATATATATTATATAATATTTTTTTACATATAAAAAATATCTGAAATACCATAACATATGTAAAATGAACTTTTTGTTTTTTTTACGTTAGTTTAGGAAAAATTATTTTTTGTTATTTATTAAAACACAAAATTGACAACGACAACATATATAAAATAAACTTCTTATTTTTTTATGTTAATTTAATATATATATATATTTTATTTATTAAAACACAAAGTTGACAAGGACAACATATATATAAAATAATCTTTTTATTTTTTACGTTAATTTTGAAAAAAATATTTTTTTGTTATTTATTAAAACACAAAATTGACAAGGACACTGATCATATAAAATCTATCTAATCTGTCTCCCACGTTAAAGGGGTTTAATTGAAGTGTTGGCGTAATTTTTCCGCTTGTGCATTGCTTTTGTTTCGTACTCTCAAGATACTGTATAATTTCCATGCTGAACTTTTAATGCCGGTGGGAGTAGTGCCATTGGGACTGCATAATTTTTATTTAATATTTTTAAAAATTTTGAGATTTAATATACAGCCACTTTGTAGAGAATGGAAGTTAATTGTTTGAATTTGTTTCTATTTATTGGATTATATAGTTAAATTTTATTTAATATTTTTAAAATTTTTGAGATTTAATATACAGTCACTTTCTACATAAGTGAAGTTAATTGTTTGAATTTGTTTTTATTTAGTGGATCCATTGACATAAACATAACCATGAGGAAATAAAACAAAGCAAATAATAAACATTAAATAATAAGTTAATGATTTCGAAATTAATTGTTTAAATTTGTTCCTAAATGGGACTATATAGCTAAATTTTATTTAATATTTTTAAAAAATTTGAGATTTAATATACAGCCACTTTCTACAGAAGTGAAGTTAATTGTTTGAATTTGTTTTTATTTAGTGGATCCATTGACATAAACATAACCATGAGGAAATAAAACAAAGCAAACAATAAACATTAAATAATAAGTTAATGATTTCGAAATTAATTGTTTGAATTTGTTCCTAAATGGGACCATATAGCTAAATTTTATTTAATATTTTTAAAAATTTTGAGATTTAATATACAGCCACTTTCTACAGAAGTGAAGTTAATTGTTTGAATTTGTTTTTATTTAGTGGATCCATTGACATAAACATAACCATGAGGAAATAAAACAAAGCAAACAATAAACATTAAATAATAAGTTAATGATTTCGAAATTAATTGTTTGAATTTGTTCCTATTTATTAATTGGATCCATAAACATAACTATGACCAAGTAAATCCAACCAAACAATAAACATTAAATAATAAGTTAATGATTTCGAAATTAATGATTCCATCATTAGGGAAAAAATTAACCTATAATTAACTCAATGCATAGTTTCCCATCATTCCCAAAGATGAGCATGTTGCTTTGTCTAACAAATGGGCATGATCATTTAACATGGCAGGATTGGTTGTTTGAAAGGTTTTTGTAGGCATGTTCTTCTGTCTAACAATTGGGCATGAACATTTAACATGGCAGGAGTGAAAGTTTTTTGTAGGTATGTTGTTTTGTCTAACAATTGGGCATGAACATTTGACATAACAGGATTCATAATTTGAAAGTTTTTCGCGATCATGTTGTTGAGCAGATTCTCTCTCTTTATGGTGTTTTTCTCACACGGGGCTTCTAAGCTTATGAAGAAAAAGTTTCAACATGCGTGGAAGCCTTGCCTCGCTCTGATGACATCAAGAAACAATTAATTGTTTGGTTCTGGAAACAAGTTTTTAGTAATGAAGTTTGAGCGAATTAGGGTATGGGGTACTCTTCCCAGTTATTCCTGTCAGGGGAGTAAGTTGAGACAATGAAAGGAACCTCACCACAACCTGGCTGGTTGAACAATTCAATAATTGTCTCCTAGCTATGGTCTTAAACGCATTTATAAGAGCATTAAAGGAATCGAATACTTTGAAATCTGCTTCTAGCAATTAGGCATGATCATAACTCCTGATCAAGTTATTTAATATAGCAGCATCCATGCATTCAGGGATTTTCACAATCATCTTGTTAATCAGATACTCTACCTCTTTATGGTGTTTTTTTCACACGTGGGATTTTCAACGTATGAAACAAAGCTTTCATCATACCTGGAAAGCTTGCTCTGATGACATCAAGGAACAATAAGGTCTATCAAGTTAATTGTTCGGTATGGAAAGCATGTTTTCTACAATGGAGTTTGAGCGAATTAGAGCACGGGGTATTCTTCTCTTTGTGCTTTAAGAACCAATGGAGCTGAGAGGCTCATTGAAACAAAGCTTTCATCATATCTGGAAAACTTGCTTTGATGACATCAAGGAACAATAAGGTCTATCAAGTTAATTGTTTGGTTTGGGGAGCATGTTTTGTACAATGGAGTTTGAGCGAATTAGAGCACAAGGTATTTTTCTCTTTGCGCTTGAAGAACCGATGTTTCATCTCTAATAACAATGTTATTGAGCTGAGAAGTTTATTCTACAGCCTAGTATGATGTGTAACTCTGTCTGTCCGTCCTCAAAGTTGAAATTTTAATCATCTCTGCCCAAATAAAAACTAAAAAAAATAAAATACAAAAAAATAATAATAATAAACTATACAAAATATTTAAATAATGTCGATTCATAAAAAAAAAATGTTAGTGAAGAAATTGGATCCCTCTCGGCTCACATTAGATCGGTGTTTAAAATGGATCTATACTGGTTATTATTAAATGGTTCCATATTCATTAGTTTCTTCTTGTCACAAAATTCATATCAATTGGATTTCTCTATTTGCGAGTGGAAGCATAACTCTGTCAGTAGAGTAGGTTGAGACTAAGAGGAATTCCATCACAACTCGGTTGCAGAATGCAATAGTTGTTTCATGGCAATTGTTTTTACTCAAATGCATTTAGAAGAGCATCAAGTGAATCAATATAAAGTTCAGAGAATGATCGAATACCTTAAAATTTGATTCAAAGGCTTTTAGAAGAGCATCAAGTGAATCTATATCAAATTTGGAGAAAGATCAAATACCTTGAAATCTGCTTCAAACCACAGGGCATAATCATAACTCTTGGTCAAGTTATTTAACATAACAGAATCCATACATCATAAGCTTCTCTACATCTTCCCGGTGTTTTTCTCACACTGGGGTTTTTCAGCATATGAAACAAAGTTTTCATTATTCCTGGAAACCCTACTATGCCGACATCAAGAAACAATAGGCCCCACTCTGCCAACATCAAGAAACAATAGGGTCTATCAAGTTAAGTGTTCAGTTTGGGAAACAAGTTTTCTACAAATGGAGTTTGAACGAATTACACCAAGGGGAATTCATCCCCATGTACTCAGGGGCCACCATTAAAGAACTGAGGCTTCATTTCCATTGTTATTTTTGTTCTTTCGCTAATTCTCTGTTTCTTTTCACAAAATTGATTTCAATTGGGTTTCCTCTATTACTTTGTTAGAGAGTATTTTATGTTTTTGTTCATTGGCTAATTCTCGGTTTCTTCTCACAAAATTGATCTCAATTGGGTTTCTCTATTTGTTTGTTACAAGTGATTTTATGAGATAAGTGTGTTCATGTGATTTAAATTGACTTTTCCTCTATTGGTTTACTTTAGCTGGCAAGTATTGGGCATTTAATAATGTATGTAATCCCATTAAATTGAAAGAATTAGAGTTTCTGATAACAAAGAAGATCCTTGGGAGATATTGGGAACCTTGTTGGTGCCCTCTCCACCAACTGCTTGGGTAGGAAACAAGAACCCTGAGCAAATCATGCATATAAACACTCTTTTTAAAATTGTGTGAACCCATTGCTCTTCAGGAACCATATCGTTAGTGACACAAAGTCTACTCTTGTTGTCAATAGTCCAATCACTAGATGAGAACTAAACTTCCACTCAATCGATGTGGATGGACTTCCTCATATATTTCTTAGGCAACTCGAGTACATGATATTATGTTTCTAATTTTCTTCCCAAGAAATTCGTTGCCATTTTGGCAAAAAAACAAACAGAAAACAACAGTTAAGGGTACTCCACTTCACTCTATATTATTTCAGAGTTTAGGGTTTTAAGTGACTCTTTATTGAATCACGCAATAAGGTTAACTCCATTCCCGTGTTCTTTATTGAATCGCGCAATAAGGTTAATTCCATTCCCGTGTTCTAAGAAAATAAAGCTATGATGTAAAGTAATGAAATTATATAAATTACATGGCTATGCCTATAGACATTAATTTATCATAAAAATAAGGCTATGATGTAAAGTAAAGAAATTATATAAATTACATGGCTATGCCTATAGACATTAATTTATCATAAATTAATAAACTAAAACATAGTTACTTTATGATATGGATATTAATTTATAATAAACTAAAACACTTACTTCACCATATAAACATTAATTTACGATAAAAGGCATAGACATTAATTTATCATAAATTAATAAACTAAAACAGTTACTTTATGATATGGATATTAATTTATAATAAACTAAAACACTTACTTCACCATATAAACATTAATTTACGATAAAAATATTTATTTACAATAAAAACAGTAATTCACTATAGACATTAATTTATAATAAACTAAAACAATTACTTCACCATACATTTCACCATACATCTCAATTTGTTAAAATTTAAAAAATCTAAAATTTAAGTAAATTAAATTCTATTTAAAAAAACAAAAAATTATTAAACAATAAAAATAATTTATATATAATTTAGACATATACTAGTTTAAAAAAACATATAACAAGATTCTTAATCATAAAGATTTATCACTAAGATTGAATCTATATATGTGTTAAATTTGTTAAAATTTAAAAAATCTAAAATTTAAGTAAATTAAATTCTATTTAAAAAAATAAAAAATTATTAAACAATAAAAATAATTTATATATAATTTAGACATATACTAGTTTAAAAAAACATATAATAAGATACTTAATCATAAAGATTTATCACAAAAAAAGCATATAATAAGATTCTTAATCATAAAGATTTATCACTAAGATTCTTAATCTATATATGTGTTTTGGTTATATATAATTTAGACATATACTAGTTTAAAAAAACATATAATAAGATACTTAATCATAAAGATTTATCACTAAAAAAACATATAATAAGATTCTTAATCATAAAGATTTATCACTAAGATTCTTAATCTATATATGTGTTTTGGTTATATATAATTTAGACATATACTAGTTTAAAAAAACATATAATAAAATTCTTAATCATAAAAATTTATCACTAAAATTCTTAATCATATAAAATTCTTAATCATAAAAATTTATCACTAAAATTCTTAATCTATATATGTGTTTTGTTACAATTTAATAAGCAAGTATGATGGCTTATTAAAATTCTTAATCATAAAAATTTATCACTAAAATTCTTATTATATTCTTATTATCTATATATGTGTTTTGTTACCATTTAATAGTCAAGTATGATGGCTTATCAATGGCTTATCGATACCATATTTCTCAATACGGTTATAAATGCAATATTCAATGTAAAATAATAAATATCAAAATAATATATGATTGAATCCACCTAGTAAGTCCTTTCAGTGATCACGAGTTTATCAATATTCACAATAAGGAGTCCTTTTCGTAATCACAAGAGTTTATCAATATTCACAACAAGGGAACCATGGTTCAATGAATTCGAAATCAGAGTAACCAACTTTATTACTATTTGCGTATAGTCTTAAAATATTCACAATAAGGGAACCATGGTTCAATGAATCCGAAATCAGAATAACAAACTTTATTACTATTTGCGTATAGTCCTCAAAAAAACTGTCACAGTAACAGTAACAGACTCAAAAACAAATTCTAGTAACAGTAACACACTCGAAAACAAATTCTAGTAACAGTAACAGACTCAAAATTGCATGACAATTTCTTTGGATGAAACAAAACCTTATTCATCTGATAATGAGAAAACACCTGTCGATGTGCTTGCTTACAAGGAATCACAATCCGTCGGTGCAAAAGAGAGCATGTTGTTTCCGTTGTCATAGAGAATATGGTAGTTTTGCTGTTGATAATTCCCTAATATGGACATCTGGATCTGGGAAGTCGGAAGCATTGCCAGGCAGAAAGTGGTGTCATCAACGTAGAAATAGTGTTCCGGCTGCAAAACATAATCTGCTCCCTTAAAGTGGAAAGTCATAGTAGGAAATTGATTAGAGGAAAGCCGAAAGTGATAGTCAGGACCTAAGTTAAAACAGAGGTCTAGTCCGAGTCCAGACCCATCGGTTTGCGGAAAGTGAATGGCAGAGATCAATGCTTTCTTCAAAACTTGATATGCATCCTCATGCAAAAGCGTGAATGTGGTTCCGGAGTCTATCATAAATCCACCACTACCATCATCTTGAATATCAAAAGTAGATGCATCGATGTTTAATAATTTACCTCCAAGGCTAATTCCTTCCAACGAAAGAAAATAGAAACTTGATGCCGCGTTTTGAATAAAAGGAGTTGAACTGACATTAACCTCGGCATTCAAAGTAGCACTGTGGCCTATAAACAAAGGGTTGACCATGTACGAAGGTTCTTCAAAACCCTGGAGACAATAAGAAAACTTATTACCACCTAATGACCCAAGTTGTGAAATTAAGGATAAGGAACCTCGTCCGAAGCCTACACCTCCGTGTGCTGCGTAGTGGCCATCATTGTATTGCCCACAACCAAAGACAATCTGGTCCACTGACTCTGATGAAAAGGTAAACGTGTCGTATGAAAGGATCCCTGAGGTGGTGGAGTAATCACCATACTCCCACATGTAATGACACATACCAGCAGAGCAATAAAAGTTAGGGTTTGCCGGGCACTCAGGGCTTTCGCATGAGACCTTCATATAAGTGGACGATTGGGAAGGATCATAGATTGGATAGGATTGATCAGAGCAATTATCACAGGGCAAGCACTGTGTCCATATCAAGTCACTACCTGTGTCTAGAATTCCAGAATATGATAATGACGGCTCACCAATTTCTACCTTCATCGTATATTCTCCACTTCCTGCACTTATTGGAGCTTGGATTCCTGAACTTTTGTGGGCCAATTGACCAACCTTCAGAACTACAGATCTATGCAGTGTTTCCAGCCTCTCTTGGCTGCGTTGCACTGCTTGCTTAACTCGTTCAGTTGAATTAATATTCCCTGGAAACAATGGGGAAAGTGATGAATCTCTGTGCACAAGATCTATTCTCAACCCATCAACGGGTTTATGATCCGGCCTTGAAATCTTGGGCACAAGCGGTCTGCATTGCATCAAATTAGGTAACATGAAAAGCAATAACAAATAAATAAGAAGTTTGCAAGGAGCACAAGGAGATACGGTTGATTGTGGAGCCATGTCTGTTCTCTGTTCTACAGCTACAGAGGGAAACTTGGCAACGGGGGAAAATACGCAAGGCGTAGCAAAAGAAGGAATGTTTTGGTCTAAGAGGAGGGATGCATTCTATTAAATAGAGATCAAAATGCCATGGCTGATTTGATTTGAAGTTAGATGTCTTTCTTAACTTCACTTTTTTCCATATTTGCATGGCAAGCCATTGTAATTTTTTATTATTATTATATAAAATAAAATATTACTATTAACTATGTACAAGATTCCATATTTGCATGGCAAGCCATTGTAATTTTTTATTATTATTATATAAA
This sequence comes from Pinus tabuliformis, assembly GCA_031772625.1. Lineage (NCBI taxonomy): Eukaryota > Viridiplantae > Streptophyta > Pinopsida > Pinales > Pinaceae > Pinus > Pinus tabuliformis. The sequence continues at coordinate 1,342,380,796 of CM062816.1, read as the reverse complement.
ATAAAATATTACTATTAACTATGTACAAGAGCTCCACTTGTTTTGGCCATTTGTGCATGGAAATTTTTATTATTATTATATAAAATAAAATATTATTTGCATGGCAAGCCATTGTAATTTTTTATTATTATTATTCTATATTTGCATGGCAAGCCATTGTAATTTTTTATTATTATTATATAAAATAAAATATTATTATTAACTATGTACAAGAGCTCCACTTGTTTTGGCCATTTGTGCATGGAAATTTTTATTATTATTATATAAAATAAAATATTATTTGCATGGCAAGCCATTGTAATTTTTTATTATTATTATGTAAAATAAAATATTACTATTGACTATGTACAAGAGCTCCACTTGTTTTGGCCATTTGTGCATGGAAATTTTTATTATTATTATATAAAATAAAATATTACTATTGACTATGTACAAGAGCTCCACTTGTTTTGGCCATTTGTGCATGGAAAGTAATATAATAGTAATATAAATTTTTATTATTATATAAAAAGTTAACTTCAGTTTTTTCATATGTACATGGCAAGCCATTGTAATTTTTTATTATTATTTTATAAAAGTAAAAATTTTTATTATTATTTTATAAAAGTAAAATATTACTATTGACTACGGAAAAGAGCTCTACTTGCTTTGTAAACTAATATGCTTTGTAAACTAATATAATTTTTTATTATTATATAAAAAAATTATGTAAAAAGTTTGAAATTCGATTATAGTCTCAAAACGATATGTGGCCCTATCCATCATTTAAAGAAATTATATATATAGATTTATATTTATACTTTTGTTTTTATTCCTAGTTTGCCATATAAAATGTGTTTGATAAAGTCGAAGTTAAAAACATATATCATCTAGAGTTTGTATGATGTAATGTGTTAAAATTTGTGTTTTAATAAAAAAATATTAAATACATTAATATTAAACATATATCATCTAGAGTTTGTACATGATGTAATGTGTTAAAATTTGTGTTTTAATAAAAAAATATTAAATACATTAATATTAAATTTTTGCATGTCCAAACGACCTGCAAAGTTATAGAAATCCACCAGAGCTGAAGTCAGGCTCCCTTTTAGCGTCTCTCCACTGTTGTAGAAAACTCCTCCAGAAAAACAGAAACCCAACGTTGTTATTTGTAATCTAACTAATTTGGAGATTGGAGAGGAAAATCAGATGTCTCACAGTATTTTGGAGAGGAACATCAGATGTCTCACAGAAGGGATGAGTGGTGCAACCACAGAAACAGTCAGGCACAACTTTACCTTAATCTGGTCTCGTGCCATTGTCTGTAACACCCTTGGTTGAAACTAATTTTAACTGTGAGACAGTTATGACAGTTACCCCCTTCTTTCCTGATAAAAGAGGGATCTCGAGGGAAAGAAGGGTTTTGCTTTCTGAAAAGTCCAAGGGGACAGAAAGAAAGGTCTGTGGAACTGGGAGGACGCTGCCAAGGAGTAATTCCTGTGCTGGGCATGTGCCAGTCTAGACTCCGGAACAGATCATATTCGGATGGTATTCGCTGGACGGTGGTGCTGATGCCAGATACTTGAGTCTGACAAGCTGTACATACTGCTATGGAGTGGAAGCTCGGGGGAAGAGGACGTAATTGCCCTTCTCACGGTAGGTAGGGAGGATCAGATTCAGTCTTACAGTAATTCCGGAGAATCGAGTGACAATTAAGTAGTAGCTGGTTATGTTTCGTGTGTTCACTTTTGTTTTAATAAAGTAATGAGTTAATGCTGGAATCCTACTTCCTTCTGTGAAATGTTTTTGAGATAAGCATAATGATTATAGATGGAATAATGAGCGCTACTTCCTTCTGTGAATTATTTTCGAGATAAGCATAATGATTATAGATGGAAAATTTCTATTAATCCTAGAATTAATAATGTGGATGATGGAAGGTAATAATCTTGAACAATAATTAAGTTGCTGCAGTGCAGTGTGGGTCATCTGCTAAGGCCCAGAATGAGAACCCCTTAAAAACAAATGGAAAAATATCTTCCATTTAATTACCCTAGTAAGGAAACAGTTACCTCAGCAGATAACAATTAGACTGGATTGTTGAGTTAGGCTAAGGGAAAACATTACGCGTGAAAGAACCTGTAAAGTTCTGGGTGAACAAGTTTGGGTGACTGCTCTTGCCTGTTATCAAATTATTCCTATTAAGCTTGTTTTAGAATTATCCCCGAGGAATGGTGGAAAAGATTACCCAACAGGGATAAACATAAAGATTGTAAAATCTATGACATCAGATCCAGAACAAGGCTGGCAAGATAGGGTAACGAGTAATTTCTTGATTTACGAATTTGTTAAATCAAATAAAAAAGTGGAAAACAATTTAAAAGAAAAGAAAATATAACGATTTATCAGCAGCATGCTTAAATAATCTATTGCAGAAATTAAATAGAAATTAGATTAATGTTATGGATTATTTGTACAACAGAGGATCGAAGAGGTTGAGCCCTGAAAACTGAGGGGTAATAGTAGCCGGGTCCCGTCCTCTTCGAAAGTCTATTCTGGATAGAAACAAACAAATGTGGAACGAAAACACCGTTTGGTACAGCCAAGAAATTCTCAGAAACCAATTCAGAAATGTTACAGACGCACAGGTAAACTTGCCCACTAAATTCCATGAATATCAATGGCGCTTTATGTAAATTCACGACAGTGGTTGACAACTAAGGAAACTTTTTACATTCAAACAGTCGAACATATGTGGATTGAACCCTCAACATTTCAAGAATCCGCTCTCAGGTTCAGATGCATGAGCAAACTTTAATACATGCTATAACTAAAACCCGTAAGAACGAATTGGGGTTAAACCCAGAAAAATTAACACAGATTAATTCGTATTGTTTAACAGACATTGCAACAGGATTGCTCATTCCAGTAATGAGAGTAATATGGCAGCCGACTCACCTATTCGGTTCTCAGTTCATACAATTACTATCTTGTAACCCTAAGCTAGAATCAGAACAACATTATCGATTGAAATGTCGGCAAGACCGACCATAGATTAACTCTATTTAATCATCTCCGGAAGTTCAAAAGGTGACTTTGCGTTGTCTGGAAGTGAAAGAAAAACCCTCAGTAACTAGAGTAACCAACCTGGAGCATGGAAGAGAAAAATCATAAGTGGTTGCCACTGCAGGATCCCGAACTGTTGCGAAAAGGAGTTGCTGGGCAATACTTAACCTGCAATCAGATTTAAGAGTCAAGTTAGAGAAATTCCAGCGGAGACTGTTAAAGAAGTAAAGGAAAACAGGCCTGTAACAATATAGTACCTGTAGAGTGGTGGTGGTGTAACAATGCACACCTGAGTCAGTGAAACAAGACTCTGTAATTAAATGCCATAAGCATTTATCAGTTTCCTTTCTCTTGCAAAGGATTCGATACTGTTTCCAGAGAAAACGGTTTCCAACCATTACCTGAGGAAGGAAGCTGACCATAGCCTTTCCTTCACCTGTGGATGCAAGGCCGAAACCTGTAAAAACCACCTGCATTGACAGTGGAACAAATTAGGGCTTCTAAATAGATATAACCGTCAACGAGGGAAAAATCGGGAAGCCTAATCTCTTCAAAATATACAACAGTCAACATACTCGGTGTAGCTGCAAAGGAGACAACCAAACTTGCAGGTTGTAGAGCGCTTAACCCCGGGACCAAAATGCCTGAAAGAACCTCGTTTTCGGAGTCAGGTGGGAAATTGGTTACCTCAACCAACGGGCCCTCAATGGTGATGCTGACCGTCAGATTAGTGGAGGTCCATGCACGGTCTACTGAACTCCAGGTGTCCAATATCATGAGATATTTTATACACGTACAGTAGAATAAAAAGTTGAGTTTAATTAAGTCAGGTGTACATCCTTGCAGGGAGTGGTATAATAAGGCATTGCTAATCGAATCTTTAAAGGTCTACGATCGCCTGGTATAAAGTGATAAAAGTTGTAATTTGAAAGTGCTGCGTACGTACTAGGTATAACCATGTATTAATTCTTATAACTACAATATTTCAATTTTTAATAAGTCGATGCGTAAGTATCTAACTCACCTTTCCGCTTCATAAGCAAGCGCTACAACCATTTAGCATAAGTCAATGGGTGAGTGTCCAACCCACCTTTCCACCTCATAAGCAAGCCCTACAACGTTTTCTATACATAAATGTTAATATGTATATCGGGTATCAAAATATTGATAATTAAGGTTTAACTTCAAGATAATCTTAATATGTTAATATGGACAAGATCTACATGCCATATCATTCTCATCGCCACTTGATTTTTGGTGGGCGTTGACATTGTCCTTAGCATGTGTCAAATATAATTTATTAGGCTTACATAACATGTAAAATTATTGAATATGAGTGATATATGTCACACATGTCATTTTTATATTATCATATAATTTCTACTTGATATCATATTTTTTTCATGGTTTTGTTGTAAGCTTCCACTTCCATTCTCAATTTTTTTTCAAGGTTATTTTCTGTACTTCAAGTTGGCTAATGTATCGATATGTTCAGTGTACAACCATAAACTAACAAGGACCCGGTGTGGAAGTCTTATTTTTTTGTTGATGTTCTATCTATCACAGGTTGACCATTTTGTAGGGAAGGTAGTTGTTAAGTGATGTTCATTATACTGACTTGATATAAAAATACTTAAGCACTAAAGCTTGTAGCTAGGAGATGTGTTGATATGTGTAATTCTCCTACACATTACTTAGTTTTAGGTGATTTTTCAATATAGCACCTAGTGCTAAGGGTTCATACTTTGAAAATTCATGTACGGTTGTGTAGATTTCAACAACGTAGAAATGTGGGTTCAACACCTGATTATCTCTTTGTTGCCCTGTAAGAGAAAAGGGGACAAAATAAGTTTGGGATTATATATTATAGAGATGAATAGTCTAGTAGTGTGGATGTGGATTTTATCTTCTCATGCGCCCTAAGTATTTAATAATAGGCTCCTCCAACCTCAAACGCACCAAGCCCTAGGAAGCATGACTTTGTAGTTTAGTTAACCATCCCTTAAAATAATAAATTAGGTTATACAAATACCCAAAATCAAATAATTAATTTTTTTAAATAAATATAATTATGATGGTTACTATCCATTGCAATTTTTATTAGCCTTTTAAATTACATAAATACACTTATCTATATATATATATATATATATATATATATATATATATATATATCATTTTTTTTTTACTGGTTTGAGTTGGAAGCCTAACCCCACATTATTTAAATAAGGATAAAAAGCTTAAAAAAAATAATAATAGATGGAAATTTAAAACATTAAACAAAAATTAAAATAAGCTCTGCGAATTATTTAAATACTTCTAATTACTCTCACCTTAAAAAATCAAAACAATAATAATTTGGATTGAAAAATATAATACACTTAATACTTTAATTTGATTTAATTTATTATTTTAAATTAAAAATTGTAATAAATATGTTAAATTAATTAACATTATAAATAAATTATTTTAATAATCTTTTTACTATGTAAAAATTCAAAGACTTTTCAATTTGCACATTAATTAGAAATCCATTTTACAAATTAATGAGAAATGTCATATTTAGATTTAAGCCATTTCATGTTATAAAGATATGAAATATATATCTTTATGAAACCAAGATACCAAATTAAGAAAAGCACCATATGATCTTGAACCGTGAGGTAACATAAATTTATTTACATAAATAATTTCTCAAATAAATATTTTATATACTTTATATAAATACAAAAATTAATGCATTAACCAATACTTCTAAATTTTACCATATATTACTTTAAATTCTCAATTTATTTTATAAACAAATATAGATAACACTAGAAATAAAATAATGAAACCAATGAAACCAATCAACAAAATTCAATATTTCTATATTTACGTTACTTTATTTAATATTTATTATGTTTATAGTATTAATTTTTAATATTTATTATGTTTATAGTATTAAGTTCCATATTGCATTATTAAAGTGTCTAGCTTAATGTTATTTTATTTTAGATTTTCTATATTTATGGTATTTTCTTTTATATTGTATTAAACATGTTATTGTAAATTTTTTCTAATATTCTAATTTTACCCCTTTTTTTCTTAGTTTTCCTTTAGTGTTTCTACATGTATTTATATAGGCTTTTGTTTTTCCAATTCTTTATAATATTGTACTCCTCTCCTTTTAAAAGAAATAGGTTCACAAATATCAAAATCATAATGACTTCCATTAAGTCCTTCGTTCTAGAAGTGATGATTAATTTTGGAGTACCAAGTTCTTTTGAGCTTGCTTCAATACATATAATATTTTTTTAATTTAAAAGAAATAGGTTTATGGACAACTTTCCTAAACTTAGGGGTTGTTGCATATAGATTTCTTTATGTAAATTACAAGTATAAAATTACTTTTTACTTTGATATGATGAATTTTCCAACCAAATTATGTATTTAGAGAAACCACAATGTGAATCAACATTTTGGCAATATAAGCCTATGATGTGAATTGTCATTTTAGAAATATAAGTAAACATTTGAGTATCATCAATAACTTATTTTTGTGAGCATTAATTCACAAGTAATATAGCCTTATGCTTCTTAATAGATGTGGCTTTGTCATATATGCCCCTTTGTAGCCAATGCTGTTCCTACTTTGCGGAAGACAAGTAAAGTTTGAAGTTTGACTCCTCAATGAAGAATCATATATTTTTCATTGCAACATCCCATTTAGGTTTTCCTTGAGATTCTTCAAAACTTTATGAGTGATCAACATGAGTCGTTCTAATCATAAGAGCACACAACATAGTTAGCATAATGACGCCTTATGACCTTTTTGATAGAGATCTTAAAGAATCATTGTTATTCTAGCAAAGAATATCGTTTTCATCTTGCAGACCTAATACGAAAATTTTCTCCTCCACAAGGTTCAAAACTTTCTTCATTAATCATGTCATACTAATTTTCTTCATTAGTTAGGTGATCATGAATGATACTAGGAATTGATGAAGATGTAGGAGTAGAGGAAGAAGATTTCAAAATATATTGCAACTTTCATCAAACATCACATCTCTCCTCATAAGTATTTCATTTGTTTCGAGGTCATGTTGTTGATTTCTTCAAATTGGATACCAAGTGAGAACATGGAAAGCGCCCTTATCAATATTTCAAGGGGAAATTGGGGATTATAGCCTCAATTTTTTTAATATCTAAATTTGACCGAATAGCTAGTGTTCTCGGCCGCTTCGTTTAATAAAATATTTTAATGTCATGATGTGTTTGTATGTACTCCAAAAATAATAAAATTGTAAAATGAGTTATATGAATATTTGTTTAACCTTTTTTATTAATTTTTTAAATAAAATTAAACATTTTTTGGGTAGATAAAGGTTAGTTTTATATATATATATATATATATATATATATATATATATGACATTGAAGAGAATGATTAGAAGCTAATAATTATTTATTTAATATTGAATGATGATAATTTTTTCTATATAATACTCATATTATAGTACACATGTCATGTCATTAGAATATAATGAGAGTTGTACAAATTGTACACATGTTATTTTTTTTCTTTTTTTTTCAAATTTATATTTTGTAAATTAAAAAATTAAACCCATAAAATTATCTATTCAATACTTTACACCAACAAGAAAATGAAATTTTTGAATTTAATTACAAACCATTTGTGTTTATGGTACATAGTAATTAATATATAATATTATTTTTCAAATTATTTATATTTATTGTACATAGTAATTAGTGATATAGTACATAGTAATTAATAATAAAGCACACAAAAGTCAATTCTTTCCACCATTACACAATAAGAGGAAAGACATTTTAACCAATCATATTTGAGATAAATAGAAATATTTTTTATTTAAAAATAATAAATTTAATTTCATAATGTTAAACTTTGGATAGATTTTGAATTTTTTTAGTCATAGAAAAACTAATAAGAAGTCAATGAAAAACTGAATACGTTATATCCTGCTAGCGGCAGGTATAATAAGTCAATGAGTGAGTGTCTAACTCACATTTCCACTTCATAAGCAAGCCCTACAACCTTTCCCATAAGTCAATGGGTGAGTGTCCAACTCACCTTTCCACCTCATAATCAAGCCCTACAACCTTTCCCATAAATCAATGTTAATATGTATATCGGGTATCAAAATATTGATAATTAAGGTTTAACCTCAAGAAAATCTCAATATGTCAGTATGGTAATATGGACAAGATCCACATGCCACATCATTCTCCATCCCCCCATCACCACTTGATTTTGATGGGCGTTGATATGTCCTTAGCCATATGGCACTGCTAACATGTGTCACATATCACTCATTATGCCTACCTAACATGCAAATTCATTGAATATGAGTGACATATGTCACACATGTTGTTTTCACATCATCATATAATTTCCACATGAAATCATATTTTTTTCTTGGTTCCGTTGTAAGGTTCCACCTCCATTCTCAAAAAAATTTCAAGGTTATCCTTTGTATTTCAATTTGGCTAATGTGTCCATATGTTCGGCCTACAACCATAAACTAACAAGGACCCAATGTGGAAGCCTTATTTCCTGTTGACATTCCATCTATCGAATCATAACTATATATGACTTCTGAGGTTTACGGAAATAAATTGATACTCTGATATCAATTTACCTATGATAATTCACGGGTTGACCATATAGTAATGTCAATTGTAGGGAAGGTGGTTATTAAGTGATGTTCATTATATTGACTTGGGATAAAAATACTTAAGCATTAAAGCTTCTATCTAGGAGATGTGTTGATATGTGTAACTCTCCAACGCATTACTTAGTTTTGGGTGATTTTTTGATATAGCACCTAGTGCTAAGGGTTCATACTTTGAAAAATTCATGTATGGTTGTGTAGATCTCAACAACATGGAAATGTGGGTTCAACACCTAATTATCTCTTTGTTTCCCTGTAAGCCAAAAGGGGACAAAATATGTTTGGGATTATATATTGTAGAGATGAATAGTCTAGTAGCATGGACATGGGATTTCAAGCCCAAGGGGTTCCCACTCAACTAAAAAAATAAAAAAGCTATACATACAACAAACTCACAATGAGGCCCAACTTGGTCTCACAAACACAAATTCAAGCATTAGGACAGTAATCCAACATTAGGGTACATAAGATGATTCTTTCATATTTTTCTCTTCTTTTAAAGGATATTTCTAATGCCCTTTGGCTCTCGTGCCAAATTATCTCATTTATTATTATTATCATTTTTTAAAACTCCCTTATTTTATTAGTTTCCTCTAACCTCCCTTATTTTATTATTTTCCTCTAACCTCTGTGTTTTATTATTTTTCTCTAACTTCCCTTTATTTATTACTTTCTTCTAACTTCCTTTATTTTATCATTTTCCTATAACTTCTCTTGCTTTATTCTTTTCTTCTAATTTCCCTTATTTTATTTGTTTCTTTTATTTCAATTGTTAGTTAGATATTTAATTTTTATGCTTCCTTTACAAGGAGGATTCTCATGAATATTTTTTTGTTAGTTTTAAAATTTTGTTTCTTTTATTTCATGCACAAATCCTCCCTTTAAAACTAGAACCAAATCAACATTTTATTTCCATTATTTCTAAATTATAATATTCCCCCATGTGTTTTAGGATGGATAAAATATTTAATTAAGTTAAATTATATTTTTTCTTAGTTTTAAATTTTTGTTTCTTTTATTTCATGCACAACTCCTCCCTTTAAAACTAGAACCAAATCAACATTTTATTTCCATTATTTCTAAATGATAATATCCCCCCCACATGTTTTAGGATGGATAAAATACTTAATTAAGTTAAATTTACTTTATTTGATATATTTTTTTTGAAGTTTGATTTATTTCTATCTCCATAATTGCCTTTTCCAAAGATTTTCTAATTTTCAAATAAAATATAACTCTAAACTCACTTTTGACATGTATTGTTTGACTTTAGTGCTTTGACACATTAACTTCAAATTCAATCTACCTTTTTATATCCCAATACCAATGGTGCCATGTTGATTGTTCCCTTCAAGAATTGCTTAGATAGTTCTAAGGGTGATAAAATACTTTCCTTTCAAGTACCTTTTTGTGTTTAGATACCAAGAGTGTCAATTTTGTTATGCCCTTCAAGAACTCCTCACATCGTTCCAAGGGTGATAAAACACTTTCCATTTAAGTATCTATGCCTAATATAGCAATTTATTTAATTTGAATGAATTCCAAGTAGCTATAAATATACAAATATTTCTCTCATTAGATAGACTAATTTCTTAATGACATTTGTTTATTTTTAGCAGATCCCTTTGTGTAATTACATCTATAATATCATTGTAAGAGTTAGGCTTATGCTTTTGAGAATGATCTCTAATGAGAAATTTGTGCACCGTAGTGGTCAAATGATACATGAAGAAATTGTTCCAATATAGAGAGGGGCACACATAATCAAAACTGAAAAGATACCCATATTAGTGATGAAGTTATATCTTTCCAAGATCTATGATTAGATTTCATGGAACGTTTCAAAAAATTTATTGATTTTCATTGGCTTTAATGTAAACATGGTGAATTGGATTATCAATTGTGTTAAGTTCTCCTCATTCCTAATATTAATGAATGGGGAAGGATCTAATATATTTAGGCCCTCTACATGACTTCAACTAGGGTGTGCCCTCTCTCTATACTTAGTTTTAATAGCTTTAGAGTATCTTATTTGGATGATAATTAAGTCGAGATAATCTTAGTCCATTCAAGTAATTTCAATGGGAAAAAACTTAGAATTCACTCACCTATCACTTGTGGAAAATGTACTTTTATTATGCTATTGTAATGATAGTGAAGGTGAGTGCTTTAAAGGGATCATAGAATCATTTTGTAACGTTACTAGCATGAAGGTTAATATGGAGATATTTACTATATATTTTCTTGACTTTGTGGATGGAGTCAAGCAACTAGTGACAAAGATTTCAGTTATTAGGATCATGATTTAAATGGTGGTTTCAATTATTTTGGATTCAATATTAAACCAAATGACCATGTTGTAGAGGACTAGAAGTGGTGAAAGGCTAAAGAGGAAAATATAATATACTTCTAGTGTCATCATTAGATTTCCAATGGGTTGAATAGTAGTGTTGGAGGCTATTCATGTTTATTGGAATTTGTGAGCTCCAATCCCTAAAATTATCCTAAATAGAATCTATAAGATAACCTTTAATTATATGTTGTAAGGATCGAAATAATATTTAGGGGATCATCTTGTTATTTGGTCTCGGATAGCTCCTCCCACGAAGCAAGGAGGTTAGGGGCTTAAGCGTATTCTAAATTTTGGGATAGTTTTGTTCATTAGGATTTAGGGAAAAATTATGGAGGTGCCTTTTTATTACCAAATGCATTTTAATCGAGTCTACCTCGAATTAGTTACTATCATGACATAAGACTATTCCTCCAACCATTGGGGGGTGATCTATCAAGAATTTGAACATATAGTTGATACTTATCATGCTTAGTGGCTCAGGTCTGGATCTAGGGTTTGCATTGGAATGGATGCTATAAAAAAAAATGTAAGAAAATCTCTTCCCAAATGTGTTGATTGTGTTCCTTTACAAAAGGGGATTTTGAAGCATAAATAAAATAGAACATGAGGATACCACTATGATATGGAATCAATGATGAGTTTCTACATCAGACCTAAACCTTGAAGCTATATGGAATGATAATTAGGGATGGCCCTATTGCACACGTCAATAATGCACCTATGAGGGTTAATGAAGGAAATGATAAATAGGTATGTATGTATAATTCTACATGTGGACATTACACTAGTAAAATAGGATATAAATCTTTGAAAAAGAATGATTAGGTAATTATAAAATGATTGTACAAAAATATTTGGAAGATAGAAGCACCTCTCAAAAGAAAATTATTATTCTAACTCGTACATAAAAAAAAATGGATTTAACATGATCTAGAATTAAAATAAATTGTTAGGGTCCAAGTATATATATCCTATGTTGAAATCCAAATGAAGATTCATGTCATCTTTTTTTCCATTGTCTTTTCATAAGAAAAGTTAGGGATAATATGGAAGGTCTCCACAAATAATAAATCTTTAACTTTGCACATCAGTTGAATATTGTCTCATATCATTTGTTGAGAGGTTTACTTTGAAAATATTTTGGGCCTTTCCATTTGTTTTGGCCTGGTAAGTTGAGATGGCTTATAATAGGAATCCTTTTGAATCCATTTTGACTTGTCCATACTTGGTTGTGATTAGGGACTTAACATGTTTTTATCCTTAAGTGAGTTCTAAATTCCTTTGGCTCATGTCAATTTAGATGGCCATAAAATTTATCATTCTCAACTAAACATTGGTGTATGCTTAGGGATCTAGCACTATCTATAGCTTTAATCTCTTGATTACGTCAGTGGAGATATTTTTGGAATAAATATTTATCTTAAAATAAAACTTACAAGTGTTAGTCTCTACTATAATTTCCAGAGTTAGGATCCACGAGAGGTAGCTAGTCGATGTTAGAAAACACATAAGAAACATAAAACCCAATTTCCAACAATCTCCCCTTCGTTCAAGTCCGGTGATTTTAAAATTGACACCTACCACTCTCATACCACTTGTTTGAATCACACTTTTCATTAGGAAAAAAACCTACATGCATTAGTCTCTACTATGATTGCCAAGGTTATGATCCACAAGAGGTGATCAGTCAATGTTGTGAAAGATACTCGGAGTGCTGAACCAATTTATAAAAATTGCATGTTCTTCTATCTCCCATTGTAAATAATGAAATGTAGTGGGCTCCCCTTCACCCACATCTATGAATGGAAGAGGCATCCCCACTCCTCGATATCCTCTGACTCTTCTAGTTATAACTTCGAAGATGCAATGGTAGCATTGGGTTCTACGTCAATGAATTTCTTTCATTTATCATTTTTTGAATCAAAATATGTGCTAATTCCATCTCTTTAAGCTCATCTAACAATGGTTTCCTTGAGTGACATTCATGAGTGTTGTAACAAGGGATTTTTTGGAATCCAAACAAATTTCTAGTGTCCTTCTTTTCTTTTGATTTGGGATAGTTGTCTTGAGGCTAACTCTCTTTTCTTTGTCCTTTCTTCTATGAGTTAGGTCCACTTTTTCAAAAAAAAAATTATGGATGATTTGTATATCCAAACTCCCACCTACTCTTATACTTCAGTTTCCATTGAATTTTGACAGCATATCAATAAGTAGCTCATATTGAGGAGATGTTTAAGAAATCCATATATGTTGGGATGTAGCTATATAGGCCACTATATTAATTTATAAGAAAGTGCCACTTAGAGTCTTTGATACCCAACTTTGAGCACAAATTATGGAAAATATTGGTGTATTCTGACACTTTTCAGTCATTCTTGCGTTTTAGAATGGTCACAGTACCCCATAGGGTAGAAATACTTCTTGAGGGAACCCACAAATTATTCCAAGTGGTTTATTTCCTAAATTCAATAGATTCATCCACTATGTATCCTTTCATGTAACCTTTCCTCCAATATTTGACACGAGGAAGGGTTTTAAGGAGTGCAAAATTGATATTTTCAACATTAAAATTATTTTGGATAGAGTAATAATCATTGAGGATGCTCAATCATTTCACTAAGGAATCCATATTTATCTAGCCTTCAAATAAGGGGTTATCAAAGTTAACTTGCACCTTTAAGGGTGTCACAATTTTGAAATTGCTTCTTGCTTAACATTCCTCAGTCACTATCAGTAGTCATCGAAGGATTTGGAAAAAATTCCCCATCATATTATTCCTTCGTCACATGGGTACTTCCTCGAGCAACAACTTGACATGATCTTCTACTTTGTCACAAGTCTTTTATTTTTCAATGGCAGGTCACTTGTGTTGGTGAGAGTGGTTATCCTCATGTAAAAATAGCATGAGATTCAACTCTCTATAACTTGACATCATCAAGGATAGGTGCTAAAAAATGACGAGAAGATTACTTTAATACCACTAATCTATATACCTTGAGGAACGAGACAAAATATCGACAATATAATATGGTACAAAAGGGTAGAAAATAATGTAGAGGAAACATCGATAATAGAATATAATAGAAGTCCATAGAATATAATGTATAGGGAATAATAATATGAAAATAGTTTAATTCCTTTTATTAAATGGTAATATTATGATAAGACTAAGTCATGAGAAAAATTCATATATGTGCATAGAATATAATGTATAGGGAATAATAATATGAAAATAGTTTAATTATTTCTATTAAATGGTAATATTATGATAAGACTAAGTCATGAGAGAAAATCATAGACTTTAAAAAGGTGAATGTCTAAATTTTATTATCTTCAGGTGTCTTTTCTCTTAGAACTCACGCACTTGCATTATTTGATTTATTATTAAATACCATGTCTTAAGGTCATTGGTGATTGCTATGGGTGGATAACATAGGTAAATACCATGGCTAATACTATAGAGAATTACTAGTGCAAGTGCCATGAGTGAATATGGCAATTTGTGGAAACCATGAGCTTGTAACATGTGAATGGAAATAATATAAGATTAATTGTCTTAATTCAATAGAAATAATGGATATCCACCAATTTTCACATGAAATCATATTACAAGGGCTCACCATTATGTGAGGAACCTCATAGTTGGGAAAGATAGTAAGACATAAAGATTAATCATGTGATAAAAAAGATGGATTAGTAACAAATTTCCACTCAGATCATGATAATAAAATAAAATTCTATCATTAAAACTATGCATAAAAAAAATAAAATCGATTATATAATTTAATAAATTTGTGAATAAACTAAATGCATTATTATATCAAAATTACTATAAAAAACATCAAATAATTATATTAAAAATTAGAACATATTCCAAATAATTAAAAATGATATGTGTTAATTCATAATAATAATAACAGCTAACTAAATTAGTTAAATTAGTTGTCATTCTTCCTATCCAAACTCCAATCTTAAAATAATCTTACTTTTTTTAATTACATAAATACAAATAATTAAAAATAATGAATTCTAAATCTTTTACTCTAAATATACACAAATAAATTTCTTATAATTAAAATGAATTTATTATATTTTAAATTATATATTAAATCTTTTCTATTATTATTATAATAAACTCATTTTAATTATATATTAAATCTTTTCTATTATTATTATTATAAATTTAGTAAAGTTTAAGATAAATAAATAAATTAATTTAAAAAAATTTAATATTTTAAATTTTAATAATTTTAAATTAAAATATATTTAATTGGATTAATATATAATAATTTTAAATTAAAATAAATATTCCGAATAATAAAAAAATGATATTACATATGTTTGGACATAAAAGACTAGTTACAAGCATTAATATTTAAGATTTGTGTTTTTAAGTATCACATTAAATAAGGTATTCCATTTTATGATAAATTTCTAGTTTTTCATATTTAAGACTTTTATTTCTAAATATTTGTCAAACGTAGGTGCTAATTAGAAACCTCCCATTTAAGATCTTAATTTGGAAATTTTCATAATTTACCATATACTAATGTTATATAATTTTATTCATTAATATTAAAAGATTTGTTATCTTGACATTGGTTACTTTAAATGATTATATGGAAAACATATTATTTAAATAATTATAGGGGCATATGTTGGTTTAAATAAATTTAATAATTATGAGGGATGAGTATTTTTTTAAATAAATTTAAATTGTGAAATTATTATATTAGGTTAAAAAAAAAGAAAACACAAAAGTTAAGAAGATATTTATTGATGTAACGTTCCTGGTTTTTTGAAAGGATTTACTGCGGATATTAATTTGGTTTATATTTTACTACATTTACTTTTTGTTATGTATTATCAAGACTGGAAAGATAGATATTAAATTGTTATCGAATTGTGAGTGATTAGAAATGGAAACATGATTAATTAAAAGAAATGGTTTACTACAATTACAAGAAACAGTTATACCCTTGCCCTAGAAAAGGGAGATATACGAGAAAAAGAGAAAACAAAAGAACTATCCTAGAGCTGGGGAGGAAACTAGTGGGAAGTTGCTCCTGAATAGTCAATGAAGTGCAGGACTTGAGGTTGATAGTGGAGTCCAAAGACCCAAGGCATTGACTGTAACTCAAAATTATTCTAGCAGAGGAAGTGCTCAGGGGAGGACCTGAACGTATTGCCAGGCTCATGGCTGGGAGGAGAGACTTTCTAGAATTATTGGAAACTACAGGTAGAATCGATAAGTACTATAGTTAGTTTCTTTCTAGAGTTAATGATAACATATAGAGATTAACATTTAATGACAGAGTAGAATTGTTATGCTTGAACTATCATAGAATAAACTGGAATGACAAATTATATTAGAAGTTGTAAGGAAATGTGTAATTATAGGAGATAAAACAACTTTTCTGGTAGACAGTGGATTCTAATAACCATAAAATTGCTAAGTAACACAACAAAAAGGAAAGAGAATGCTCATAAAGTGATTATGGTACACTATCCATTATAATAAAAGTTAAACTGATAAGATATTGAAATAAATTATTTATAAAGTACTATAGAATCCGTGGAATGACCTGAGTAGTTTTACACACTCTCTAGAAATGACTACAATAGAAAGACAATCAATAAACAGCTGCAGGAACGCAGATTTAAATACATATATTTTGTAACTGTACATTGCAGATTTAAAATATAAAGAAAACAAGAATTCATAAAACTGTTTGAATGCAGGTGTTGCATCATATCTTAACTACGTAATTATGAAAATGTTGACAGAGTAATTGTTTAACCTAGTAATATCTTGAATAAAAACTAAACCGATTCCAATCATCCTAGCTAATATTTGCATGAAGAAGGGAAGGGTCCTCTCGGCCCAGATTGCAACTACGGTAGCAATTAACTTAATTCAGTGCCATTTTCCAAACATATGAATAGTTCAGATAAAGTCCTGTAAATGATAATGCATAAATTAAACATTTTAAATAACAGAACATATGCCATTTCACTTAAGTGGCCGCTTGACAAAATAATCCTTTGCGAGAAAGAGCTTAAACTCTCTGTCGATTACAGAGAGGGAGAATTCTCCCAAAAAACTACCAAAAGATCCTACACAGAGTTCCCTTAACTATTCATGTGTGTTTAATTAATTACATAATCAACAGAACGATAAAACTTGAACTAGTTCGATGCTAAGTCTTTATCATTGACCATATGGGAAATGTTCCATATCTTAATTCATGCCAGAGGTAAGATTCCAACCTAGAAGGGCCAACAATGACGCTGTGAGCAATTTAAGCTTTGATGAGGAATGACCTTCACCAACACTAATACCATTAAGCATTGTATAGTTACCTGTCAGGAAATCGAAACCTTAAGTTAGAAAACCTTATGGAAAAGTCAAACATACCTGGTAAATAAACAAAGGGAATATTTTGTTACCTGGAGGTGGTCGATTCCCACGGGAGGCAGCTTCCCTATCCACAGAGAGCAAATAGTATGAGAAATATTAAGAAAATCAAAGGATTTAAAATATTCAAGTTCAGAAGTGCTCAGAAGTTACCTTCTGCAGCTAAATCCTGGAATCGACTGCCACCCGGAGTGTTGGAAGTACCATGGGGATTTCCTATGCAACAGAGACCAAGTGTTAACACGACTCCAAAACCTCAGTCCATCTTTACAGTAAACACTACTATACAATCTAAGAAGACCACAAAGCAACGGTCTGAGGGGTTTACCTAGCCCTCTGTTGGCAATGGCTACCACCTTTGTCATTTTCAGAGGATGCCTAGACGGATAAGAACCCTGATCAAGACATAGAGCCCTTTCAGAACAGTAAACCCTTGCAGAATGGCAAACCCTCGCGGAGCAGCAAGAAACCACAGGAGCAGCGGCAACAATGAGTCACACAGAGGCCGAGGACAAGTAACTAGTTAGGGTTTGAAACCCTAAGTGATCTCCATTATCCAATCGCATGAGCTCGATCAACGACATCAGCACCCAACAGACGGCGCGAGCAGCATGACCCATCTGGCCAATACACATAGCCTTACTCCATGTCTCCCTGTCGTGTGGCTTCAGATACAGAGGGCAGTAGATCAACCCAGGTGTAAGGACGTGGAAATCATATGGCGAATCATTCGCATTTAAACTCAAACCTTTCGACTTTAATACCATATGTGGGATTCATTAGATCTGGTGCATGTCAAGTCCACGGACTCATGATTTAAAATAATCAAATTTATGTGATTGCATATAATGAACCAATTACCAAAAAACCGGATGGGCATTTTTATATAGAAATTAATTTTATTTTATTTTGTAAATGGTAAGTTAACTTTAAATGTTGCAAGTGGTATGAGAGCTCAGGTTCGTACATTGAGACTCTTTGGGATAGATAATTATATGACTGTGCATGTAATAATATTTTTTTCATCTTAAAAATATAACTAAATAAAAATCATATGTGAACATAGAGAAAGAGACAACCTCCATACAAAAGACAAAATGCAGATAAATTCAGGACCGCCCAATACTCTGGAACCAACTTATGTAAATTCCAACCTTGACATTTGGATACAGCTGGGAGAGGAGACTTGTCAGGCTAAAGCAGTTTTACAGGAGACTGTTCAACATTTACGTGTTGAGATGACCAATTTAAGAACGGATAATGAATGACTGTGCCTGGAACAGGAAAGGATCCTCAGAAGTCTATCTAATTGACAAAATCAAAGACACCTAGACCCTAGTGTTGAGGACAGAGAAAAGACCCCAACTGCCCAACATGGTGAGGAGAATGCCGAGTCAGCCGAGAGACATAGGGAGGATAATGAAGGATGCTCAGATAATGTATTTGACCAACACAATGCAAAAAGACAAAAGTCGGAACTACAAGGAGAGTTCAAAAAGATTAAACCATCACTTTTTGAAGGGGAATCCAAAGAAGCAGCGAAGGCTTGGTTAATCAATATGGGTAAGTATTTTCAGATTTATGAATACATAGAAAGGTTCAAGGCATGGTTGGCAGTATACTAGTTAGGAGGGAAGGCAACGCTGCGATGGGAAGAGGTCAAAACAGTAAGAAAATTTGATGAAGAACAAGTGACATGGAATGAATTCCAAAAACATTTTAAAGATAAATATCTAACTGAGCGCTACTATGATGAAAAGGCAAAATAATTTCATGAATTAAGACTAGGGGCCTTAACTATGGACAAGTATTTAACTCGATTCACCTCCCTTCTACGCTATGTGCCTTATATGTAGGAGGAGAAAGCCAAGATTCAACGTTTCATCAGTAGCTTACCCAATTTCATGAAGGAGAAACTTGAGTTTGACTACCCCAAAACAATGGATGATGCAATGTGGAAAGCCCGCATATGTTACCAGCAAATGAAACAAAAAAATGAAGGGTCTAGAGGAGGGACGATTAAGAAGGGAAAGAATATGATTTCAAGTAAACACCTAAAATTTGCTAATAACAGAAATTTACAGCAAAAGTCTCTCCATAAATTTCCGGCAAGAAACCAACCCAAGGCTATCTATATTGAAAATTGATAGTCAGAAGGGGTTAATAAATTCAGTAATGAACAACAGTCAAAACTGTCGTTACAATGTTGGGGATGCAGAGAACGCAATTGCTACAAAAATTTTCCTCACAAGGCAAGGACAAAACAACTTGCAAACCTGTAGGAAGCATCTACTGTTGGGGAAGTGGCAAGAAATATACCCAGAATTAACGCTGCCTTGGATGATTGTCAGGCAAAATTTCAGCCCACCATGATTGAATGTGAAGGTACGATTGCTAAGCAACCTGTTTCGGTTTTATTTGATCCTGGTGCTAGTTTAAGTTATGTTAGTCCTAAAGTGGTAGAAAAGTATCAACTACAGACCAATAAATTCCAAAAATCTTTGCTAGTTCAGCTAGGCACTATAGCAAAAAGAAAGGTATTCGCCAAAATAGATCAGCACCCCATAATCATTTCCAGACAACCCATTCACATAAACCTCAACATTCTTCCTTTAGGCTCAGATGATGTTTTAATTGGAATGGACTGGTTGGAAAAATATTGGTCTTTGGTTGATTGTAAGCAAAAAACCATTAGTTTTATTTTAGAATCATCAGGACAGAGGAGGGAACTGTAAGGAATTAAGTCTAATGCAAAACTACGCCCCATTACTTCCAGTCAGCTAGGAAGGTGTATTAAGAAAGGTTGTCAAATATACGTGGTTCAAGTGGGATTTACCAACTCCAAGAATAAAATGACCGCCTTGGAAAATATTCCTGTCATTCAGGAATTTGCAGATGTATTTCTCGATTCTATCCTTGGTTTACCACCCAAGAGGATATTGACTTCACCATTGAACTTATTGTGGGTGCAGCTTCGGTGTCTAAATCCCATTACCGCGTGAGCATACCTGAGTTGACAGAACTCAAAATGCAACTTTAGGAGCTTTTGGATAAAAAGTATATCCACCCTAGTGTGTCCCCTTAGGGAGCTCCCATCCTATTTGTACAAAAGAAAGATGGAACTTTGAGATTATGCATCGATTATCGTCAATGAAAAAAACTAACCATCAAGAATAAATATCCCTTGCCACGTATTGATGATCTATTCGATCAAGTGCAGGGAGTGAAGGTTTTCTCAAAAATCAATTTAAGATCTGGTTATCACCAAATAAGGATAAAGGAGGAGGACATCTATAAAATGACATTCCAAACTCGTTATGGTCATTACAAGTTCATAGTATTTCCATTTCGCCTCACAAATGCCCCATCCACCTTTATGAGTTTGATGCATGGTATTTTCCAGCCCTATCTTGATAAGTTTGTGTTAATTTTTATTGATGATATTTTGATATACTCTAAGAATCAGGAGGAACACAAAGAACATTTGAGAATTGTACTGCGAACATTACGAGAAAACTAGTTATATGCTAAATTTAGTAAATGTGAATTTTTCAAAGATCAAATCCAATACTTGGGACACGTTATATTAGCTGAGGGGATAGCGGTAGACCCGGAGAAGATTAAAACCATTGTGGAATGGAACGCTCCCAAGAATGTCGTTGATATTATATCCTTTCTGGGTTTAGCCAGATATTACCGTCAATTCATTGAAATATTTTCAAAAATTTCCTTTCCAATGACTTCTTTACAGAAGAAGGGATGCACCTTCCAATGGACAAAGGAATGCCAACAAAGCTTTGAGAAATTAAAACAACTACTTACCATTGCACCCATGCTAAAAGTGGCAGATCCGGAAAAATCCTTTGTAGTATGCACAAATGCAAGTAAGGAAGGCGTTGGCGGAGTACTGACACAAGAAGGTAAAGTTATAGCTTACGAATCATGGAAATTAAAGGAATATGAGCAGCGATACTTCGCTTATGACCTTGAATTAATAGTAGTGGTACATGCACTCAAAATGTGGCGACATTACCTATTGGGGAAGAAATTTCTGTTGCTAACAGATCATAATAGCCTTACAAATTTCTTCAACCAGTCCAACCTTAATGCCAGACAGGCCAGATGGACAACATTTTTAAGTGAGTTCAATTTTGACATGAAGCATTTAAAAGGGAAGGAAAATCGGGTAGTTGATGCACTAAGTAGGAAGGTACATTGCATCTATGAGGTCCAGATCAGTCAAGCATGCTCAAACATTCCAGTAATTATAAAAGAAGCATCTGTCAAGGATTCAAAATATAGTTTTCTTTGGTAGCAAACAAAAGAAGCTTTGTTAAGAGGAGAAAAATCAGATTTCGACATAGATTGGGATGACATCCTTACATTTAAAAATATAATCTATGTTCCTAATCAAAGTGTTGTTAAACAATTAATAGTGGATGAATTTCACCGGAAACCTTGTGCGGGCCATTCAGGTTACCAGAATTTTTTTTTTTTTTTTGAAAAAGTCGGTTGCTATGTATTATCTTCTGAAAAAAAACGAGGGTCTAAATCCCTCTTTGTACATAAAGTTCGCAGATTGAGAGGAGACCAGGGGTTCACAAAATGAGGCTGCCCCCTTGGTCCTTAGTCTACTTTTTTCCTTACTACTGCTAGAGATGGTACTAGTATATATTCTGATGAAAGAGGATAACAAAAAGATGCATTTGGCTTTCATTCAATCGATCATTATGTGTTGAATGTGTCTCGCTGTTGATTCTTCTGGATTCTCATCTTTGACTCCCTGGTTTGCGCTGGAGGAGCTAGTGGCATTGGGGTGCTTGTCCATCCAGGATTTCAGAATGGCGAGCGATTCCTCAACATGGCCACAGCGATTGGAGAGCTGCTCGAATTGGTCTCGGAGAGAGGAGACCCTGTGCATGAAGAGCTGAATTTCTGCTTTGTATTTCTCCGTGTTGATGCGATCTTGTTCAAAAAGTCTTCTACTGTGCTCATCGAGACGCCTGTCATGCTCTTCTAGCCTTGCAGCAAGCAGCCCTTGTTTTTCCTCTATCAGTGATTGAGGTTACCAGAAATTATTAACAACTATTAAGAAAGGGTATTTTTGGCCCGGATTAAGGAAGGATGTCTCAGAATATTTATCTAAATGTTTGGAGTGTCGATTAGTTAAGGAAGATCATTAGCATCTTGTCAGTTTGTTACAACCACTGCCCATTCCAGAATGGAAATGGGAGACCATATCTTTAGACTTCATCATAGGTTTACCTCGCACCAGGAAACAACATGATTCAGTTATGGTTGTAGTAGATAAATTGAGCAAAACTGCACATTTTATACTTGTGAAATCCACATACAAAACTGTGGAAATTGCAGACATATTTATGAAGGAAATATTTCGATTGCACGGTATACCCAAAGTGGTAATTTCAGATAGGGATGTGAAATTCACATCCGCATTCTAGAAAACCCTCTTCTCAGGATTGGGTACCCAGATCCAGTTTAGCATTGCTTACCATCCCCAAACCGACGGACAAACTAAATGGGTGAATCAAGTACTAGAGGACATGCTACATATGATTGTAATGCAACAACCATATAAGTGGGAGGATTACCTCCACCTCGTGGAATTTGCATACAACAATGGACATCATGAATCACTGGGCATGAGCCCTCTTGAAGTATTTTATGGAAGAAAGTGCAGGGTACCTATGGATTGGAATAACCCTGTGAATAAGTTTGCTTTGGGCCCATACATGCTAGTAGAACTGGAGGAAGCCGTTAAGAAATTTTGACAGAATCTAAAGGTTTCCCAAGATAGGCAGAAAATCTATGTAGATAAGAGAAGGACGCATAGAGAATTTCATTTGGGAGATCATGTTTATCTAAGAGTTAAGCCCCGAAAAAGTTCCTCATAGTGGAGGGGTTGTGCTAAATTAGCACCCCGATACTATGGACCCTTTCAGGTCTTGGAACGAATTGGACCTATAGCCTATAAACTTGCATTTCCAAGCCACATTCGGGTCCATAACATTTTTGCATGTTTCGTTGTTAAAGAAATATGTGTACAATCCACAACACATAATAAACTGAGAAAATATTCAGGTAACAAGTTAAAAGGTTTTATATATTTTTCCAATTGTTTTGAAGGAATATGACTATGATTATTACATGTGCAGGTGGAACCGGAAGGAGAGTTTCTAGCATAACCTCTTCGTATTCTCGATCGAAGAGTAACCACCTTGTGGAGGCGAGTGATCACCCAGGTTAAAGTGCAATGGAAGAACTTTGGCCTGGAGGAGGCAACCTGGGAAGAAGAAGAATTTATGCAAGAAGCTTACTCGATGTTATTTTCTTGAAATAGAAGAAACACCAGGTATGGTGTTCCGCACATGGGGGGTGAGATGTAACACCCTTGGCTCCTTGAAAGGATTTATTGTGGATATTAATTTGGTTTATATTTGACTACATTTACTGTTTGTTATGTATTATCAAGGCTGGAAAGCTAGATATTAAATTGTTACCTAATTGTGAGTGATTAGAAATGTAAACATGATTAATTAAAAGAAGTTGTTTACTACAATTACAAGAAATAGTTAACAAGAAACAATGATGCCCCTTCCCTGGAAAAGGGAGATATAGGGGCTAAAGAGAAAATAGAAGAACTATCCTAGAGGTGGGAAGGAAACCAGTGGAAAGTTACTGATGAACAGTCAATGAAGTGTAGGACTTGAGGTTGGACAGTGGAGTTCAGAGGCCCAAGGCACTGACTGTAACTCGAAATTATTCTAGCAGAGAAAGTGCTCGGGGGAGGACCTGGACGTAATTGCCAAGTTTGTGGCTGGGAGGAGAGACTTTCTGGAATGATTGGAAACTACAAGTGGAATAGATAAGTATTGTAGTTAGTTTCTTTCTAGAGTTAATGGTAGCATATAGAGATTAACATTTAATGATAGATTAGAATTGTTATGCTTGAACTGTCATAGAATAGATTCTGGAATGACAAATTATATTAGAAGTCGTAAGGAAAAGTGTAATTATAGGAGATAAAACAAATTTTCTGGAATCGTATGGTAGATAATGTGTTCTAATAACCATAGAATTACTATGTAACACATCAAAAAGGAAAGAGAATGCTCATATAGTGATTACGATACACTATCCATTATAATCAAAGTTAAATTAGTAAGATATAGAAATAAATTATTTATAATGTACTATATTTGAGAATCTGTGGAATGACCTGAGTAGTTTTACACACTCTGTACAAATGACTACAATAGAAAGACAATTCATAAATCGCTGCTGGAACTCAGATTTAAATATAGATATTATGTAACATTTAATTGCAGATTTAAAATATAAAGACAACAAGAATTCATAAAATTGTTTGAATGCAGGTGCTGCATCATATCTTGACTACGCAATTACGAAAATTTCAACAGAGTAATTGTTTAACCTAGTAATATCTTAAATAAAAACTAAATCGAATTCCAATCATCCTAGCTAAATTTGCATGAAGAAGAGAAGGGTCCTCTTGGCCCAGATTGCAACTATGGTAGCAATTAACTTAATTCAGTGCCATTTTCCAAGCATATGAACAATTCAGATAAAGTCCTGTAAATGATAATGCATAAATTAAAGATTTTAAATAACAGAACATAGGTCGGTTCACTTAAGTGGCCGCTTGACAAAATAACTCTCCGTGGGAAAGAGCTTAAACTCTCTGTCGATTACAGAGCGGGAGTATTGTCCCCAAAAATTACCAAAAGAGCCTACACAGAGTTCCCTTAACTATTCATGTGTGTTTAATTAATCACATAATCAACAAAATGATAAAACTTGAACCAGTTCGACACGGAGTCTCTATCATTGACCATATGGGAAATGTTCAATAACTTAATTCATGCCAGAGGTAAGATTCCAACCTGGAAGGGCCAACAATGACATTGTGAGAAATTTAAGCTCTGATGAGGAATGACCTTCACCAACACTAATACACTTAAGCACTGTATAGTTACCTGTCAGGCAACTGAAACCTTAAGTTAGAAAACCTTATGGAAAAATCGAACAAACCTGGTAAATAAACAAAGGGAAGATTTGTTACCTAGAGGTGGCCAATTCCCACGGGAGGTAGCTTCCCTGTCCACAGAGAGCAAACAATATGAGAAATATTAAGCAAATCAAAGGATTTAAAACATTCAAGTTCAGAAGTGCTCAGAAGTTACATTATGCAACTAAATCCTAGAATCGACTGTCGCCTGGAGTGATGGAAGTACCATGCGGTTTTCCTGTGCAGCAGAGACCAAGTGTTAACACGGCTCCAAAACCTTAGTCCAGCTTTACGGTAAACACCTCCATACAATCTAAGAAGATCATAGAGCAATGGTCTAAGGGGTTTACCTGGCCCTCCATTGGCAATGACTACCATCTTCGTCATTTTCAGAGGATGCCCAGATGGACAAGAACCCTGATCAAGACATCGAACCCTTGTAGAACGATAAACCCTCATGGAGCAGCAAGAAACCACAGGAGCAGTGGCAACAATGAGCCACACAGAAGCCAAGGATAAGCAATTAGTTAGGGTTTGAAACCCTAAGTGATCGCCATCGTCCGATCACATGAGCCCGATCAACAACATCAACACCCAACAGATAGCACGAGCAGCATGACCCATCTGGTCAGCACGCACAACCTTACTCCATGTCTCCATGCTGCGTGGCTTCAGGTACAAAGGGTAGTAGGTCACCCCAGGCATAAGGACGGGAAATCACATGGCAGATCATTCACATTTAAACTCAAACCTTTTGACTTTAATACCATCTGTGGGATTCATTAGATCCAGTGCATGTCAAGTCCATGGACTCATGATTTAAAATAATCAAATATATGTGATTGCACATAATGAACCAATTACCAAAGTCCCGAATGGGCATTTTTATATAGTAATTTTTTATTTTAATTTTTTTGTAAATGCTAAGTTAACTTTAAATGTTACAATTGATTTAAAAAAATAAAATTAAAAAGTAATATTATATTATTTATATATTTAAATCTTTTAAAAAGTGTATAGTTTAAAAATTTTACATTTTCATTTAAATTTAAAACATTTACAATCTTCTTGTTTTGTTATGTCAGCCCCAATTTAATTCTAGTGATCACAGTGAGCGTCTTTCTCTTTTTTTTTAACATAGAAATAATATCCTAAAGAATTACAATTAGATTATTTTTCTTCTTAAGGTCCCTAGACTACATTGGTGAGGACATTGGCCTTAGCAGACATTAATCATCATCACCAACAATAGTAATATTAAAAATTACAATATACACTTTCACTAACCATATCCTCAAAAAAAATATTTAAAACATAGATATATTCTTTAGTGATATGACAGTGTCTAGGCCACATGTTTTTTTTCAACAACGATAATAAAAATTAAAATATTATTTTTATTATATTAAAATAAAAAAATTAATTAAAATACTAATATTTATCTCGTAGTAAAACAAAGAATTAATATATTCAATACTTTTTCCAATGAAACATGCATTTTAAATCTCTTTAAAACCATAAAAAAGGCAAAGATATATGTGGTATTCAAACATTGCAAAAAATTATATTAATTTTTGAAAATCTCTTGAGAACTATAAATAATGCATGGCCGAACACTCAGGCATGTCCCCTCTATGTCCGCAATAGAAATTTATTTTGATATAATAATGAAAATTATTTAGGTTTCTGTTGCAAATGAAAAAATAAATTAAAAGCTTCTACTTCTACATCAACTACATCATTATCCATATAACTAGAAATTGCACCAAATGTTGCAAAGGAAACGCCATAAGGCAATAGCGTAGAAAAGAGTAGCATTAACGTGAATGTGTCATCTGCAATATCTGGAGCAAAAATCATGGATGTTGTTAATACTCAAAACCAATTCAACAATTTGAAACATTGTGAAAACAAACAAAAGATTAAGAACATTGTTTCTCTTCATATGTTTAGCACAGAGACCTTAGAAAATAATGAGCCTAACATTCTCCAAAATAGTAGGAATAAAATTTAGAAACTTATCCTCTAGTTGTATATGATGGGGTGCCTAATTGTGTCTACTTTCTCTCTTCCCCTTAAATGCACAAATAAACCCTTTATTCAAACCTAAAATAAAATGGTAAAGTTCATTTCTCAAAAGAGTAATAATGACAAAATTCTATTAGTCTATCTTCGGTTGATTAAGTGAGAACATGAAATTCAATTATATTTTTATTATATTAGCAAGGTATAAATATGGACAATGTTCTTTACATAAAGATGGAAAATGATGACATCAAAAGTAAGGGAAAGGTCTAAAATAACGATTCTTGTTCATTATAGGAAAAGTCAATGATATTAAATACCTTAACACGTAAATGATGACATGAATAGACATAAATTCATCACTCACCCTTAAAAATGACACATAAACATCATGTCTTAGTGAGTAGGAGAACACCATCAAGGAATGAATCATCTAATTATTAGAGATTGGTCCATATCCAATGTTAGGAGGCTACATATCAATGAAAATTAGGTCTCAATCATCATTATTAGACTCAATGGGTTTAACATTCTCCAAAATAGTAGGAACACAATTTAGAAACTTATCCTCTAGTTGTCTATGATGGAGTAGTTAATTATGCCTACTTTCTCCCCTCTCCTTAAATGCACAAATAACCCTAATGTATTATTGGACATGAATCTATGGAACCACTGAAAATTTGTGTGGCTAGGGGAGGAACCAAGTGTATCCTCGCCCAGGTGATAGTGCATCTCAAAATATCTATTCTTTAGAGGAAGTGTGTCATTTACATCTCTATCATTCATACATGTAGGGACAAGTTAGCAAGAATCAAGCTATTATTAAATAATCAAAAATATGAAAAGTTCCATAATATCAAATAACACCTCATTCCACTTGTTCCATAAAAGAAAAGAAGATATACATGGATAGATTAACATTGCTCCAAAATTATACAGTCCTTGGAATCTTAATATTATCTCTCAAGAGAGCTCTCTAGGATATGGATGTAAGGATATGTTTAGTAAAAAGAGATTCATCCCATCCTGAAGTAAACTTGACAAGGGGGCAGAATGGGAAAACTATTGAGTACTCACAATTGCCCCCATTTATGGCACTAAGGTTTCTAAATTACTAAGTGAGTCTAGTGTTTACAGGGAGGATGCATATTGTTCACCACAAATATCAATGTGCATCCAACCATAAATTAATAAATGCTATATACGTTGAGATATATTCCATTATATTTATGTACTATATATCATTATTAATTTATTTCTCAGTGCATGATGTTTATCCCTTCTCAAAACTTTTTATAATGTGGACCCTTTATCAAACCACAAATAAAATGGTAAAGTTAATTTCTCAAAAGTGTAATAATGAAAAAAAATTATTAGTCTATCATTGAGTGTGAAAATGAATCCCAATTATATTTGTATTACATTAGCAAGGTATAAATATGGACAATGTTTTCTACATAAAAGATAGAAAACTATGACATCAAAAGTAAGGGAAAAGTTTAGATTCTTGTTCATTGAAGGAAAAGTCAAAGATATTAGATACCTTAACATATAATCCATGACATGAATAGGCATAAATAAATCACTTATCCTTAAAAATGACACATAAATGCCATGACTTAGTGAGTAGGAGAACACCATCAAGGAATGGATCATCTCAATGTTATTAGATATTGGACCATATCTAATGTTAAGAGGCCACATCTCAATGAAAATTAGGTCTCAATCACCACTATTAGACTCAATGTGTAGGAACAAATTTTAGAAACTTATCCTCTATTTATATATGATGTGGTGGTTAATTGTGCCTACCTTTTCTTCTCTCCTTAAATGCACAAATAACCCTAATACATTATTGGACATGAATCTATGGAACCATTGATAAATTGTGTGGCTCAGGGAGGAACCAAATCTCTCCTTGCTCAGGTGATAGATGGTGCATTTCAAAATATCTAATCTCTAGGGGAAGTGTGTCATTTTCATCTCTAGCATTCATACATGTAGGGACAAATTAGAAAGAATCAAACTATTATTAAAACATCAAAAATATGAAAAGTTCCATTAGTCTATCTTTGCTTGATTAAGTGTGAAAATGAAATCCAATTATATTTTTATTATATTAGCAAGGTATAAATATGGACAATGTTTTGTACATAAAATATGGAAAACTATGACATCAAAAGTAAGGGAAATGTTCAAAATAAAGATTATTGTTCATTGTAGGAAACATCAAAGATATTAAATACCTTAATATATAATCCATGACATGAATATGAATAAATACATAACTTATCCTTAAAAATGACACATAAACATCATGGATTAGTGAGTAGGAGAACAACATCAAGGAATGGATCATCTCATTATTAGAGATTGGTCAATATCCAATGTAAATAGGTTACATCTCAATGAAAATTAGGTCTCAATCATCATTATTAGACTCAATGGGTTTAAGATTCTCCAAAATAGTAGGAATAAATTTTAGAAATTTATCCTCTAGTTGTATATGATGGGGCGACTAATTGTGATTACTTTCTCTCCTCTCCTTAAATGCACAAATAACCCCAATTCATTACATATATCCTTAATCGGGTGATAGATAAGGCATCTCAAAATATATAATCCATAGGGGAAGTGTATAATTTGCATCTCTATCATTCATACTTGTAGGGACAAGGTAGAAGGAATCAAGCTATTATTAAATCATAAAAAATATGAAAGGTTCCATAATATCAAATAACACCTCTTTCCACTTGTTCCATAAAAGAGGAAAGAAGAAGATATACATTAACATTGATCCAAAATTATACAATCCATGGAATCTTACTATTATCTCTCAAGAGAGATCTCTAGGATATGGATGTAAGGATAGATTTAGTAAAAATGGATTCATCCCATCAAGAAGTAAACCTCACAAGGGGAAAAAATTAGAAAAAAAATATTGAGTACTCACAGTTGCTCCCATTTATGAAAATAAGGTTTCTAAAATAATAAGTCAGACTAGTGTTTATAGGGAGGGTGTATATTGTTCACCACAATTATCAATGTGCATCCAACCATAAAGTAAGAAATGTTATATAGGTTGATATATATTCCGTTATATCTCAACCTATATAGAATTTATTACTTTATTTCTAATGATTAAAAATCTCTAATATCTAAGGAAAGTGTGTCATTTACATCTCTATCATTCATACATGTAGGGACAAGTTAGAAAGAATCAAGCTATTATTAAATCATCAAAAATATGAAAAGTTCCATTAGTCTATCTTTGCTTGATTGAGTGTGAAAATGAAATCCAAATATATTTTTATTATATTAGAAAGGTATATATATGGACAATGTTTTCTACATAAAGGATGGAAAACTATAACATCAAAAGTAATGGAAAAGTTCAAAACAAAGATTCTTGTGCATTATAGGAAAATCCAAAGATGTTAAATACCTTAACATATAATCCATGACATGAATAGGCATAAATACATAACCTATCCTAAAAATGTCACATAAACATCATGGATTAGTGAGTGGGAGAACACCATCAAGGAATGGATCATCTCATTATTATAGATTGGTCAATATCCAATGTTAAGAGGCTACATGTCAATGAAAATTAGGTCTCAAGCATCATTATTAGACTCAATGGGTTTAACATTCTCCAAAATAGTAGGAACAAAATTTAGAATCATATCCTCTATTTGTATATGATGAGGTGGTTAATTGTGCCTACTTTATCTCCTCCCCTTAAATGCACAAATAACCCTAATGCATTATGTATCTCCTTGCTTAGGTGATAGATAATGCGTCTCAAAATCTCTAATCTTTAGGGGAAGTGTGTGATTTGCATCTCTATCATTCATACATGTGGGGATAAGTTAGCAAGAAGCAATATATTATTAAATCATCAAAAATATGAAAAGTTACATAATATCAAATAACACCTCTTTCATATTGTTCCATAAAAAAGAAGGAAAAATATATGAAGATAAATTAGCATTGATCCAAAATTATACAATCCTTGGAATCTTACTATTATATCTTAATAGAGTTCTCTATGATATGGATGTAAGGATATGTTTATTAAAAATAGATTCATCCCATCGAGAAGTAAACTTGAGAAGGGAACAAAATTAGAAAACAATATTGAGTACTCACAGTTGCTCCCATTTATGACACTAAGGTTTCTAAACTGCTAAGTCAGTCTAGTGTTTAAAAGGAGGGTGTATATTGTTCACCACAATTATTAATGTGCATCCATTGGCAATAGATTTTCAAAACCCCATGCAATTTGAGTTGTTGCCCTGAAACACATATCAACATTTCCATTAATTCCATTAGATTTATGCATTATATATCATTATTAATTTATTTCTAGGTGCATGATGTTTATCCCTTCTCAAAACTTTTATAATGTGGACCCTTTATCAAACCTAAAATAAAATGGTAAAGTTACTTTCTCAAATGAGTAATAATGACAAATTATATTAGTCTATCTCTGCTTGATTGAGTGTGAAAATGTAATCCAATTATAATTTTACTATATTAGCAAGGTATAAATATGGACATTGTTTTCTACATGAAAGAGGGAAAACTATGACATCAATAGCAAGGGAAAGTGAAAGATCTTAAATACCTTAACATATAATCCATGACATAAATAGGCGTAAATACATCACTGATCCTTAAAAATGACACATAAACAACATAGATTTGAGTAGGAGAACACCATCAACCAATGGATCATCTCATTATTAGAGATTGGTCCATATACAATGTTAAGAGGCTACATCTCAATGAAAATTAGGTCTAAATCATCACTATTAGACTCAATGGGTAGGAAAAAAAATTTAGAAAATCAACCTCTAGTTGTATATGATGGGGTGGCTAATTGTACCTACTTTCTCTTCTATCCTTAAATGTACAAATAACCATAATGCTTTATTGAACTTGAATCTATGGGACCATTGAGAAATTGTGTGGCTAGGGGAGGAACCAAGTGTAGCTATTATTAAATAATTAAAAATATGAAAATTTCAGTTAGTCTATCTTTGCTTGATTTAGTGTGAAAATGAAATCCAATTATATTTTTATTATTTTATCAAGGTATAAATATTGAAAATGTTTTATACATTAAAAAATGGAAAACAATGACAACAAAAGTAAGGGAAAAGTTCAAAATAAACATTCTTGTTCATTGAAGGAAAAGTCAAAGATATTAAATACCTTAACATATAATCCATGGCATGAATAGGCATAAATACATCACTTATCCTTAAAAATGACACATAAACATCATGACTTAGTGAGTAGGAGAACACCATCAAGGAATGGATCATATCAATGTTATTAGATATTGGACCATATCCAATGTGAAGAGGCCACATCTCAATGAAAATTAGGTCTCAATCAACACTATTAGACTCAATGTGTAGGAACAAATTTTAGAAACTTATCCTCTATTTGTATATGATGTGGTGGTTAATTGTGCCTACCTTTTCTTCTCTCCTTAAATGCACAAATAACCCTAATACATTATTGGACATGAATCTATGGGACCATTGATAAATTGTGTGGCTAGGGGAGGAACCAAATGTCTCCTTGCTCAAGTGATAGATGGTGCATTTCAAAATCTCTAATCTCTAGGGGAAGTGTGTCATTTTCATATTTATCATTCATACATATAGTGACAAGTTAGAAAGAATCAAACTACTATTAAATCATCAAAAATATGAAAAGTTCCATTAGTCTATCTTTCCTTGATTATGTGTGAAAACGAAATCCAATTATATTTTTATTATATTAGCAAGGTATAAATATGGACAATGTTTTGTACATAAAATATGGAAAACTATGACATCAAAAGTAAGGGAAATGTTCAAAATAAAGATTATTGTTCATTGTAGGAAACATCAAAGATATTAAATACCTTAATATATAATCCATGACATGAATATGAATAAATACATAACTTATCCTTAAAATGACACATAAACGTCATGGATTAGTGAGTAGGAGAACAACATCAAGGAATGGATCATCTCATTATTGGAGTTTGGTCAATATCCAATGTTAATAGGTTACATCTCAATGAAAATTAGGTCTCAATCATCATTATTAGACTCGATGGGTTTAAGATGTTGGCATTATGGCTAAAGTGTTGTCCTTGATGGCAACCCATTCAGGTGATAGATCACAGCAGCAGAGATTGATGATCAGCTATCAAATATTGAAGAAAATAAGGGGTACGTAGGTACACCTTACAGAAGGTGCGTACACGCAGGCCAATGTTACATAAAGTGCGTACATACCCGCAGTTATCCCGTCCAGGAGGTGCGTACCCCAGTGCACACATTTCAAGGCAAAGAAAAGCACACGTGGGGTTTCTTATGTTTAACTAGCCGACGATATTTGTGTTTCTATGGTTTTGGCTCGTGGTATTGATCCATGATTTTAGGAGGAGCTTGCCTATATAAAGCAAAGGAGATCATTTGGCTTGTGCAGGTTTTGGGTTGAACATCTTATGAGAGCTAGATCTGAAATATTATGATCTCTTGGGAGCAATGTCTAGATCTAAATAAGGCGAATCTACTTATGGATTGAGATCTCTTCGGCGCATGAACAGATCTATAGATCTAACTGTCTGGGTTATTCTTGAAGTCTTGAAATCATCTATGCTCGGAGGTACGCAGGTACAGTGAAAGAAAAGTGCGTACATACGCAGGAACGAAGCGTTTCAGGTGCGCCGGTACGCAGGCACAGAAGGGCTTCAGGTGCGGAGGTCCGCAGGCAGTTCAATGGATACAGTGCGTATGTAAGCAGGTGAGCAGTTGAGCAGGGTGCGTACGTAAGCAGGCGAGCAGTTGAGCAGGGTACGTACGTAAGCAGGCGAGCAGTTGAGCAGGGTGCTTACGTAAGCAGGCAGTACATGGGTGAAGCTGCTTACTTCTCTTAAAATCTCTGTTTATCATTTTTATGATCTGGGTTGTTGAAGTGAGGTTTGGTTCTGATATTATGTTCAGATAACAGCAGTAATTGAGTGAATGATTATGATTAACTTCAGTTTTGGATCGGTTTAAAATGACTTATCTTCATGTGATCTGATGTACTAGATCTGGTTGATAACTCTCATAATATCATTGTATATGTATAGATATGGTGATTGGGTGATTCAGAAGGTTGTTTGATTATGAGCTTCAAAGTTGTTGTTGGGTTCAGTATGAAAATTGGATGAAATGTGGCCTTTCAGATTATGTGTTGTGCTTCAGTGTATCCAGTCTGAAAATTGATGAAACGTGGTACCTGGAGGAGAGAAGATTGTAGGTCAGCACCTACGTACTAGTATCTAAGCTAGTACAAGAGCTAAAGGAGATCTTTGGAGCATTGTAGCAGGTAGCAGCCTGCGTACTAGTAAATGGATCGGCTAGTACAAGAACAAAGGGGGTTGTAGCTCCCGTACTAGTATAAGACTGCACGAGTACAAATATTGTAAAAGGATTTTCTTATTAAGAAGAAGATTGAGATGACTTGCAGCAGGTGGTTTTCTCCCGCATTGGGTTTCCACCTTATATCATGGTGTTCATGTGTGTGCCTTATGTGTGATGATCTATTCTATGTTACTGCATTTGTTAATTGATAATATGGTTGATAATGTTCTAATGCACTCATTGAAGATCAATTAACTTAATCATAAGGAGTTGTGGAAGTAGCATATATGAATCTGATTATGAAAATGAAAAAGTTTTATTAATGTGATAATACTGATTCACCCCCCCCCTCTCAGTATTATTTCCAACAATTGGTATCAGAGCAGGTCTTTGATAGAAGCTTGATCGCTTGAAGGAGATCCGTGGAACAATGGGAAAGAAGCTTAAGAAGAAAGCATCTAAGAAAAAGAAGTCATCTCAGAAGAACTATGACAGTGGGAGAATCGATTGTGGATTAGGTATAAGAAGCTCTTCAGATTTAGAATAAGATTCAGAATCATTATCAGGTATGAATATATTATCCTCTGATGTTCCAGCTATCTTTCCTTTTGGAAGAGATGAAAGTGATAGCGAAACTACTGAATTTTCTCTTATGCGTGAACAAGAAAGATATCAAATGGAGGCAGAATTTAAAAGGCTGACAGAAAAGATTAGAGATCAACAAGATCTATTGAATAAAAGGGAATGTGATTTCAAAGAAGAAGCTACCAAACTAAAGGCCCAACTAGAAGAAGGAAACAAGGTAAGAAAGCTACTCAAGGACAAGGAAGACCAATGTCAAAAATTGCAGCATGAAGTGACATCATTAAGAAAAGAAGTCAACGAAAGAAGAACAACCATCAAGAAACTCAAAGATAGATCCAGCTACTATGAAAATCTTGAAGCTACAATCCTCTCACTAAAAGGAGATCTTGAAGAATCAAAGAAGCAGAATACAGATCTACTCCAAGCTATTACAAAACAAGAAAACGAAGTCACCAGCGTAAAATCTCAACTAGAATGTGCTTTCCAAGTTCGTCAAATGCAGCAGGATCTGAATGAAGAACAAGAAAAGGAGATTCTCAAACTAAGGGAACAAATGGAAGAAGGAAGGAAAGCTAAAGAAGATTTGAAAAAGCAATCTCTTGAAAAGCTTCAGGTTGAGGTAAATATCTTGAAAGGAAAATTAGAAGAAAAGGATAAGCTTTTACGATTTCAAGATAGTTCTAAAGTCTTGGATGATATTCTTAGTACTCAAAGGTCTCCTGCTATAAAGACCGGTCTTGGTTTCCATGAATCTATTGAAGGTGAATCTAGTTCACAAGGTGAAGCAAGGAACTCTAAAGAGAAATCTGAAGTGATCAACGAAAAAATGAAAGATCCATCTCATCATCAACCAAGAAAAGGGATTCCTCAAAGAAAATCCTTTACTCCTCCTATGAATAATGTTGAATGTTATGTATGTCATAATCTTGGACATGTTGCAGCTAGATGTAGAAGAAGAAGAGTTCAAGATCATTATGCAGACAAGTCATCTCAATCAAGGTACTTTTATGGATATTTCTTTGCTTTCAATATGTTTGGTCACAAAGCTGCTGATTGTTACATGAGGAATATGAAACATGTAAGATGTTATGCATGTAACAAGCTTGGACATATAGCTAAGGAATGCAGGGCACCATATCAAAAGGAGAAAATGTCATCATCACGCTTGAAGATATGGAGGAAAAAGGAAGTACAATCAGGAAAAAGTGGCACAGCATAATGTACAAACATACTAGAATCAGAGGGAGCTGAAAGTACAAAACTTCAGTGTCCTGAATCTCATATGCAAACTCCATAAAAGAAAGTCGCATATATACGCGAGTTGGATACTGCACAATCGCGTATATGATTGTTTGAAGAAAGGCAGTAGGGAAAGTAAAGTTGATGTATGAAGTATGATCTCTCGAGCAAAAGATCAAATCTGGGCATCCGTCTAACTGTGGCACACTTGTATTCGGCCCTAATCGGAAGTACGCAGAGCAGAAAGAGGAGAGCTGCGTGGGTACGCAGAGCAGAAGAAGGAAATCTGCGTGGGTACGCAGAGCAGAAAAAGACGAGCTGCGTGGGTACGCAGTGCAGAGTTGGGAGACCTGCGTGGGTACGCAGAGCAGAAGAGGCTCAGGTGCGTACGCACAGAAAAAGTACGCGGCGCGATTGGTTCTATGAGTGCGTGCTTCCAGTAGCAGTGCGCGGCGCGATAGTGTCTCTGGGTGCGTACCTACAGTAACAGTACCCAGCGCGACTGAAGAAGCAGTGCGTGGGTTCGTAGTGGAACAAAAGGCTCTCTGCGGGTATACGCAGGGGAGGAGATGGAGAAGTGCGTGGCTATGCAGGACAGATAAAGCACAACTGCATACTTGTCTTAAAGCATTTATTGGCTGACTCTTCTTATTGATATGCATGATCAGATCTGACAGATGGCACAGGTTTAGGGGGAGCATATGTTCTTAATGCATTGTTGGCATTATGGTCCTTGGTGATGATGCTTATGATTCATCTTGCTATGGTTATGAGTTGTTCACATGGTTCTTGTATCAGATGGTGCTTGCATGGAGTCTTTATTATTCTTAGCACATATATGGATGAGGATTGTTGCCTCGATGATTATTCAAAGTTGCATTGTTGGAGACATGATGATGATGAGATCTTACCTATATGATGATAGGATGTTTCGTACATATGTTGATTGATGCAGATGCTTCCTTTTGATGGCTCTTGGTTCATGTAGATCAAGATGGTTATGAATGAGTTGATGCAGAAGTACCTTACTGTTGATAGATACTATGAAGCAGATCATACAGTGTTGTTGCTGATGTTTATCTTGGGTGATTGGTCTTTACTCATGACGTAATAGTGGGTCTCTATTGTAGTTATCTCTTCAGGTCATGTAACGGCCTATGTTTCCCCACTATGCCTGGGATGAATGATGTTATCATATGTAAACTTTTGATGTATCACCATTGTGATGAATGTATGTATTGAAGTCTTTTGGTGATAGGAAGGTCATTTATGATATATAGATTCATGTTCTTCTTGTAGAACATCCTTTTGCAGACCTTGCTTACAGTCAGGGGGAGCCTGAGCATGAACAACACTATATATAGCAGAGCAGACATTTCAACTTGTTCTCAGAAAGAGCATGATCAGATTGGTGCACCATGGCATATACAAAGGGGGAGCTCATTCAGAGATTTCAGCAAGTACTCAGGGAGAGTGATTTGGTGGATTATGTTTCTTCTTTACAGATTTGGTTCATATTCAGGGGAGCATGCTCTTAGGGGGAGCATAACCCTTTGCCCTTGATGTCAAAGGGGGAGAGTGATTTGGTGTTGTTGCCATCAAGTCCAAAGGGGAGATTGTTGGCATTATGATGCATGTGTTGTACTTGATGGCAACCCTCTCATAGAATATCATCTCGCTTATATACATTCAGATGAATCTACAGAAGAGATATCAGATGTGACATAATACATAGATGCAGAACAGCTCAAAGGAATCAAATGGCAAGTTCTTAGTAAGCTTTGCCATCAAGTCCAAAGGGGGAGATTGTTGGCATTATGGCTAAAGTGTTGTCCTTGATGGCAACCCATTCAGGTGATAGATCACAGCAGCAGAGATTGATGATCAACTATCAAATATTGAAGAAAATAAGGGGTACGCAGGTACACCTTACAGAAGGTGCGTACACGCAGGCCAATGTTACATAAAGTGCGTACATACGCACAGTTATCCCATCCAGGAGGTGCGTACCCCAGTGCACACATTTCAAGGCAAAGAAAAGCACACGTGGGGTTTCTTATGTTTAACTAGCCGACGGTATTTGTGTTTCTATGGTTTTGGCTCGTGGTATTGATCCATGATTTTAGGAGGAGCTTGCCTATATAAAGCAAAGGAGATCATTTGGCTTGTGCAGGTTTTGGGTTGAACATCTTATGAGAGCTAGATCTGAAATATTATGATCTCTTGGGAGCAATGTCTAGATCTAAATAAGGCGAATCTACTGATGGATTGAGATCTCTTCGGCGCATGAATAGATCTATAGATCTCACTGTCTGGTTTATTCTTGAAGTCTTGAAATCATCTATGCCCGGAGGTACGCAGGTACAGTGAAAGAAAAGTGCGTACATACGCAGGAACGAAGCGTTTCAGGTGCGCCGGTACGCAGGCACAGAAGGGTTTCAGGTGCGGAGGTCCGTAGGCAGTTCAATGGATACAGTGCGTATGTAAGCAGACGAGCAGTTGAGCAGGGTGCGTACGTAAGCAGGCGAGCAGTTGAGCAGGGTGCGTACGTAAGCAGTCGAGCAGTTGAGCAGGGTGCTTACGTAAGCAGGCAGTACATGGGTGAAGCTGCTTACTTCTCTTAAAATCTCTGTTTATCATTTTTATGATCTGGGTTGTTGAAGTGAGGTTTGGTTCTGATATTATGTTCAGATAACAACAGTAATTGAGTGAATGATTATGATTAACTTCAGTTTTGGATCGGTTTAAAATGACTTATCTTCATGTGATCTGATGTACTAGATCTGGTTGATAACTCTCATAATATCATTGTATATGTATGGATCTGGTGATTGGGTGATTCAGAAGGTTGTTTGATTATGAGCTTCAAAGTTGTTGTTGGGTTCAGTATGAAAATTGGATGAAATGTGGCCTTTCAGATTATGTGTTGTGCTTCAGTGTATCCAGTCTGAAAATTGATGAAAAGTGGTACCTGGAGGAGAGAAGATTGTAGGTCAGCACCTACGTACTAGTATCTAAGCTAGTACAAGAGCTAAAGGAGATCTTTGGAGCATTGTAGCAGGTAGCAGCCTGCGTACTAGTAAATGGATCGGCTAGTACAAGAACAAAGGGGGTTGTAGCTCCCGTACTGGTATAAGACTGCACCAGTACAAATATTGTAAAAGGATTTTCTTATTAAGAAGAAGATTGAGATGACTTGCAGCAGGTGGTTTTCTCCCGCATTGGGTTTACACCTTATATCATGGTGTTCATGTGTGTGCCTTATGTGTGATGATCTATTCTATGTTACTGCATTTGTTAATTGATAATATGGTTGATAATGTTCTAATGCACTCATTGAAGATCAATTAACTTAATCATAAGGAGTTGTGGAAGTAGCATATATGAATCTGATTATGAAAATGAAAAAGTTTTATTAATGTGATAATACTGATTCACCCCCCCCTCTCAGTATTATTTCCAACAATTGGTATCAGAGCAGGTCCTTTGATAGAAGCTTGATCGCTTGAAGGAGATCCGTGGAACAATGGGAAAGAAGCTTAAGAAGAAAGCATCTAAGAAAAAGAAGTCATCTCAGAAGAACTATGACAGTGGGAGAATCGATTGGGGATTAGGTATAAGAAGCTCTTCAGATTCAGAATCAGATTCAGAATCATTATCAGGTATGAATATATTATCCTCTGATGTTCCAGCTATCTTTCCTTTTGGAAGAGATGAAAGTGATAGCGAAACTACTGAATTTGCTCTTATGGGTGAACAAGAAAGATATCAAATAGAGGCAGAATTTAAAAGGCTGACAGAAAAAATTAGAGATCAACAAGATCTATTGAACAAAAGGGAATGTGTTTTCAAAGAAGAAGCTACCAAACTAAAGGCCCAACTAGAAGAAGGAAACAAGGTAAGAAAGCTACTCAAGGACAAGGAAGACCAATGTCAAAAATTGCAGCATGAAGTGACATCATTAAGAAAAGAAGTCAACGAAAGAAGCACAACCATCAAGAAACTCAAAGATAGATCCAGCTACTATGAAAATCTTGAATCTACAATCCTCTCACTAAAAGGAGATCTTGAAGAATCAAAGAAGCAGAATACAGATCTACTCCAAGCTATTACAAAACAGGAAAACGAAGTCACCAGCTTAAAATCTCAACTAGAATGTGCTTTCCAAGTTCGTCAAATGCAGCAGGATCTGAATGAAGAACAAGAAAAGGAGATTCTCAAACTAAGGGAACAAATGGAAGAAGGAAGGAAAGCTGAAGAAGATTTGAAAAAGCAATCTCTTGAAAAGGAAGAACAGCTTCAGGTTGAGGTAAATATCTTGAAAGGAAAATTAGAAGAAAAGGATAAGCTTTTACGATTTCAAGATAGTTCTAAAGTCTTGGATGATATTCTTAGTAGTCAAAGGTATCCTGCTATAAAGACCGGTCTTGGTTTCCATGAATCTATTGAAGGTGAATCTAGTTCACAAGGTGAAGCAAGGAACTCTAAAGAGAAATCTAAAGTGATCAACGAAAAAATGAAAGATCCATCTCATCATCAACCAAGAAAAGGGATTCCTCAAAGAAAATCCTTTACTCCTTCTATGAATAATGTTGAATGTTATGTATGTCATAATCTTGGACATGTTGCAGCTAGATGTAGAAGAAGAAGAGTTCAAGATCATTATGCAGACAAGTCATCTCAGTCAAGGTACTTTTATGGATATTGCTTTGCTTGCAATATGTTTGGTCACAAAGCTGCTGATTGTTACATGAGGAATATGAAACATGTAAGATGTTATGCATGTAACAAGCTTGGACATATAGCTAAGGAATGCAGGGCACCATATCAAAAGGAGAAAATGTCATCAACACGCTTGAAGATATGGAGGAAAAAGGAAGTACAATCAGGAAAAAGTGGCACAGCATAATGTACAGACATACCAGAATCAGAGGGAGCTGAAAGTACAAAACTTCAGTGTCCTGAATCTCATAGGCAAACTCCATAAAAGAAAGTCGCATATATACGCGAGTTGGATACTGCACAATCGCGTATATGATTGTTTGAAGAAAGGCAGTAGGGAAAGTAAAGTTGATCTATGAAGTACAATCTCTCGAGCACAAGATCAAATCTGGGAATCCGTCTACCTGTGTCACACTTGTATTCGGCCCTAATCGGAAGTACGCAGAGCAGAAAAAGGAGAGGTGCGTGGGTACGCAGAGCAGAAGAAGGAAATCTGCGTGGGTACGCAGAGCAGAAAAAGACGAGCTGCGTGGGTACACAGTGCAGAGGAGGGAGACCTGCGTGGGTACAAAGAGCAGAAGAGGCTCAAGTGCGTACGCACAGAAAAAGTACGCGGCGCGATTGGTTCTATGAGTGCGTGCTTCCAGTAGCAGTGCGCGGCGCGATAGTGTCTCTGGGTGCGTACCTACAGTAACAGTACGCAGCGCGACTGAAGAAGCAGTGCGTGGGTTCGCAGTGGAACAGAAGGCTCTCTGCGGGTATACGCAGGGGAGGAGATGGAGAAGTGCGTGGCTACGCAGGACAGATAAAGCACAACTGCGTACCTGTCTTAAAGCATTTATTGGCTGACTCTTCTTATTGATATGCATGATCAGATCTGACAGATAGCACCAGTTTAGGGGGAGCATATGTTCTTAATGCATTGTTGGCATTATGGTCCTTGGTGATGATGCTTATGATTCATCTTGCTATGGTTATGAGTTGTTCACATGGTTCTTGTATCAGATGGTGCTTGCATGGAGTCTTTATTTTTCTTAGCACATATATGGATGAGGATTGTTGGCTGGATGATTATTCAAAGTTGCATTGTTGGAGACATGATGATGATGATATCTTACCTATATGATGATAGGATGTTTCGTACATATGTTGATTGATGCAGATGCTTCCTTTTGATGGCTCTTGGTTCATGTAGATCAAGATGGTTATGAATGAGTTGGTGCAGAAGTACCTTACTGTTGATAGATACTATGAAGCAGATCATACAGTGTTGTTGCTGATGTTTATCTTGGGTGATTGGTCTTTACTCATGACGTAATAGTGGGTCTCTATTGTAGTTATCTCTTCAGGTCATGTAACGGCCTATGTTTCCCCACTATGCCTGGGATGAATGATGTTATCATATGTAAACTTTTGATGTATCACCATTGTGATGAATGTATGTATTGAAGTCTTTTGGTGATAGGAAGGTCATTTATGATATATAGAGTCATGTTCTTCTTGTAGAACATCCTTTTGCAGACCTTGCTTACAGTCAGGGGGAGCCTGAGCATGAACAACACTATATATAGCATAGCAGACATTT
Source organism: Pinus tabuliformis (assembly GCA_031772625.1). Classification (NCBI taxonomy): domain Eukaryota; kingdom Viridiplantae; phylum Streptophyta; class Pinopsida; order Pinales; family Pinaceae; genus Pinus; species Pinus tabuliformis. The sequence goes on along the minus strand of CM062816.1, from coordinate 1,342,337,651 downwards.
CAACTTGTTCTCAGAAAGAGCATGATCAGATTGGTGCACCATGGCATATACAAAGGGGGAGCTCATTCAGAGATTTCAGCAGGTACTCAGGGAGAGTGATTTGGTGGATTATGTTTCTTCTTTACAGATCTGGTTCATATTCAGGGGAGCATGCTCTTAGGGGGAGCATAACCCTTTGCCCTTGATGTCAAAGGGGGAGAGTGATTTGGTGTTGTTGCCATCAAGTCCAAAGGGGGAGATTGTTGGCATTATGATGCATGTGTTGTACTTGATGGCAACCCTCTCATAGAATATCATCTCGCTTATATACATTCAGATGAGTCTACAGAAGAGATATCAGATGTGACATAATACATAGATGCAGAACAGCTCAAAGGAATCAAATGGCAAGTTCTTAGTAAGCTTTGCCATCAAGTCCAAAGGGGGAGATTGTTGGAATTATGGCTAAAGTGTTGTCCTTGATGGCAACCCATTCAGGTGATAGATCACAGCAGCAGAGGTTGATGATCAGCTATCAAATATTGAAGAAAATAAGGGGTACGCAGGTACACCTTACAGAAGGTGCGTACACGCAGGCCAATGTTACATAAAGTGCGTACATACCCGCAGTTATCCCATCCAGGAGGTGCGTACCCTAGTGCACACATTTCAAGGCAAAGAAAAGCACACGTGGGGTTTCTTATGTTTAACTAGCCGACGATATTTATGTTTCTATGGTTTTGGCTCGTGGTATTGATCCATGATTTTAGGAGGAGCTTTCCTATATAAAGCAAAGGAGATCATTTGGCTTGTGCAGGTTTTGGGTTGAACATCTTATGAGAGCTAGATCTGAAATATTATGATCTCTTGGGAGCAATGTCTAGATCTAAATAAGGCGAATCTACTAATGGATTGAGATCTCTTCGGCGCATGAACAGATCTGTAGATCTGACTGTCTGGGTTATTCTTGAAGTCTTGAAATCATCTATGCTCGGAGGTACGCAGGTAGAGTGAAAGAAAAGTGCGTACATACACAGGAACGAAGCGTTTCAGGTGCGCCGGTACGCAGGCACAGAAGGGCTTCAGGTGCGGAGGTCCGCAGGCAGTTCAATGGATACAGTGCGTATGTAAGCAGGCGAGCAGTTGAGCAGGGTGCGTACGTAAGTAGGCGAGCAGTTGAGCAGGGTACGTACGTAAGCAGGCGAGCAGTTGAGCAGGGTGCTTACGTAAGCAGGCAGTACATGGGTGAAGCTGCTTACTTCTCTTAAAATTTTTGTTTATCATTTTTATGATCTGGGTTGTTGAAGTGAGGTTTGGTTCTGATATTATGTTCAGATAACAGCAGTAATTGAGTGAATGATTATGATTAACTTCAGTTTTGGATCGGTTTAAAATGACTTATCTTCATGTGATCTGATGTACTAGATCTGGTTGATAACTCTCATAATATCATTGTATATGTATAGATCTGGTGATTGGGTGATTCAGAAGGTTGTTTGATTATGAGCTTCAAAGTTGTTGTTGGGTTTAGTATGAAAATTGGATGAAATGTGGCCTTTCAGATTATGTGTTGTGCTTCAGTGTATCTAGTCTGAAAATTGATGAAACGTGGTACCTGGAGGAGAGAAGATTGTAGGTCAGCACCTACGTACTAGTATCTAAGCTAGTACAAGAGCTAAAGGAGATCTTTGGAGCATTGTAGCAGGTAGCAGCCTGCGTACTAGTAAATGGATCGGCTAGTACAAGAACAAAGGGGGTTGTAGCTCCCGTACTGGTATAAGACTGCACCAGTACAAATATTGTAAAAGGATTTTCTTATTAAGAAGAAGATTGAGATGACTTGCAGCAGGTGGTTTTCTCCCGCATTGGGTTTCCACCTTATATCATGGTGTTCATGTGTGTGCCTTATGTGTGATGATCTATTCTATGTTACTGCATTTGTTAATTGATAATATGGTTGATAATGTTCTAATGCACTCATTGAAGATCAATTAACTTAATCATAAGGAGTTGTGGAAGTAGCATATATGAATCTGATTATGAAAATGAAAAAGTTTTATTAATGTGATAATACTGATTCACCCCCCCCCTCTCAGTATTATTTCCAACAATTGGTATCAGAGCAGGTCTTTGATAGAAGCTTGATCGCTTGAAGGAGATCCGTGGAACAATGGGAAAGAAGCTTAAGAAGAAAGCATCTAAGAAAAAGAAGTCATCTCAGAAGAACTATGACAGTGGGAGAATCGATTGGGGATTAGGTATAAGAAGCTCTTTAGATTCAGAATCAGATTCAGAATCATTATCAGGTATGAATATATTATCCTCTGATGTTCCAGCTATCTTTCCTTTTGGAAGAGATGAAAGTGATAGCGAAACTACTGAATTTGCTCTTATGGGTGAACAAGAAAGATATCAAATAGAGGCAAAATTTAAAAGGCTGACAGAAAAAATTAGAGATCAACAAGATCTATTGAACAAAAGGGAATGTGATTTCAAAGAAGAAGCTACCAAACTAAAGGCCCAACTAGAAGAAGGAAACAAGGTAAGAAAGCTACTCAAGGACAAGGAAGACCAATGTCAAAAATTGCAGCATGAAGTGACATCATTAAGAAAAGAAGTCAACAAAAGAAGCACAACCATCAAGAAACTCAAAGATAGATCCAGCTACTATGAAAATCTTGAAGCTACAATCCTCTCACTAAAAGGAGATCTTGAATAATCGAAGAAGAAGAATACATATCTACTCCAAGCTATTACAAAACAAGAAAACGAAGTCACCAGCTTAAAATCTCAACTAGAATGTGCTTTCCAAGTTCGTCAAATGCAGCAGGATCTGAATGAAGAACAAGAAAAGGAGATTCTCAAACTAAGGGAACAAATGGAAGAAGGAAGGAAAGCTGAAGAAGATTTGAAAAAGCAATCTCTTGAAAAGGAAGAACAGCTTCAGGTTGAGGTAAATATCTTGAAAGGAAAATTAGAAGAAAAGGATAAGCTTTTACGATTTCAAGATAGTTCTAAAGTCTTGGATGATATTCTTAGTAGTCAAAGGTCTCCTGCTATAAAGACCGGTCTTGGTTTCCATGAATCTATTGAAGGTGAATCTAGTTCACAAGCTGAAGCAAGGAACTCTAAAGAGAAATCTAAAGTGATCAACGAAAAAATGAAAGATCCATCTCATCATCAACCAAGAAAAGGGATTCCTCAAAGAAAATCCTTTACTCCTCCTATGAATAATGTTGAATGTTATGTATGTCATAATCTTGGACATGTTGCAGCTAGATGTAGAAGAAGAAGAGTTCAAGATCATTATGCAGACAAGTCATCTCAATCAAGGTACTTTTATGGATATTGCTTTGCTTGCAATATGTTTGGTCACAAAGCTGCTGATTGTTACATGAGGAATATGAAACATGTAAGATGTTATGCATGTAACAAGCTTGGACATATAGCTAAGGAAATCAGGGCACCATATCAAAAGGAGAAAATGTCATCATCACGCTTGAAGATATGGAGGAAAAAGGAAGTACAATCAGGAAAAAGTGGCACAGCACAATGTACAGACATACCAGAATCAGAGGGAGCTGAAAGTACAAAACTTCAGTGTCCTGAATCTCATAGGCAAACTCTATAAAAGAAAGTCGCATATATACGCGAGTTGGATACTGCACAATCGCGTATATGATTGTTTGAAGAAAGGCAGTAGGGAAAGTGAAGTTGATCTATGAAGTATAATCTCTCGAGCACATGAACAGATCTGGGCATCCGTCTAACTGTGGCACACTTGTATTCGGCCCTAATCGGAAGTACGCAGAGCAGAAAAAGGAGAGCTGCGTGGGTACGCAGAGCAGAAGAAGGAAATCTGCGTGGGTACGCAGAGCAGAAAAAGGCGAGCTGCGTGGGTACGCAGTGCAGAAGAGGGAGACCTGCGTGGGTACGCAGAGAAGAAGAGGCTCAGGTGCGTACGCACAGAAAAAGTATGCGGTGCGATTGGTTCTATGAGTGCGTGCTTCCAGTAGCAGTGCGCGGCGCGATAGTGTCTCTGGGTGCGTACCTACAGTAACAGTACGCAGCGCGACTGAAGAAGCAGTGCGTGGGTTCGCAGTGGAACAAAAGGCTCTCTGCGGGTATACGCAGGGGAGGAGATGGAGAAGTGCGTGGCTACGTAGGACTGATAAAGCACAACTGCATACCTGTCTTAAAGCATTTATTGGCTGACTCTTCTTATTGATATGGATGATCAGATTTGACAGATTGCACAGGTTTAGGGGGAGCATATGTTCTTAATGCATTGTTGGCATTATGGTCCTTGGTGATGATGCTTATGATTCATCTTGCTATGGTTATGAGTTGTTCACATGGTTCTTGTATCAGATGGTGCTTGCATGGAGTCTTTATTATTCTTAGCACATATATGGATGAGGATTGTTGGCTGGATGATTATTCAAAGTTGCATTGTTGGAGACATGATGATGATGAGATCTTACCTATATGATGATAGGATGTTTCGTACATATGTTGATTGATGCAGATGCTTCCTTTTGATGGCTCTTGGTTCATGTAGATCAAGATGGTTATGAATGAGTTGATGCAGAAGTACCTTACTGTTGACAGATACTATGAAGCAGATCATACAGTGTTGTTGCTGATGTTTATCTTGGGTGATTGGTCTTTACTCATGACGTAATAGTGGGTCTCTATTGTAGTTATCTCTTCAGGTCATGTAACGGCCTATGTTTCCCCACTATGCCTGGGATGAATGATGTTATCATATGTAAACTTTTGATGTATCACCATTGTGATGAATGTATGTATTGAAGTCTTTTGGTGATAGGAAGGTCATTTATGATATATAGAGTCATGTTCTTCTTGTAGAACATCCTTTTGCAGACCTTGCTTACAGTCAGGGGGAGCCTGAGCATGAACAACACTATATATAGCAGAGCAGACATTTCAACTTGTTCTCAGAAAGAGCATGATCAGATTGGTGCACCATGGCATATACAAAGGGGGAGCTCATTCAGAGATTTCAGCAGGTACTCAGGGAGAGTGATTTGGTGGATTATGTTTCTTCTTTACAGATCTGGTTCATATTCAGGGGAGCATGCTCTTAGGGGGAGCATAACCCTTTGCCCTTGATGTCAAAGGGGGAGAGTGATTTGGTGTTGTTGCCATCAAGTCCAAAGGGGGAGATTGTTGGCATTATGATGCATGTGTTGTACTTGATGGCAACCCTCTCATAGAATATCATCTCGCTTATATACATTCAGATGAATCTACAGAAGAGATATCAGATGTGACATAATACATAGATGCAGAATAGCTCAAAGGAATCAAATGGCAAGTTCTTAGTAAGCTTTGCCATCAAGTCCAAAGGGGGAGATTGTTGGCATTATGGCTAAAGTGTTGTCCTTGATGGCAACCCATTCAGGTGATAGATCACAGCAGCATAGATTGATAATCAGCTATCAAATATTGAAGAAAATAAGGGGTACGTAGGTACACCTTACAGAAGGTGCGTACACGCAGGCCAATGTTACATAAAGTGCGTACATACCCGCAGTTATCCCGTCCAGGAGGTGCGTACCCCAGTGCACACATTTGAAGGCAAAGAAAAGCACACGTGGGGTTTCTTATGTTTAACTAGCCGACGGTATTTGTGTTTCTATGGTTTTGGCTCGTGGTATTGATCCATGATTTTAGGAGGAGCTTGCCTATATAAAGCAAAGGAGATCATTTGGCTTGTGCAGTTTTTGGGTTGAACATCTTATGAGAGCTAGATCTGAAATATTATGATCTCTTGGGAGCAATGTCTAGATCTAAATAAGGCGAATCTACTAATGGATTGAGATCTCTTCGGCGCATGAACAGATCTGTAGATCTGACTGTCTGGGTTATTCTTGAAGTCTTGAAATCATTTATGCCCGGAGGTACGCAGGTACAGTGAAAGAAAAGTGCGTACATACGCAGGAACGAAGCGTTTCAGGTGCGCCGGTACGCAGGCACAGAAGGGTTTCAGGTGCGGAGGTCCGCAGGCAGTTCAATGGATACAGTGCGTATGTAAGCAGGCGAGCAGGTTAGCAGGGTGCGTACGTAAGCAGGCGAGCAGTTGAGCAGGGTGCGTACGTAAGTAGGCGAGCAGTTGAGCAGGGTGCTTACGTAAGCAGGGAGTACATGGGTGAAGCTGCTTACTTCTCTTAAAATATCTGTTTATCATTTTTATGATCTGGGTTGTTGAAGTGAGGTTTGGTTCTGATATTATGTTCAGATAACAGCAGTAATTGAGTGAATGATTATGATTAACTTCAGTTTTGGATCGGTTTAAAATGACTTATCTTCATGTGATCTGATGTACTAGATCTGGTTGATAACTCTCATAATATCATTGTATATATATGGATCTGGTGATTGGGTGATTCAGAACGTTGTTTTATTATGAGCTTCAAAGTTGTTGTTGGGTTTAGTATGAAAATTGGATGAAATGTGGCCTTTCAGATTATGTGTTGTGCTTCAGTGTATCCAGTCTGAAAATTGATGAAACGTGGTACCTGGAGGAGAGAAGATTGTAGGTCAGCACCTACGTACTAGTATCTAAGCTAGTACAAGAGCTAAAGGAGATCTTTGGAGCATTGTAGCAGGTAGCAGCCTGCGTACTAGTAAATGGATCGGCTAGTACAAGAACAAAGGGGGTTGTAGCTCCCGTACTGGTATAAGACTGCACCAGTACAAATATTGTAAAAGGATTTTCTTATTAAGAAGAAGATTGAGATGACTTGCAGCAGGTGGTTTTCTCCCGCATTGGGTTTCCACCTTATATCATGGTGTTCATGTTTGTGCCTTATGTGTGATGATCTATTCTATGTTACTGCATTTGTTAATTGATAATATGGTTGATAATGTTCTAATGCACTCATTGAAGATCAATTAACTTAATCATAAGGAGTTGTGGAAGTAGCATATATGAATCTGATTATGAAAATGAAAAAGTTTTATTAATGTGATAATACTGATTCACCCCCCCCTCTCAGTATTATTTCCAACAATTGGTATCAGAGCAGGTCCTTTGATAGAAGCTTGATCGCTTGAAGGAGATCCGTGGAACAATGGGAAAGAAGCTTAAGAAGAAAGCATCTAAGAAAAAGAAGTCATCTCAGAAGAACTATGACAGTGGGAGAATCGATTGGGGATTAGGTATAAGAAGCTCTTCAGATTCAGAATCATTATCAGGTATGAATATATTATCCTCTGATGTTCCAGCTATCTTTCCTTTTGGAAGAGATGAAAGTGATAGCGAAACTACTGAATTTGCTCTTATGGGTGAACAAGAAAGATATCAAATAGAGGCAGAATTTAAAAGGCTGATGTTATAGACATTTTTGTGCCTTACAGCATGAAGCATGAAATGTCCATAATCTAAGGGATCCAAAGTCCCTAAACATGTTTTTCCTACCCCTAGAGGAACAAGTTCATCAAACCACAACACTGAATATCAGTTCTCCACCTGAAAACACTCAAAAACAAGGAAATTCTGGATCATGTCAACTGCTCCACTGAGCATCTGCGCTGAATGTCAACTGCTCCACTGTCTACCTGCACTGAATGTCAACTGCTCCACTGTCTACCTGCACTGAATGTCAACTGCAAAGAAGGCTACCTGCGCTGGGCGAGTTGGGACATGTGGCACAGTCATTCCTCAAGGTGTCAATGCCCAGGAAGCTTCCAAAATGACACTAGGATCAAGGAATTCGACTGGTGATGAGTAAGAGGGTCTAGATCTCCAAGTGGAAGCAAGAACCTCCAAGTGGACTCAAGAACTGAAGAATAACTGAAGTGAGAGAGGACACTAGTCAGCTTCATGCCAGCTTCAAGCTGACTCATCCTTTCTCCAAAACTCCTATATATAGAGCTCTCTCATGAGGTCTAGGGAGGCTGGAATCTTGTGAATGTAAGGAAGTGTTGTTGGTTTGAGTATAGAACTATTGGGTGATTTGCTTTGAAGGAGGTGAAGAGGAGATTTCTTTCTACTGGGAGGTGATGCTGGATTGGGCCTCTTATGGTTGTATCACTTCCTGAACTTTACTTCTTCCATTAATAAAGCATTTGAGGTTCTTCTATATACATGTGTCTCAATGATGTGTTGCTATACTTGTGTATTTGATTTATTCTAATCCTTGAATCAATTATGAATGTATGCTTCTTGTAGTTTCCCTCTCTTGCCATTTTGCAGGATCTTGTTGTAGCTGGGCCAGTGAAAGAGCAAGGAGCCGGGAGCAAGCAGCAAATAGAGAAGATTGGATCAATCATTAGCGAAAGACATCGGTTAGTGGATCTCTTTCTCCCCTCTTTTACATCTCATAAAGAAGTAATCTCAAGTAGCTTTGCTTTGATTGTTGCTGAGGTACTATCACCCTTAAAGTGGGATAGGGTCATTCCGTATTGGATACTTTTCCCAACAACAAATTGGCGACTCCGCTGGGGAACGTATCTTGTTGGTTGTTTGTGTTTTTGCTATTCATTTCCTAAACATAGGGAGTACCGAATCGAACTGCATTTGAATCTTTCAAATGCAAAGTAGAGGGCAGCTACTCTAGCTCAGTTTCTGGGCATGTTTATGATTTGAAGAGCTGATCCACAAGGACTCTGAACAGCTCTTAGTGATAGCTTTTCATCCTCCTTTTCATCCTTTAGTGTGTACTTGATTGATAGCTTCTGATTTGGCCAAAAACTGTGAATTTTTGAGCAATCTGTAACCCGGAAACTGAGAAAAACGAAAGTTTATCTCTTCATTGCAGGCACTGTGAAGGCAGTCTGCATTTCATCGCAGGTCCCGAAGGGGCTACCTGTGCTGAATGTCAAACTGACAGTGTACTACCTGCGCTGAACCAGTTTTGCCTTGTGCAACTGGGGTTCCCTGCTGTTTGTTGCCCTGTTTTCATCCCTGTTTTTGCAGCCTGTTATCAGTCAATGTGCCTATCTGAAACCACCTTTCCTTGCCACTATTCCGCCTTGGTTGTATAAAGAAATTGTGTTTGTTCTTTGTGTATTTCTTACATCATTTACAGTTTCCCATAACGAAAGTGAACTAGTCTTGCTGTGGCCTCTTAGATCTAGACCTGTGATAAGTGTCGTTTTGATCTTAAGAGTTAGTTTGTTTGCTGTTCATAGCTGATTGAGCTTTTGCTTTCGTCATATGGTTTGAATTTATGTATTTCTAGTGTTGAAACAAGTAAATCTTAAGGTGTCTTTTGATTTTGGACAAAAGCTTGTTTGCTTCCACTTGAAATTGAATTCAAAAGTTATACAACAGCTTTCTTTTTGTAATACATCAACATTAAGAAAGAGAAAAGAAATACCTGCATTGTGCATTTTGCATTTGATAAGTTTGCATGTTGATTTAGGGAAAAGTGCATTAGTGTGTGCTCTTTGATCTGTGTGAAAAGATGATGTCTTTCTTTTCCCTCAGTAGTTAAGATTTTCATAAGTCGAAAAGATTGGAAAAGCTTGCTTATCATCTTAGACTGCATTTAGGAATTTGTATCATACATCTCGTGGTGAACCTTGAAAGGCAAACTTTAAAAAAGATCAACTTAAAATATATTGAATGAACCTAACAACGCTTTGAAACATAACGCAAACACATAGAGGTCTAGGTAGAGACGTGTTCCGGCGTCGTTAAACATAGTGACTGTCAATCTCGAAGAAGGTGGGTGATTCCTCCTGAGAGTCGGTGGCACTAATACGGATTGTGCTCCCACGTACCGTCGCGTATATATTGGAAGACCCCTATAGGAATAAAGCCTTTATCCATAGGAAGTCGTGTCGGTCGCCCTACTGATCGCAATGCAGTGAACACAACATTCACAAAGATCGACCACCCGTACCGTAAAACGTATTCTGTGGTTTTGCGAAAAGTTTGGCACACCCTCTGCCTAGAACTCCAGAGTAGTTTCTTTTGGCCTTTTTCAAACTCTATAACTGAAAAAGTCCATCCGAGCATTTGTCACTTCGGGCTCGTTAAAACATCGAAGGAGACTAGAGTGATCTTTAGCTTTTTCTCGACTCTTAAAAAGTGAAAAAGCAAGTTGTGTCTAAAAGCGTCTAATAAAATTCATTCAATTCGAAACACAAATTTCCCCTTTTAGTATTTTGGTTGATCGAGTAATCCGCAATCGTGGAAGAAAGTCAATTGAAACCCCATCGTTCGCGGAGGCTTACGAGTCAACCGTCTTTGTCTCCGGAATCGAAAACAGTACGGACAAAGCGAACTCGTTTAACCGGTTCAAAATCTCCTATAAAATTTAGAACAAGTGTTCCAACTACATCTGAGGTTCCGTTACTCCAAACATTTCTGGAAACCCTGCCTCTATAGAAGAAGTTCAACAGCCACATAAGGACAGTAATACTGATCCTAGTCTGGGGGAAAATACTTGTATAACTGAACCAGTTCCATCTGTAACCGGTCCAGAAAGTTTTGTTCCTCAAACAACTGTCGCTGTCGAAACAACCACTTCTTCGGCACCAGAAATATTTTACGGACCTGACGGTCTTCCTCTTCCACCGGGTTTGATTGCGATAGAGGAAATTGCAGAGGATCTGCAAGCAAGTACTCCAACCCATTTTGGAGTCGGGGTCACTCTATTTCCTTCATCAGAGGTTAATCCACCACAAGTGGAGGTTCCTGTAGAATCGCTAGGCGATCTATTGGATAGACTTAAAATGTCTGAACAACCGTCATCATCTAGGACTGTGTCAAATGACACAGCGACAGCAGAAGCCCCTGCCGTCACTCCGACAATGTTTGCCGGCATACCAGCTGTCCCGACTAGCTCACAACAGCTAGAAGGAGTCCACCAAGGGACTATGTCGACAGTATGGTCTGTTCCAGTTTGTTCATCCGGAGTAATATCCGGCAACTCTTATGTTGAGACTCGCCAAATTGATCCATTTGGAGGTCAACTTGGGCAATCCAGTCCCCAAGGACAATCAATCCCCTTGAGTTCCAGATTACTACCGTATGGGGGGCAGTATGCCCTTTCATTACCCCCTCCGGGAGGGTACCCATACGTGAGTTCACAACAATATTCAGGTTATATTGGAATTGCATCAAGTAGTTGGGTACCTATGCTACCTCAACAACCGAGGGTTGTATATTCTATGCAACAGTGTGTACCTATGACGAACATCCCAACCACACCGGCTATTGTAACAGTGTCACAAGTTCAAGCGATACCTGTTGCATGTCAACCTCAGATTTCTCAGGTTGTAATGCAACAGCCACTTGACCATGGGTCACAACCACAATCGCCAACTGGTGGGGCGACACAGGTCCAAACGGGTACAATTACCCCACACCTTGGTCCAACGGTTAGCATAGCACAACAGAACATGGCTTCACAACCATGGCTAGTGCAATACCAACAACCACAATTCCAGCAGGTGTACCAAGGTTCTAAGCAGCAGATCTTTGCGAACAGTGGACAACCGTATATCCAAAACGGTCAAAACCAACCACTTTACAGTGGTCAAGTCCACCAACCGTATCAGTCATACCAACATCAATTACATTATGCTGGTGTGCAAAGGCCCACTGCTCAAGCGATTCCATCGTACCCTGGTTACGCTTCGCCTAACCTGAATCAACAGTTACCATTCGTGGCGACTTTAGAGTTACCCGATTTACACCGGTTAACCAACGATCCGATTGCTTATGCCCCTTGGTGGCCAGCGATTCCTCACAAACTTCCATCTGACATTCCTAAATTCAATGGAAATCCAGGTGAAGACCCATCGAATCACGTGATGACCTTCCATCTATGGTGTTCATCAAACACTCTAAATGATGATTCGATAGGGCTTCGCCTCTTTCAGAGGACATTGACAGGTCTAGCGGCTAAATGGTATATTGAATTGCCAAGAGCCTCTTTCGACAATTTCAGCTCCTTAGCCACGACTTTCTTAACCCATTTTCAATTACCAATAAGGTATGAAATGGGAACAGAAATATTAACCAACTTCAAGCAGACAACTGCCACCCATATATCTGATCATATACATGAGTGGCGTCGTCGTCGAAGGATGGTAAAAACGTACGTTCCCGATCAGCTATTAGCTGAATGGTTTATCAAGTCGTTACTTCCGGCTATAACGGAAGATGTGGCCAAGGGGGGAGTCGTAACAGAGGAGCAAGTCATTGCTCGTGCTCAATATCTAGACTTAGTATATACTCAGTCTGGCACGCTCTACGACAAAATACCTGACGCCCCTAGACCGGAATTTTCAATTCCTCCTCCTCCTAAATCCAATAGTGACTCTCATGCCGGTGATGGCGTGATTGGCACGGAAAACACGAAATCGATAAAGGCTTCATCTAAGAAAGCCCGTAAGAATTCGGATCAAAATGCAAAAGAGGAAATTCTTGCTTCGGAAGTAAATGCCGTATCAGCGGATAAGGGCAAAGAAACCAATCAACCAGGAAGCAAGAATAAACAAAACAAAGGGAAGAAGAAGAAACAGGGTGAATCATCTCCTAGAAAAAATTCTTCAAACCCTCCTAGGAAAGGGAAACCAAAAAGTCCATGCATGATATGTGACGAGGATCATTGGACATCAGATTGTCCATACAAAGCTGAGTTGAAAAGGTTCTTTAAAAGTTCACAAACCTCAGTTGTGTTAACTGATCCATTTCCCAACCCAAGTCAAAATCTGGTTGATAGTGGAAATGCTTCCCCGTCACAAGTACTTATGTTGTCGGTTTCAAAACAGCAGAATGATGCTTTGATTTCGACAAGGAACAAAGATTACGGGAATCCTCAGCTGTCGAACGAAAAAGGTAAAGATCAACCAAGTAGTTCGACAACAACTTCGATAGGAGTTGTAACGCCCACCATCCCTGAATTAACAATAAAACCTCCAAAGGGTGTAGTACACAAGTCGACATTTAATCCTCGCGCCAGAGCGGCGCAGCATTATAACATAGTGGAAGATTTGGCTCAATCGCCATCCGCTATGTCGACTCTTGAAGTATTACAAAATTGTCCATCCCAAAGGCAGGCGTTGTTATCAGCTATTGGTGGGGTTGATCCTAAGGATTCCAATCTTGTATCCTTTGATCACAAAGGATACGATCCTCAGTTGCCAGCTCAACTAGCTTTCCTTATTCAAGTGAAAGCCCTCAACAAAACTGTTCACAGAACAATTATTGATGAAGGAGCATCAACATGTATTATGTCGATGAGTTGCTGGAAAACTTTAGGATCTCCAACCTTGTCACGATCTTCGACGACATTAAAAGCTTTCGACGGAAGGACTTATACCCCATACGGTATCCTTAATAACTTGAAAGTTGAACTAGGAGGAAAAACAGTAGAAATTGATGCTGAGGTCATCGATGGAAATCTTGACTACAACATCCTACTGGGTAGACCATGGATTTATGCCATGGCAGCTGTTGTGTCGACTTATTTTAGGAAGATCGCATTCCCGTTTGAAGGAGGGATTACGGTCGTCGACCAACAGAACTTCCTCCCTAATGGTTCACAAGTTACAGGAAGCATTCCCATGATCCATGAAAGCAACCATTCAATTCAAGATATCGGAGTAGGATTATTGAAAGACCCCACATTGATGGGAACTTTCGCGCTACCACCTCCTATTATAGGAAATATACCGTTTGTAGCAACCTGCAACATGATATCTTCCACGAATGTCAACATGGATCATGCAGTTGTTTTGCCCCCAAGCCCTTTAGAAATATTGTAGCAATCAATGTTTCAAGCATGGGAGGCGAACCCAAATCAACGCTCGTCAAGCGTTTGGGTAGATAGGTCTAGAGAATATGGTACCCCATTAGATCCTTGGTCGAAAGTACATGGGATTGACGAAGGAATCTTACAATCAATGCTGATTGAGGGGGCACCATGGAATGATCACCACCATCGTTCCCTTCTTCCGGAATATGAAGAAGATACTCAAAGTGACCTTTACCACCCGTCAGTTTTTGAATTCCTAACAAATACTGTAAATACGGTGGACTCTGAGTTAAACTTATCCAATATTGAAGAGACTATAGCCATAAATATCTCGACTAAAACAGATGTTTTAGAGAATATTTATGTCGGCAAAGGTTGTTCCCCTTCAGAACTGGAAATATATAACGCTCTTTTTCGCGAATTCAGAGATGTCTTTGCTTGGTCCTATGATGAAATGCCAGGCATTGACTCGAGTATCGTTGAACATGAAATTAAAATGTATCCTGCTGTCAAACCAGTAAGACAACGGCTTCGACAGGTGCACCCCAAGAAAGCCGCTGCCATTAAGGCAGAAGTTGAAAAACTTCTCCATGCTGGATTCATCTACCCGGTTCCTCTAACCGATTGGGTATCGAATATTGTCCCTGTTATGAAGAAACAAGGGACGATTAGAGTGTGTGTCGATTATAGGGATGTAAACCAAGCTTGTCCGAAAGACAACTACCCTACACCCTTCATCGACCAGATAATTGATGAATGCGCCGGATGTGAAATCTTTTCATTTATGGATGGATTTTCCGGGTATAATCAAATAAATATCCGCCCACAGGACCAGTCAAAGACTGCATTTATTTGTCCGTGGGGCACATCCGCTTATCGAAAATTACCCTTTGGTTTAAAGAACGCAGGGGCGACGTTTCAGAGGGCAATGAATTATGCCTTCCATGACATCAAGAACATTGTTCAACCTTATCTCGACGATCTTCCGGCTCATTCGCGAAAGCGGACTGATCATCCGCAGCATTTAAGAGCGATATTTCTACGTTGCTGACATTACAAGATAAGACTCAATCCGCACAAATGTGTGTTTTGCGTCGGTTCTGGTCGTTTACTTGGCTTTGTAGTCTCTAAGGATGGGATTCGTCTCGACCCCTGTAAGGTTCAGGCAATCATTAATTTGCCTCCACCTTCAAATTTGCTTCAGATTCAGAAACTCCAAGGGAAAGCAAACTTTCTGAGGAGGTTCATTCCAAATTACGCAGAACTTGCTAAAGGTTATACTCGTCTTTTGAAAAAGGATGTACCTTTTGTCTGGGACCAGGTGGCGCAAGCTTCCTTTGATGCTCTGAAAGATTGTCTAGTAAAAGCATCATTAATGTACGCCCCAGACTATCAAAGGGATTTTAACCTGTATCTGGCTGCAGCAGATACGACCATTGCGATGGTTTTAGTTCAAGAAGTCGATGGAATTGAACATCCTATCTATTAATTAAGTAAAAACTTAAATGATACAGAAAGTAAATATTCTTATGTTGAAAAACTAGCGCTTGCAGCTGTTCAAGCGATTCAAAGGTTTCGACATTATGTCCTCTTTCGAAAAACTACCATCTGGTTAGATTGCAACCCCATGACTTATATACTGTTGCGACAGTTGCTGGGGGGCAAATATTCAAAATGGATAGCGATCCTTCAAGAGTTTGATATGGAATTTGTAAAATCCAAATCAAAGAAAGCTCTAGTTTTCGCGGAATTATTATGCGATCTCCCATCATCGTCCAACGATGAAACATCAGAAGAGTCAATTGTGGACGAAAGTTTGTTTCTGATATCTACAAGCGATGAGTGGTATGGAAATATCATAGTTTATCTCCAAACCCAAAAATTCAGGCCTAACACCTCTCGCTCTGAACAAAAACGTATACGATACCAAGCTAAAGATTACATGATCGTCGGTGATACGCTTTACCGTCGTGGTATCGATACAGTTCTGAGGAGGTGCCTTACCCATGAGGAGGCCGAAAAAGCCCTGAATGAGTGTCATTAAGGTGCGTGTGGGGGGCATCAATCTGGATATGCAACAGCACAAAAAATCTTACGAGCAGGATACTTCTGGCCAACCATGTTCAAAGATTGCATAACCGCAGTCAGAAGTTGCCATGCTTGTCAAATTTTTGATAGCAAAACCAGAAGACCACCCGCACCTTTACAGCCGATAGTTGCTGTTGGGCCCTTCGCCAAGTGGGGCATCGATTTCATGCAATGTAACCCCACCTCGACCGGGGGGCATGGGTATATTATAGTCGCTGTTGACTATTTTACCAAATGGGTCGAGGCGATGCCTACATTGGATAACATTGGTGAACAACTGCCCTTTTCTTTTTCAATCATGTAGTCGCCAGGTTTGGCGTACCACAGGCTATAGTTACAGATCATGGATCGCATTTCCGCAATCACATGATGGTCGAATTAGCTGCCAAGCTAGGGCTATCTCACGACAGCTCTACCCTGTACTATCCGCAAGCTAACGGACAAGTTGAAGCAACCAACAAGGTCCTGAAGCGTATGTTGCAAAGGATGATAGGGGTTCATAAAAGAAGATGGCACCTAATCCTGTACTCAGCCTTGTGGGCTTACCGAACATCGGTAAAGAACGCGACCGGGTTCACACCTTTTCAATTGGTGTATGGCCTGGAAGTAGTCTTGCCAATCCAGTGTGAAATTTCGTCGCTTAAACTCGCAATTGATCTCCTCCCCGGAACTTCAGAAGAAGAGGCTCGTTTCTTGGAATTAATCCAATTGGATGAAACCCGTCGTGATGCTGCTTTGGCTAACGAAGCCCATAAGAAACGAGTCAAGGCTCAATTCGACAAAAATGTCAAACCCCGTGTCTTCTCAGAAGGTGATTTGGTCTTGCTTTATGACCAAGAATCCGATAAATTGGGAGCAGGTAAATTCAAATCCTTATGGATGGGCCCCTATATTGTTAAAAGGGTGTTAGCAAAAGGATCCTACGAGTTAATGGATTATGACGGAATTCCACTGGCGCAGCCCCGTAACGGGCTGTACCTCAAGCGTTACTATGCTTAATAGTAACCTGCATGCTTTTGTTGTATTTTGTTTTCGCTAAAGTATTTGTTCTGGTCGAGTAATCCACCTTTTTCATTTGTTGCAGATGTCAAACCCTCTGGAGACATGTGTTAGATATGCCGACGGAGCGAGTCGTAGTTCGCGGAACCTATCCTCCGCAGCCTGGGCCATTTTTTATCCAAGCGGCGAGCTAGTAAGTTTCAGAGGTGTGTGTATTGGGCAATCAACGAATAACATCGCTGAGTATAGCACGTTGATAGAACTACTCTCTGATGCCATCACACGTGGCATACGCCGACTAATTGTCAGGCTAGACTCACAACTCGTAATACTACAACTCAATGGTATATATTCCGTTCGCAATCCAGCTATTTATCGCATGTTCCTAAGGGTTAAGATTTTGGAAAGACAATTTGATTCAATTCAATATCAACATATTTCCAGAAACTTAAACACATTAACCGACTCATTAGCAAACTATGTGTTAGATAGACATTTGCGACATATATAAAAGAGACACATCATCAATGATTGTACATATGGATCATATAACTCAACCAGAATAAAACTCGAAAATCAAAATATATATAAGCTGTTTATAGTTCATACATAATGTTCTGTAACCAAGACAAAATTGGTCATATGACCTAAAACTCAAAAAGATGCTAGGGGGCACCCTAGCCTAGTGGTGCTCATGATAGCACGTCACGGCCTGTGCAATCATGCGCAAGAGACGAGTCCATCGTCTAGGCACACCAGTAGTGTGTCGCTGCAGCTGTAAAGGTAACTCATCAATCCTCACATCGGGAATGCCGAGAGTCAGGCTCTCAACCTGCTCCTGCACAGCTGTAAGGGTCTCAGTATCATCGAGGTCGCGGAGGATAGCTCTCCTAGCAGGCTCCACTGTCGGGGCAGCAACTAGCGGTCTCGGACGAACTGCTGGACGGACAGGACCAACATCTGCATGCACACAAGAGTATGATTAAAAGTCTTGATAGAATAAAGCACAACAACATTATGAATAAGAACAGTAAACAGTGATATGGTCAAAGAATTTACCAATAGCGCCCCACTGTTCGCCATCCGGTAACACCAAATCCGGATCACCTCGGAAATCCATACCCACATATGGATACTCGGAGAAGACCATCTCCTGGCGCTCGAACCACCTGAAGAAGGCATCAGTAAAAGTAATCTGAGGTTGACCAGCATGCCTAGACATGTGATCAACCCACCTCTGCATGCGTGGCTCGGTCGGAGAAGGCAAGTCGAGTATAATGTACTGAGGCTGCATCAGTGGGATTTTCTCCAAGGCAAAGGCAGTCAGAATAGAACCAAATCCAAAGTTCTTCAGCTTCCCGTCCTTCACCTTGGTCAACTGACTTTTCATCTGAACAAGTACTGCATCACACCAGTTGAATACTTTCGGTTGGAGACACTCCAAGGCATGTTGCATATAAGATCTGTTGGCAACATGTAGAGCTGCGCTACCGGCCATCCTACCAATGGTATACAGAATGGACCTGAGAGACCTGTCAGTAATCTCACGGATAACAATCTTGCCGTCTCTGCTCGGCTGAGAACCTTCCCTGCAATACTGGTGGACATAATCTCTCACGGAATCGGTCCCCCGGGCCGTACCTGACAAGGAAATGGGGGCACCTCGCCTTGACAATCCAGTCAAGAAGTACATTTCCTCCATGGTCAAGGGGTTGGACTTTCCCCTAATCTGGAATACTTGGTTAATAGGATCCCAAGCATCAAGCATATACTGCAGCAAAGTGATCTGTGCTCTCATGCTAGAGATACAGAAAAACTTCAGCAGGCCACAGTTCCGCAGCGCGTTCACCGTGACAGGGTCATGGAGGGCAATCATGTCCTCCTCTTCATGTTCTCGTTCTTGCCATGTAAGGGACATTTTGTTCAAAGTTCCCTGCAAAACAAACAAGAGAAGGAGTAAGTTCCTGATTTTGATGAAAAACTGGCGAAAATTCATCAAAAAATGAGCTGGAAACTCAGTTTTCTGAGCCCAACGCAGGCAGAGAGTGTCCCACCTGCGCTGAAGGTCAGGCTGCCTTAAGGCAGCTTGACATTCAGCGCAGGTTTCGAATGGGGAACCTGCGCTGAAGTTAGGGCGCCCTGGCAAAACCCCTGAGGCTCAGAAAGACTGAAAAACAGGCATAAAACTGAAAAAGGAAACCATGAAAAGAAAGAGCTAGGGTTTAGCTCCTACCTGGTCCAGACGGCGCCGAAAATCGTCCGCAGAATCTCCCGGAATCAGCTGGTGAAAATCAAGGGGAAAGAGGCACCTCCAGAGCTCCAACAAACCAAATGCAAATGAAATGGTAAAATGAGAGGTAAAAACACCTTTTAATGGCTTTTTACATAGTTCAAAGCAAAATATTAGGGTTATAATCTCATTTTCATGCAAATATTATTCATTTCTAACGAAGTTTGTTGCAGCAATCGAAAATGCAGTACTATCCTTGAAAAGAGAAAAGCTAGTAATGGTAAAAAATCAAAATTTGACCATATAATCGAGCAGTTTTAGCATAAAGTTCATGCTCGTTAAAAAATAAATGCAAGATTCGAGCAGTTTTACCGCGGAATTTATGCTCGTTAAAAAATAGAAAAGCGAGATCAGAGCAGTTTTAGCACATAGTTCATGCTCGTTAAAAAATAAACATAAGATTGAGCAATGTTTTGGCGCATTCGAGCTCTTTAAAAAATGAACCCAGTACTGGTAAATAACCTCTGTGATCGTAAATTTATCAGCCATAAAAGCCTTGGTCGTGTTTGCACCTACCACCTCCACTTTCATTTGGCCGATCGTTCACCTCCATATGATTGTTTACCCATTTTGAGGAACAGCTGCGAAGAGTGATTTCACCTAGCCATCCTTGTGACACTGCCATGATTGGAAAATTCCAACCTGTACCTGGAATCTGCTGATATCCCTGTTTATCACTCGTTCCTCAAAAGACGAGTCTTCTTTGAGCTCTTTTCATCTGACTCGTAAAATATGAAAAGTTTGCCGAGTTTTGGCCTTCCAGCTCGTTAAAGTGACCGGAAGAGCTATCCCTCCTCTAGATTTTAATCTTTTTGGACCTGAGGGATTATTGCACAAAAAGGTCGAGCGCTTGTTTTATTCGGCTCGTTAAAGTTATCGAAAATTCATCCCTTCTGTATTGTTTTATACTTTTTCGGACTTAAGGGATTAGATGACGAAAAAGGAATTTTGGAGTTAACTTTCTGTACCTTTTCAGACTCTCTAAAAATGAAAAGGACCGAGTTTTCCTTGTCGTTAAACTCGTTAAAATGATTAAATAGCGACAAACTTGTCTTTAGATGAGAACGAGTTTCCCTATCGCTAGGCTCGTTAAAACATAGCGATGGGCTTGCTCGAAGGGCAGGTTATAGAACAAGCATATGTTATCCTCCTCAATCTTGACAAAAATAAAGAGGTACTGGTCAGAAATGACTGGGGAAAAATTGGGAGAACCTCAAAGCTTTAATGGTAGCAAGTCGCTCTTGAACATGACACTTTTCCTCCGTACCACATCGGGTTGGGTTGTTTCATTCACCGGTCTCATCACCATGGTCTCGCCAAACCATCCACATTTGGGGTAATGCTACCGATCCATCGCATCAGTGTCGTTATATGTTCAAGAGATGTTGTTCAGAAAGAGTCAACCGTGTCCCATCCACTGCCATACATTATCCTTCATCCACCCATGATCGCCAACCTGAATCATATGTCACAAACTGTTTTCACCTCCATTAAAATCATTAGCTCCATTCCGTGTCACTGATGTGGGATTCATTAAGGCCCTCCTTTGACGGATCGCTTCTTGTCGACTTCAGCTCATTATCCAGGAAGTTGATCTAGGAACACCCCCCTCAGTACTTTGAAGCTTGCATGCCTCAATGGCAAGTTTCTCACTTCCGGCAACAGGTATACATCAATGACCTTCGACCGAAAGATTTTGCGTGGTGTTCGACGCCAAGTCCCTTATTCACACCACGTGAATTGTACTGCAGTACCTTGAGGGTCATTATCATTATCGGTGATTCCTCTCACGCTTGTTAACGGTTTACATCATTGACCGGTAATCAAGCGATGTCTTTCCATGTTCGACTTCAGCGCAATTCTCACATGGATCGACTTGTACTTAGAGTGAAGATCGAACGAGTTTGAAGACCCCGGATCTAGTTTCATCCATCCGGGCTGCGATATATATTCAGGAAATATAAAGACATTTGACATGTACATCATTGCAACAGATGATCATCCTACTCAAAGGTTGGGAAAAGTATCCAATACAGAATGACCCTATCCCACTCTAAGGGTGATAGTACCTCAGCAACAGCTGACAGAAAAAATTAGAGATAAACAAGATCTATTGAACAAAAGGGAATGTGATTTCAAAGAAGAAGCTACCAAACTAAAGGCCCAACTAGAAGAAGGAAACAAGGTAAGAAAGCTACTCAAGGACAAGGAAGACCAATGTCAAAAATTGCAGCATGAAGTGACATCATTAAGAAAATAAGTCAACGAAAGAAGCACAACCATCAAGAAACTCAAAGATAGATCCAGCTACTATGAAAATCTTGAAGCTACAATCCTCTCACTAAAAGGAGATCTTGAAGAATCAAAGAAGCAGAATACAGATCTACTCCAAGCTATTACAAAACAAGAAAACGAAGTCACCAGCTTAAAATCTCAACTAGAATGTGCTTTCCAAGTTCGTCAAATGCAGCAGGATCTGAATGAAGAACAAGAAAAGGAGATTCTCAAACTAAGGGAACAAATGGAAGAAGGAAGGAAAGCTGAAGAAGATTTGAAAAAGCAATCTCTTGAAAAGGAAGAACAGCTTCAGGTTGAGGTAAATATCTTGAAAGGAAAATTAGAAGAAAAGGATAAGCTTTTACGATTTCAAGATAGTTCTAAAGTCTTGGATGATATTCTTAGTAGTCAAAGGTCTCCTGCTATAAAGACCGGTCTTGGTTTCCATGAATCTATTGAAGGTGAATCTAGTTCACAAGGTGAAGCAAGGAACTCTAAAGAGAAATCTAAAGTGATCAACGAAAAAATGAAAGATCCATCTCATCATCAACCAAGAAAAGAGATTCCTCAAAGAAAATCCTTTACTCCTCCTATGAATAATGTTGAATGTTATGTATGTCATAATCTTGGACATGTTGCAGCTAGATGTAGAAGAAGAAGAGTTCAAGATCATTATGCAGACAAGTCATCTCAATCAAGGTACTTTTATGGATATTTCTTTGCTTGCAATATGTTTGGTCACAAAGCTGCTGATTGTTACATGAGGAATATGAAACATGTAAGATGTTATGCATGTAACAAGCTTGGACATATAGCTAAGGAATGCAGGGCACCATATCAAAAGGAGAAAATGTCATCATCACGCTTGAAGATATGGAGGAAAAAGGAAGTACAATCAGGAAAAAGTGGCACAGCACAATGTACAGACATACCAGAATTAGAGGGAGCTGAAAGTACAAAACTTCAGTGTCCTGAATCTCATACGCAAACTCCATAAAAGAAAGTCACATATATACGCGAGTTGGATACTGCACAATCGCGTATATGATTGTTTGAAGAAAGGCAGTAGGGAAAGTAAAGTTGATCTATGAAGTACGATCTCTCGAGCACAAGATCAAATCTGGGCATCCGTCTAACTGTGGCACACTTGTATTCGGCCCTAATCGGAAGTACGCAGAGCAGAAAAAGGAGAGCTACGTGGGTACGCAGAGCAGAAGAAGGAAATCTGCGTGGGTACGCAGAGCAGAAAAAGGCGAGCTGCGTGGGTACGCAGTGCAGAAGAGGGAGACCTGCGTGGGTACGCAGAGCAGAAGAGGCTCAGGTGTGTACGCATAGAAAAAGTACGCGGCGCGATTGGTTCTATGAGTGCGTGCTTCCAGTAGCAGTGTGCGGCACGATAGTGTCTCTGGGTGCGTACCTACAGTAACAGTACGCAGCGCGACTGAAGAAGCAGTGCGTGGGTTCGTAGTGGAACAAAAGGCTCTCTGCGGGTATACGCAGGGGAGGAGATGGAGAAGTGCGTGGCTACGCAGGACAGATAAAGCACAACTGCGTACCTGTCTTAAAGCATTTATTGGCTGACTCTTCTTATTGATATGCATGATCAGATCTGACAGATGGCATATGCATTGTTGGCATTATGGTCCTTGGTGATGATGCTTATGATTCATCTTGCTATGGTTATGAGTTGTTCACATGGTTCTTGGATCAGATGGTGCTTGCATGGAGTCTTTATTATTCTTAGCACATATATGGATGAGGATTGTTGGCTGGATGATTATTCAAAGTTGCATTGTTGGAGACATGATGATGATGAGATCTTACCTATATGATGATAGGTTGTTTCGTACATATGTTGATTGATGCAGATGCTTCCTTTTGATGGCTCTTGGTTCATGTAGATCAAGATGGTTATGAATGAGTTGATGCAGAAGTACCTTGCTGTTGACAGATACTATGAAGTAGATGATACAGTGTTGTTGCTGATGTTTATCTTGGGTGATTGGTCTTTACTCATGATGTAATAGTGGGTCTCTATTGTAGTTTTCTCTTCAGGTCATGTAACGGCCTATGTTTCCCCACTATGCCTGGGATGAATGATGTTATCATATGTAAACTTTTGATGTATCACCATTGTGATGAATGTATGTATTGAAGTCTTTTGGTGATAGGAAGGTCATTTATGATATATAGAGTCATGTTCTTCTTGTAGAACATCCTTTTGCAGACCTTGCTTACAGTCAGGGGGAGCCTGAGCATGAACAACACTATATATAGCAGAGCAGACATTTCAACTTGTTCTCAGAAAGAGCATGATCAGATTGGTGCACCATGGCATATACAAAGGGGGAGCTCATTCAGAGATTTCAGCAGGTACTCAGGGAGAGTGATTTGGTGGATTATGTTTCTTCTTTACAGATCTGGTTCATATTCAGGGGAGCATGCTCTTAGGGGGAGCATAACCCTTTGCCCTTGATGTCAAAGGGGGAGAGTGATTTGGTGTTGTTGCCATCAAGTCCAAAGGGGGAGATTGTTGGCATTATGATGCATGTGTTGTACTTGATGGCAACCCTCTCATAGAATATCATCTCGCTTATATACATTCAGATGAATCTACAGAAGAGATATCAGATGTGACATAATACATAGATGCAAAACATCTCAAAGGAATCAAATGGAAAGTTCTTAGTAAGCTTTGCCATCAAGTCCAAAGGGGGAGATTGTTGGCATTATGGCTAAAGTGTTGTCCTTGATGGCAACCCATTCAAGTGATAGATCACAGCAGCAGAGATTGATGATCAGCTATCAAATATTGAAGAAAATAAGGGGTACGCAGGTACACCTTACAGAAGGTGCGTACATGCAGGCCAATGTTACATAAAGTGCGTACATACCCGCAGTTATCCCGTCCAGGAGGTGCGTACCCTAGTGCACACATTTCAAGGCAAAGAAAAGCACACATGGGGTTTCTTATGTTTAACTAGCCGACGGTATTTGTGTTTCTATGGTTTTGGCTCGTGGTATTGATCCATGATTTTAGGAGGAGCTTGCCGATATAAAGCAAAGGAGATCATTTGGCTTGTGCAGGTTTTGGGTTGAACATCTTATGAGAGCTAGATCTGAAATATTATGATCTCTTGGGAGCAATGTCTAGATCTAAATAAGGCGAATCTACTGATGGAATGAGATCTCTTCGGCGCATGAACAGATCTGTAGATCTGACTGTCTGGGTTATTCTTGAAGTCTTGAAATCATCTATGCCCGGAGGTACGCAGGTACAGTGGAAGAAAAGTGCGTACATACGCAGGAACGAAGCGTTTCAGGTGCGCCGGTACGCAGGCACATAAGGGTTTCAGGTGCGGAGGTCCGCAGGCAGTTCAATGGATACAGTGCGTATGTAAGCAGGCGAGCAGTTGAGCAGGGTGCGTACGTAAGCAGGCGAGCAATTGAGCAGGGTGCGTACGTAAGCAGGCGAGCAGTTGAGCAGGGTGCTTATGTAAGCAGACAGTACATGGGTGAAACTGCTTACTTCTCTTAAAATCTCTGTTTATCATTTTTATGATCTGGGTTGTTGAAGTGAGGTTTGGTTCTGATATTATGTTCAGATAACAACAGTAATTGAGTGAATGATTATGATTAACTTCAGTTTTGGATCGGTTTAAAATGACTTATCTTCATGTGATCTGATGTACTATATCTGGTTGATAACTCTCATAATATCATTGTATATGTATGGATCTGGTGATTGGGTGATTCAGAAGGTTGTTTGATTATGAGCTTCAAAGTTGTTGTTGGGTTCAGTATGAAAATTGGATGAAATGTGGCCTTTCAGATTATGTGTTGTGCTTCAGTGTATCCAGTCTGAAAATTGATGAAACGTGGTACCTGGAGGAGAGAAGATTGTAGGTCAGCACCTACGTACTAGTATCTAAGCTAGTACAAGAGCTAAAGGAGATCTTTGGAGCATTGTAGCAGGTAGCAGCCTGCGTACTAGTAAATGGATCGGCTAGTACAAGAACAAAGGGGGTTGTAGCTCCCGTACTGGTATAAGACTGCACCAGTACAAATATTGTAAAAGGATTTTCTTATTAAGAAGAAGATTGAGATGACTTGCAGCAGGTGGTTTTCTCCCGCATTGGGTTTCCACCTTATATCATGGTGTTCATGTGTGTGCCTTATGTGTGATGATCTATTCTATGTTACTGCATTTGTTAATTGATAATATGGTTGATAATGTTCTAATGCACTCATTGAAGATCAATTAACTTAATCATAAGGAGTTGTGGAAGTAGCATATATGAATCTGATTATGAAAATGAAAAAGTTTTATTAATGTGATAATACTGATTCACCCCCCCCCCTCTCAATATTATTTCCAATATAAAATTCTCCAAAATAGTGGGAATAAATTTTAGAAATTTATCTTCTAGTTGTATATGATGGGGCAACTAATTGTGATTACTTTCTCTCCTCTCCTTAAATGTACAAATAACCATAATTCATTACTGTTGAGATTGCAACAAGATGATGGAGCTTAGTGAAAAGAGTCGCCTTCACTAAGTGGGCCCGCAGGCAAATTATGGCGCAAGTTCTATTTTTGATCACATTGTGGATGATCACAGTGTGGGTGACCATAGTGTGAGTGATCACAGTGTGAGTGATCACAATGTGGGTGACCAAAGTGTGGGTGACCACAGTGTGGGTGATCAAAGTCTATTTTTAGACTGGCTGTCAAAAATAGAAAAGTCAAATATTATTGTCTCATAATAATATTTGGACTATAAACTTGATCTTATTCTCTTGGAGCACTTCAGTTTGAGCTACAGATGTGGCCCATGCAACTATCAGAAGGAAGTACGCTTTTCTTATGAGTCAGTTGAGTTGTTGCATGCATGACTTCAGTTAGAACTCAATCAGTTGAGTTTGGTGGAGTTGATGGAGTTGTGTTCAGTTTGACTTGGTTAAACAAGTTATAGTTAGTCTAACTACAAATAGACTAATGATGAGTTGTTAAAATAATTATTAACTCATAATACAACTATAGAATACATCATTTAACTCAGTTGCATGTCAGTGCATGTTCAGTTCAGCAGGGACAGGTGTTAGAGAATCAGATTGCTATCAATTGTGACTATAGTTGTGCATCAGATCTTGCACAATCAAGGGATTGAGTATGCCAATGAGTTTTCTCATGTATTTGCCAAGTTTGTAGCTTCTTCTCACGTCTTACACATTGTGAGTGATTCTTTGGAGGTGAAATACGAGTTTGGTAGACCATTCTCATTCATTCTTGAGCAGGTATTGAGCAGTGGAGGCAGGCAAGTAGTGGAATAGATTTGGAGATTAGATCTTAGTTGTATTGTGTGTAACAGGTGGAGCTGGTACTGGATTGCTTGTGATAAGCATTGTACTTTGTAATGTACATGGTCTCAATCATTAATATACAGATAGTGTGAGGTTTCTAGCGAGATGCCTTCCCCGGGTTACATACTGTGTTAATGTGTGAATGCTCTTGATGTTTTATTGTTATTGATGCTGCTATATTGATGATCAAGGTAGAGGAGCTTATGTATTGTGTATGTATTCCGCAATAGTACATGATCAGGATAATCTCTGTTGAATATGTGTTAAATTATTCAAAATTTCTACAATTACGTATCTCCTTAATTAGGTGATAGATAGTGCATCTCAAAATCTATAATCCCTAGGGGAAGTGTATCATTTGCATCTCTATCATTCATACTTTTAGGGACAAGTTAGAAGGAATCAAGCTATTATTAAATCATAAAAAATATGAAAGGTCCCATAATATCAAATAACACCTCTTTCCACTTGTTCCAAAAAAGAGGAAAGAGAAAGATATACATGAATACATTAACATTGATCCAAAATTATACAATCCATGGAATCTTACTATTTATCTCTCAACAGAAATCTCTAAGATATGGATGTAAGGATAGATTTAGTAAAAATGGATTCATCCCATCAAGAAGTAAACCTCACAAGGGGACAAGATTAGAAAAAAATATTGAGTACTCATAGTTGCTCCCATTTATGACAATAGGGTTTCTAAAATACTAAGTCAGACTAGTGTTTATAGGGAGGGTGTATATTGTTCACCACAATTATCAATGTGCATCCAACCATAAAGTAATAAATGCTATATAGGTTGAGATATATTCCATTATATTTATGTACTATATATAATTATTGTGCATGATATTTATACCTTCTCAAAATGTTTTATAATGTGGACCCTTTATCAAACATAAAATAAAATGGTAAAGTTCATTTCTCAAAAGAGTAATAATGTCAAAATTCTATTAGTCTATCTCTGCTTGATTGATTGTGAAAATGAAATCCAATTATACTTTTATTATATTAGCAAGGTATAAATATATACAATGTTTTCTACCTAAAAGATGGAAAACTATGACATCAAAAGTAAGGGAAAGGTTTGAAATAAAAATTCTTGTTCATTGTAGGAAAATTCAATGATATTAAATACCTTAACATATAAAAGATGACATGAATAGACATAAATTCATCACTCACCCTTAAAAATGACACATAAACATCATGTCTTATTGAGTAGGAGAACACCATCAAGGAATGAATCATCTAATTATTAGAGATTGGACCATATCCAATGTTAAGATGCTACATCTCAATGAAAATTAGGTCTCAATCATCATTATTAGACTCAATGGGTTTAAGATTCTCCAAAATAGTAGGAATAAATTTTATAAATTTATCCTCTAGTTGTATATGATGGGGCGACTAATTGTGTTTACTTTCTCTCCTATCCTTAAATTCACAAATAACACTAATTCGTTACATATCTCCTTAATCAGGTGATAGATAGTGCATCTCAAAATCTATATTCCCTAGGGAAAGTGTATCATTTGCATCTCTATCATTCATACTTGTAGGGACAAGTTAGAAGGAATCAAGCTATTATTAAATCATAAAAAATATGAAAGGTTCCATAATATCAAATAACACCTCTTTCCACTTGTTCCATAAAAGAGGAAAGAAAAAGATATACATTAACATTGATCCAAAATTATACAATCCATGGAATCTTACTATTATCTCTCAAGAGAGATCTCTAGGATATGGATGTAAGGATAGGTTTAGTAAAAATGGATTCATCCCATCAAGAAGTAAACCTCACAAGGGGACAAAATTAGAAAAAAAATATTGAGTACTCACAGTTGCTCCCATTTATGAAAATAAGGTTTCTAAAAAACTAAGTCAGACTAGTGTTTATAGGGAGGGTGTATATTGTTCACCACAATTATCAATGTGCATCCAACCATAAAGTAATAAATGCTATATAGGTTGAGATATATTCCGTCAATGTACTATATATAATTATTGTGCATGATTTTTATACCTTCTCAAAATGTTTTATAATGTGGACCCTTTATCAAACATAAAATAAAATGGTAAAGTTCATTTCTCAAAAGAGTAATAATGTCAAAATTCTATTAGTCTATCTCTGCTTGATTGATTGTGAAAATGAAATCCAATTATACTTTTATTATATTAGCAAGGTATAAATATATACAATGTTTTCTACCTAAAAGATGGAAAACTATGACATCAAAAGTAAGGGAAAGGCTTGAAATAAAAATTCTTGTTCATTGTAGGAAAAGTCAATGATATTAAATACCTTAACATATAAATGATGACATGAATAGACATAAATTCATCACTCACCCTTAAAAGTGACACATAAACATCATGTCTTAGTGAGTAGGAGAACACCATCAAGGAATGAATCATCTAATTATTAGAGATTGGAACATATCCAATGTTAAGAGGCTACATCTCAATGAAAATTAGGTCTGAATCATCATTATTAGGCTCAATGGGTTTAACATTCTCCAAAATAGTAGGAACAAAATTTAGAAACTTATCCTCTATTTGTATATTATGGGGTGGCTAATGGTGCCCACTTTCTCTCCTCCCCTTAAATGCACAAATAACCATAATGTATTATTGGACCTGAATCTATGGGACCATTGAGAAATTGTGTGGCTAGAGGAGGAACCAAGTGTCTCATTGCTTAGATAATAAATAGTGGATCTCAAAATCTCTAATCTCTAGGGGAAGTGTGTCATTTTCATCTCTATCATTCATACATGTATCAGCATATATAAGATCAACGGAATGCAGTCGCCAAATCAGAACCCTTGAATTTCTAGTCTTTCGAGTAGGTCATTGTCATTGGATAACGTCAAGATCAACATACTTGCCACTATAAATTTCAAGCAATTTTGTGGCATAGAGACTTGATTTCACATACTTTTCGAGAAACTTCCGCTCACTTAGATAAATCGCAACACTGAGACTAGGAAGACAATTTAAAGGTTTCATTTCACTTATAGATTTCAACACCCTGTGATGAGGATTGATTCTATACTCCAAACTGAAATATAGGAGCAAAGATTGCCTCAAAATAATTTTTGCAGTACCCCCACAGTATGAATGAAAAAATCCATGTTTTTTGCACCTTATCCATATAAATTATTAGTATGTGTGGTATCTTCTAAACAACCTCCTTCACCTCATCTTTTGAGAGGCCAAAACTCGCCAAATGCTTCAATTTCTTTTTCCAAATGCCCAGAATTAACTAGAATCTCAAGTGCTTGTTTCACAGCCTTGGAAACATCAGCCTCTGATCCAAATAAGATGTTGGGAGACATTGTTTTATCTAGACTGCATGTTCCTGTTTCAAAAACTTGGAAACATCAGCCTCTGATCTGAACAAGATGTTGTGAGACACAATTTATCTAGACTGCTTCCAAGTAGTCTGTGTAAGCGAGAAATTGCATTTGTAGTGAAACCCAACATTTTCATTAACTCAAACTTGGGTTTCAACTACTAGTCAACGTTGAGAGTAAGAATAAATGGGTTTCTAGTAATGTGTTTTTTCACCTGGTCTTCTATAAAACCAGCAAAAGCCAAAGTCTGTTTAAATAAAAAAAACAGAGACAGATTAATAGACGTAGTTATGAATTCAAATTGTGGAAATTAAGTCTTAAGATGATAAGAAGGTGCATTCTACTGAACTAATTTGGGTTGGTGGTCTGAAGGTCTAAGGATCGATCTTTCCTTGACCTATTCAACAACAACTACAGAAACTACATGGATGATGATGGCAGATAATCTCACATAGAGAAAATAACATGATAATGGAAATTTCATGGTTAGAAGCGGAAAACAAAACTAACAAAAGCCAAAGTTTATTCTTAAACATAGATATGAATTCAAATTATGGAAACTAGAATTGTTGAACTCATGTGATTTCAGAATTTGGGAATATTCCAAAATCCAACGCAGAAACATTCCGTTGAGAAAAAACATTTGCGAGACAGTCTTGAATAGGGTTATTGATTCGAGCCTCTCCATCAAACGATATGATGGCCATGGCATCATGTCGTTTATCTTGTTAACCTTGTTGCAAAATGGCCCGAAAATGGATCCACATATGCTCTTGAAGTCTTCAAAATCTTCTTAAAGATCATTCAAAGTCAAAACCATTGCATGCCAAGAGCCCTTGGAAGGGAAGAAAAACACTATCGGGAAGCTAAAACACATTAAAACGGTCAAAAAACCAAGTATCGGAGGCTTCAACTAAGCAATGCACAACAACCGTTAAATCTAGCCAATCAATGACCCAGATCTAAGCGGAAAATCGCAATCGGCACTGTAGAGAGGATGACTTAAGGATGGGTGCAAGACACCCTCGACTAGAGATCTCCGATGATCGGATCAACGGGTTGAAATCTACTGAGGCAGGTCGGCAGAATAAGCGAGGACCAAGTGGATATGTGATTGCAATCAGTGATGCAACGTGGATCGTCGATCAAGCAACGTAGGTCGATGGCCCACATCGCGTTACAAGATTGCTATCGGAAGTACAAGGAGCACGCCAAGTAAGGGCCCTGGGCATGAGCGATAAGCGATTGTGATCAGATTGCATCGCTATATCGCAGCGGAGCAACACCAAGGGGCAGAGCCTTTACACCTTCATATGTGCGATGTGATGATGTGGACCCGATGATATTCTAAATATTATGTGTGTGTGTGAGCTTATTTTTTTGGTCTCTACTTTTCTACATAATTTCCATTCACATGCATGTACAAATTGCAATTAAATATACAGATCTTAAAGTTTAATAAAATTTTAATAGTGTAGACTCACAAATTTTTAATATAATATTGTTAGATTTGTTGTAATGAATTGTCTAGTGGAATATCCATGGTAGTTTACAGATCATTCGGTATGAGAGCGCGTTCTTTGGGTATTTTTTTGAGATTTCAGGGATCTAGATTGGTGGGGCCAAAAATCATAAAACCCTAATCATGGCAAATGAATAGTGTGATCCTATAGAGATGAGGTTTATGTGGTTGGAACAAAAAGTAGCAAATATCAACTGCAATGTAAGCCTTCTCATGGAGACCTTGAATATTAAGTTGGGGATATTTGGAGAAGATGAGGGTTTGAATGTAGAGGAAAAATCAGAACGGGTATCTAAAAATTGCAGAGAAATGGAGTACAAGTCAAAGAAACAACCCAAAAAAGATCAACCAAGTTCAAGTGTCATGAACCAATCATAGTCCCTATTTAAAATGGAGGCAAAATTCTATATCAAGTTGTACCATGGATAGATCGATGTTGTGAATATGAACCACTAGTTGCAGTAACTGGAACTTTATTTCAGTGCCCATAAGATGGAGGAAGGGAAAATATCTCACTCCTATGGTTGAAATTAAAGGGCCATGCATTGACTTGGTGGGAGAGCTACATGGAAACCCTGAGGTTGGAGCGAGAACCTTCATTGACTAATTTGAAAGATTTCAAAACCCTCAATAAGTAACAGTTTTACCCCACTGGGTATGTGGAGGACCATTGGATCTAGTGGCATTACTTCAGGCAAAAGTCAGGCAAAATTATGTAGGAGTACACTACGGAAATTAGGTAGCTGGCTATAATTTTGGTTGTCTCTCCAAAGAACCCAAATTTACTTCTCAAGTATTTTGAGGATCTACACAGCCATTTGCGTGAGAAAGTGATGTTGTTCAAGCCCAAATCAGTGGACGAGAATTGTGTATAGGCACAATACCTATAAAACATAAGCCTAAACAAAGTGCAATCTAGTGGATCGCAGAAGAAGGAGAAACAAGAAGCTTCTAAGGATGGGAAGAAGAATAAAAAGGGGGGAAATATAAGAAGATCACTGCCAACAACACACCAGTGAAAAGATCCTAGAAACCACTACAAGAATGAAGGCCATACAAAGGAAAAATGTTGGAAGTTGTATTTAGAGCTAAACCCAAAGAACAAGAAGAAAGACAACAAGAAGAAGAATCTCATGGCCACTGATTTAAGCAACCAAGTTGAAAGAAACTCAAATATTGATTAGATGATTATATGTACATTAGTACATAAGGATATGAATCTTAGTAGCCTTCAGTAGCAAGAAGAGAAAGAAATGACCAAACTCTTCCATATAAAGATACAGGTCAAGAACACAAATATTGATGCTCTATTTGACTCAGGATCATGGACGAATATCATTGCAACAGAGCTAGTCAATAAACTAGGGTTGGAAGTTTGTGATCGTCCAAACCCATGTCCATTAGGATGGGTAAATAAGGATGCAGAGTTGAAGGTAACAAAACAATGTAAAATTGGATTTTCTATCGGTGTTGATTATATTGATGAAGTAGACCTAGATGTTGTTCCCCTTGATGTATTTTCTCATCAAGGATGGAAAATTTTTCATCATCAACGTGCATAAAGGCAAGTCGCAAATTTCACTGGTAAGTGCCAACCAAGCCAAGAAATTGATCAGTTCTAGCAAGAAGTATGCTTTATTATTTTTAAGAGAAAGTCAGTTTGAAGAGGAGTTAATAAGTGGCAAGGCATCCGTGGGGGGTGTACTAAGAAATAGAAACAAAAATTGGAGGAGTTGTTACAGGCATACAAGGTTATGATACAATAGCCTAAAGGGTTACCACCTAAGAGAGAAGTGGAGCATGAGATCCATATAATGCCATACACCCCATTTCCAAATATTTGGATGTACAGGCAGTCTATTATAAAAGAAAGTAGTTGAAGAAACAGTAGCAGAAGCTGTTGGAACAGGGTGTCATTCGACTGGGTATATCACCATGTGGATCACCCATTGTGATCGTGCCAAATAAGGATGGGACTTGGTGGATGTGTACAGATTACAGTGTGCTGAACAAAATAAAGCTTAATTAAAAATATCCCCTACCCAGGATAGATGATCTTCTAGATCAGTTGCAGTAAGAAAATTACTTCACCAAGTTGGAATTCAAGTTTGGATATCACCAGGTTCAAGTCAAAGAAGAAGATACATGGAAGACCCCATTCAAAACTAGGCAAGGAGTGGTTAGTCATGCCATTTGGCCTATGTAATGCACCAACTACATTTATGATATTAATGAAATACATACTACTCCATTTTATAGATTCATTTCTTGTTGTCTATTTGGATGATACACAAGTATATAGTACTACCTAGGAGGAGCATATGTCACATTTGACAAAGGTGCTGGAAACATTGAAGAAGCACCAGCTGCTAGCAAATCTCAATAAGTGTGAGTTTGCACAACAGTCTTTCGTGTATCTAGGGTATGTGATCGGTGGAGGGGAACTAAAGACAAATACTTCCAAGATGGAGGCCATCATGAAATGGTTGGTTCCTATTAATGTTTTTGATGTCAAGAGTTTCATTGGGGTAGCACAATATCTAAGGAAGTTCATAGCCTCATTTCCAACGATAGAAGTACTGCTCCACGCCATAATAGCAAGTGGTAAGAGTTTCTAGTGGGGAAATAATCAACAAAGGGATTTCGAAGAGCTAAATAAGAAGACCATCCAAACATCAGTTTTGGCATTACCAAACTTGCATCGACTCTTTGAAGTGGAGACAGATGCGAATGGGTATGCTATGGGAGAGGTCTTGATGTAGGGAGGAATGCCTGTATGCTACCATTCTTAATTATTTCATGTGGTTGTCTTAACTACCCTAATTATGACAAGGATCTATATGCCATAATGCAAGATGTGAAGAAGTGGAAGCACTATCTAATGGGAAACAAGACAATAATCCACACAAATCACCAATCATCATAGTATTTGCAGGCCCAAAGTAAGCTACAGTAGACTAGACATTACAAGTGGGTGGGGTTTTTACAACAGTTTCATTTGGTGATCAAGTATAAGAAGTGAAGCACAAACAAGTTGGCTGACATTCTTTCAAGGCCACCCACATCAAATATCACAACTTTGAGGATTTTTATGCACATGGAACTATTCACCCATGAGGCATACAAAGAGGCATATTCAGAATATGAGGACTTCGAGGTGTATCAGCAATTGTAGAGTTAGAGTCATGTGCACAATGGTGATAGCATGGTTGACTACTATCTTTAGGATGTGTTACTCTAGAGGTTGCATAAGAAATGTGTTCCTAAAGGTGAGTTATTATAGTTGATCAGAGAGGCTCGCACCTCCATGGTTGCAGGGAACTTTTGTGTAGGGGAGACCATGGCTAACTTGTAGATTTATGTGTATCTGCCCAAGATGCAAGAGCAGGTAGCTAGGTTCATAAGAGGATGCATGCTTTTTTGTACCAGCAAGCCTAGCAACAGAAAACAAAGTCTATATCATCCCTCACATGTACCTACTCTTCCTTGGGAAAGCATTTCCATGGACTATGGGGGAGGTTTTCCACCAACCAGGAAGGGACATGACTACCGGTTCGTGGTAGTTGACAAGTTTAGAAATATGTGTATTATGATGCCCTGTAGAAAAACCATCAGTGGGCAAGAAGAAATAAACTTGTTCTTTGGATGGGTCTGGGTGCACTTTTGGATACCAAGGAGCATCATTTTAGACAGGGATATAAGGTTTCTCAATGCATTATGGACTATATTGTGGGAGAACTCAAAAGATGGACATAAAGTTGAAGAGATGTGCAACATTCTATCCACAAACAAATGGGTAGACAAAAGTAGTCAAAAGGACTTTGGTGCAACTTCTGAGGGAATACAACCAAAAACATTTGATGACTTGGGATGAAAATATAGTATATATTCAACATTCTTACAACATAGGAGTCCACGCTTCTATAGGAAAATCCCCATATGACAATTTTTTTGGATATTTTCCACCTTCACCTTTAGATATTACATATGGGAAATAAGGAGAAGTGAGGGAGGATCTTATAGGATATTCTTTAAGGGCTAAAAAATCTATAGATAAGATCAGGCAAATCCATCTATAGGTACAAGAAACACTGCAGAAGTCATAGGAGAAGTATAAGGCCAGACATGATCAACATAGAACAAAAAATTCATTCAAGGTGGGAAAGAGAGTATGATTATAGTTGAACAAGGAGAGGTAGCAGGGGCCTGGTAAGAAAATCAAGTCTTTGAGGTATGATCCCTTTGAGATACTGGAAAAGGTGGGTGATAAATTTTCCTATCGACTCAGTTTACCACCATATATGCGCATTTACTCTGTGTGAATGTAGAGAATTTAAAACTCTATGATCTTTCCATGCTAGATTAGGAAGAGAAATGGGTCTTACATTCTGTGGAGGATTTGTCACCAGATTCTCAAGCAAAGTTGACAGAAGATACAATTTTGCAAAATATGTAAATGCCTACAAGATAGATGTAGCATGATCTTTGGTAGATTGCATTTAAGCGACAACTTCCGGGAAAAGCTAAATGGTACACCTAAGAGAAGGTGGAGGAAAAAATTCCTCACTTCATTCAGTAGAATATGTTGGGGACCAAAAGCCTCCCAAAATGAGGAGGTGTGATCTGATTGTATCATTATATTTTTTTTCATCCATCTAGATGGATTTGGAATGGAAAAAGTGGAGGAATCATCTCACGAGACCGGTTTTACTGGGGAGACCTAGTTTGGCAAAACAGGGTCTAAAACCTTTTGGGAGCATTTTGAGGAATCAAACAATGTTTTTTGGGGGTAAAAATTTGTTTCTTTAGTGCAACAGTATTTCATGTTCTTCTACACATAGAGATTTCTAACTGCGCAATAAGTGCGTCAATCAGAGTCTATATGCAAACGTTATGCCACTCAGAAGTTGACATTTATGCTTTCACACTTGTAGTTCGGGAGGATGCCGCATTAGCTCCCATTATTCATCGAAAAAGGGGCTATCCACGTGATTATGATGTAAAATACTTTAGAAAGTCTATATTGTAACTCTAGTTAATATTTGATGTAGTCAAAATCAACCACTATTAAGATATCAGGATGTGTTATAATCGGACCACTAGGAGGAAGAGGCATTCGATTCTTTCGAGAGCATTTTGTTCCATAGTTGAGCAAAGATAGCCATGAGAGATATTAGGTAGAGCACATAGAGAGGATTTGTGCACTGTAGTATCCCATGGGCCACAAGCATTACTTCTTTGTACCTATATCCATATTTCCATAAAGAGAAAGAGATCGAAGCAGCCTCTCCATCTAGTTGGGTTTTCTCCCAAAAGGGTTTCCCTTAAGAGCATATCTTGTGTCATATGTGTGTTTGTGAGCTTATTTTCTCATTCTCCACTTTTCTGCTTAATTTCCATTCGCATGCATGCACTAATTACAATTAAATCTACAGATCTCAAAGTTTAATAAAATTGTAATAGTGTAGAATCTCATATTTTTAATATAATATTATCACATCTATTGTGACGAATTGTCCAATGGAATATCCACAGTAGTTTATAGATCATAAATAAGGCTTGATTCTTCTTACACTATATTGTGCGTGAATGTTTAATGTCTTCTTATTTCTTCTTAAGTGTTATTCATCAAGAAATTATACAAATGTTTAATCTTTCAAGAAAACAAAGAGACATAGACACCAAAATTAGGCTCCAAGCTAGGGAAAATCCCTACAAGGGGAAAACCAAACAATCCTTCTCTTATAGAATCAAATAAAAATTAGATATCCAAGACCAAAACTACCACGAAAAACTCCAAGTCACCTCCAAAGTCAACATAGGTCAAATTGGTTAACTTCCTGAAATTTCAAGCCTATAGTAGCACAACAAAATTTTTCCTATTCACTCTTGGGGGCTATGGAAGGTCTAAAAAATTTAGTCAAGAAAGATATATATATATATATATTTTAACTTTTATCCTCTCTCCTTTCAATTCTACTCTTTGTTCTCCTTCTTATGGTTTAGATGTACTCCTTGTTATGGCCATGGATGATCTTCCAAATGAGTGTATATATATATATATATATATATATATATATATATATATATATATATATATATATATATATATATCCAAGAGGTCGAAAAGGTGTCTATTCGAGGACTAGGCCAACTTGTTCCAAGGAGGGTTGACTTACTCATTTGGTGGATTTTGACTCAAACAAAAATTTGAATTCCTTTTTATTACAAATGTCCAAATGGGACATGACTCAAATACATTTTCTTTTGACTCATACTAAATTCTTTTTTACTCTTTTTGACACTATAAGCATGAAGGACATGCTTTGACCAAAATAAAATATAATAATGAATAAAATAAATACATCAATGATGGATTTACATTACATTATGAAGACCGACAATAGTTACAACTTCAACACCTCTCCCTTATCCGCCATCTTTCCTTATCTCTATCTCTCTCTCTCACTCCCCCCCCCCCCCCCCCCCCCCCCCCCCCCACCCCAACAATTAACCCCTCTATCCCTCCCTCTTTCATCCTCCCCACCATTACAAACCCACCTCAACCATTAGTCCCTATCCCTCACTCTCTCTCTATCTTTTTCCTTCTTTCTCACTTTATCTCCCTTGGCCCCTCTATGCCTCCCTCTCTTACCCTACCCATGCCCCCAAACCCACCTCAACCTTTTTGCATTTGTTAGAGTCACCAGTTGAAGGAATGCATGGATGTCCTTATCACTACAAACATATTTGTTTTTGGTAATCGAAACATGCACATATTG
Organism: Pinus tabuliformis; assembly: GCA_031772625.1. Classification (NCBI taxonomy): domain Eukaryota; kingdom Viridiplantae; phylum Streptophyta; class Pinopsida; order Pinales; family Pinaceae; genus Pinus; species Pinus tabuliformis. Next base: position 1,342,299,237 of record CM062816.1, on the reverse strand, counting down.
TTAGCACTGAAAATAAGCAAGTGTTTCTTTTGAATATGTGTGTGTGTGTGTGTGTGTGTGTGAGAGAGAGAGAGAGAGACATTATTTTTTGATAAGCTAGACTAATATATTAACCACTAAACTATATACTACTATAGAGTTGATTGTGTAGATTCCACATATATAACTTTTTCTTTAAATTAATGATGTGTACTAGTTTTAACAAATTTTTCTTGACATATATCAAAATCTCAAAATACATCACTATTCTATTTCTACTATAACTTTTAGGGTCTTAACAATTTGGAAAAAAATTATATAGCACACTAGAATACATTAATACCTTCAAGGATAGACCAAAGTATATATATATATCTATATATATATATATATATATATATATATATATATATATATATATATATATATATATAGATTACGCATTATTAATGTATCTAGCTCTATGTAGGTGGGCTCAATTTACATAGTTAGAACCCAAGTATTTGTCCACTTACTTATAGAATAATTGGTCTCAAATTCAAGGAGTATTAGCATTATAAGCATAACTAAACTATCTATATGTGCATTATAAAAGAAAAAAAAAAGAAATTAAACATGTAAACTCAAGTATCTCAAGAAGTGCCTAGAATTGTTTCTCTAACACTTGATCTTGGAGGAGCATGAGACTTAGGTTTGCAATAAAAATGAAGCCTAATGTGAGCAATCCTCTCTTTAATCCTACCTAGGAAATAGTTATAGATATGTTGATATCTTTTCACATCCTCCAATTTGGTAATATGTTATATCTCACATCTTGTTTATCCATCAAGATCTTGCCTAGTAGAGTCTTCATCTTCCAATATAAGGTTAAGGCTCCAAAATAGTGTCTCTTTCTTCTTGGGTATTCCACGGGTTTGGACTCCACATGGCTATGTCTTTTAGGATTTCATTATTCAAAAATACTTATCTTTCTTGAACAACTAAAGTCTCTAAACTATGGATTTCATTTTGGGTATTGGGGGGAACCGCTACCTAATAACTCCCAGCAGCCTCCTTGGATTTTTGTTGGGCTCTAATACATCCTTGGGGGTTGCAACCCCCTCCCCTCCTCCTGTTTTGTATTCTCTAGCACTCCACTTACCACCAACAACATCGGGCAATTGTACTAACACACACTGGATTTAACACCAATCCACAAGTGACACAACTAGTAGAGCTAGTATAATTTGAATTGTTGGGTCTAAAGCCACCCTCAGACTGCCAACAAAGACTACAAAGATAATTGTACCACGATAGGAGGAGACAACGTCTGCCCACATAAAATCCCCAAACAAGACTGGTTATCGACAGCTACTCAGGAAGGTCATCAAAGATGATGTGAGACAGTCCCTTCCCTTTATACTAAACCAATTGATCATGAATATAAAAAATAGGAACACATATCTAGAAAATCACAAACATGGCTCAATAGAGAGTGGCTGGAATCAACATCACTAGGTGCATTGATGGAAACAATAGATGCATACATGAAATTGAAATTTTTTACCCATAGGTTATTTAAACCATTAGAGAAATAACACTGGGTTTTTTGACAAACAAAATAATTTCCAAATTTATGTCATACTAAATGCAAAGAATAAACCTTAGGGTTTGACAACACCCAAAGAGGTGGAGAGGTACCCTTTTAATGCAAGCTATAGAAGGTGTACCATGCCAAGAAGTGGTGTCAAAATTTAAATTCGCAAGCTCAAACAGTTGAAAGGTCCCTTGTATCCACCTCTACCATTGCCTCCTTCAGAAAATTCCAACTCCTTCCCCTTGTTAGTCCACCATGCCAGCCACATATTAGTGTCTCTCTTGCTCCTTATCGCAAAAACCATCAAAATAACCTCTCTAAACTAGACCCTTCTACCTTTCTGCCATTGTTTTAGCCAAATTGTTTCCTGAGTTCTCTCGTGGGGCAAGGAAACAACCCCCTAATGCTTTGAGTAACTAGACCAACCCCCACCACTTCTCATATTTACCACACCATCATTATTCATGTTAAGGACATGGATTAAATTGGCATGTTGCTGCATCCGAGGGAGCGACCACACCACCCCCAACATTAATTTGCCTCATATATCCAGGATTGCAAGGCTTGACCCCCTAAATTCCTTTGTCTCTCAAGATTCACCCCATCAGGGATTCTTCATTTCGTAGTTAATGAGTTTTATATTTTCATTTAAATTCATATTAAATTTGAAATAATACTGAAAATTTTCAAAATTTCACTAACCATATCAAACTCAGTGTCTATAAAAAGATATTTAAAATAAATAAAAATTGATTTAACGTTTCTAAAAATAAATAGAAAAAGTTAATGGCCCAAGAGTTTGCTCAATTGGTTGAGTTCTAGTTTCTAAAGCATCTCTCTAATGGAAAGACACATGTCAATTCTCCTTAACACCCTTGAAGTTAAACTCTACGAATCAACTAGTAGAAAATAAAAATTAAATAATTTAATTGTATAACATTAAAATTAAAAATAATACTTATTTACAAAAAAAATATATATATTTTAAAATCTCTTTAATATTGTAAACAAAAATAAATTATATTTTCACAAAAATATTTCAGCTAAACCAAACTATTAATTTTTCAACGTTTTCTTTAATAAAACTTAGTTTTTGGCCTGAAATTTATCAAATAGTTGCAAACTACAAATAGTTGCAAACTATAAATGGCATGGGTCTCTTTAAATCTCTCTAAAATTGTAAATAACCAAACCTTCTATTTGCATGTCATGCAAAAACAAAAATATAAATATAAATCTACGTATATAATTTAATTATGTTAGTTTCCATGCAAAGGTGGCCCACAAAAATAATTGTTTTAAATCAACTATAATCTTTGTGTATAAATAATAAAATTTTGTCATATTTAAGTATTATTTATTTTAAAATAAAATATAGATAATGCAAAAATTATATATATTAAAATAAAACTATCTTAACATTATTTTAAATATTAAATAAAATTATCATATAAAATTAAATTTAGTTCAAAAATGAAAACTAAAATTTAAATAAGTGATATTGGATGCAGCATAGTTCTTACTTATATATAAGTAAAAGTGAAACAAAAATTGTCAACTTTGATAGTAAAAACCTTAGAATATATTCAAGAACTTAACTTAATACAATCTAAATAAACAATAAACTATTATACACTACTAAATAAATGATCGTGAAAATAACACTCTACGATGAACATATTTGAACGTTGGCATAAAATTACTCATCGTTCTGTTATTAATAAAAAAAACACTCTACGAAATAGATATTACATAAGTATTTAACTATTTTAAATAAATAAATAAATATATATATATATATATATATATATATATATATATATATATATATGAAATTAATACATTATAAAATATATAAAAAAAATTAAATCTACATATATAATTTAATTATGTTAGTTTCCATGCAAAGGTGCCCCACAAAACTAATTGTTTTAAATCAATTACATATCCTTGTGCATAAATAATAAAATTTTGTCATATTTAAGTATTATTTATTTTAAGTTCATTAACAGACCGTTCATGAAAACCCTAGGAGCTCCGCACCATGGGAATGTCCAAACCCTAAGGTCTGAAACCTGCATTTTCTCACAAACACAGTAGGAGCGGCAAATAACAAACTGTTAGAAAGAACGAGATGACAGATGCAGACAAGGGGGAGAGATCCCCTCCTACCGGGATGCAGTGACTGGAGAATCAAGCTGGAAAGCCAAAAATCAACCGAGTTCCCAAGAAATGGCTAATCTGACAAATGGCCGAGTCCTCGAAGTGCGATGGCAAGCAAGAAGCAGAGGGCAGTGTCTTCCATGTGCAACAGAGAAACCCAGATTTGTAATCTCGATGAACAAACTGGAAAGATAATGCAGCTTCATGAAGGACCATGCAATGATCTGCAAGTTCATAGGCGTGTGGCCGACGAGAAGGACTTGATCAAGTGGATACAAAAAATGGAAACCCAAAGGCCATATTGAGCTGAAGCTGGGAGCCAGAGGATTCTTCATGGTAATATTCTCAAATTTGCAAGATAAGGAAAGACTATTTGAAACTGGTCCCTATTTTCATTATAATGCAGGCATGTTCATGTGATACTAGGAAGAATGTTACAACTTGGATAAAGAGAAATTCCTGGCAGCCCCAGTCTGGGTACAACTCTTTGGGCTCCCAATGGACTTCTAGGACCCAGAAATATTGGAAGAAATTGAGAACACAATAGGAAAATTTGTTAAAATAGCTGAAACCACAAAAAGAGGTTGATATACTTCATACACTAGAATCTGTGTGTATATGAATATAGCAAAGCCCATCCCCAAATCAGTAGAGATAGAATATCATGAAGACATCTGGCAATAGACCCTGGAATATGAGCATATCCCATTCCAATGCCAAAGGTGCCATGAATATGGCCACTTATTCAAAGAATGCCCATTGAACTAGGAAGGCCCAGATCTAAAAGAAAAACAACTGAAACCCCACAGGAAGGGAATGAGGGGTTCCAAGAAGTGAAGAACAAGAGAAGGCCACCAAATGGATCCCACAACCCAGAAACAGTCAACCAAACTCAATCGAGTAGTAAAAACAAATATGAGGTATTGCAAGAGGAAGAAGAAACAAAAAATGAAACCCAACTTGGGGATTACCAGGAAAAATAAAAATAAAGTAGCTCAAGTCATGCAAAAACAACTCCAAAGAGGAAAGCTCAAATAGATCTCATAAATAAAGAAGAACAGGGAGGGATGGAAACCACTACAATGGAAATAGACCCAAGCAAGGGGGAGGAGCTAAGCATGGAAGAGGAAGTTCTAAAGAAACTGTTAAATGAATGGAGGCACTTAGATGAAATATTTATCCCAGAGGACCAAAAGAAACTATACAAGGAGACCTTCCAACAATATAAGGCCAACCAAGGATAGAGACAAGTAGAGATTGCAGAGCAACTGGGTATGCAACAAGAAAACCCCTAGGAATTTCAAAACAGAATAAAAGGAGGAAACAAAAGAGGAAGGAGAAATCTATAGGAATCGATCCAGATAATGGGAGAGATGTTGGTAAACACTGGAAGGGTGGTACCGCTATCAGCGGTCTACCAACAACTCAACAAAGTTACCCAATGATAGTAATATCTTGGAACATAAGAAGCCTAAATAGCTAGTGAAAACAGAGATATTTAATAGATCGCTTGAAAAAGGAAAAGCCTCAAATAATGCATCTCCAAGAAACCAAGATAACAGGATCAAAGCTAGAAGAGATTCTGATGAAACCAAGGTATGAGGTAGTAGCAATGGATGTGAAAGGAAGTGTAGGAGGCATAGAAATCATCTGGAACCAAGTCAAGGTAAAGGTAGATTATTGGATAGGGATGTAGCGAATCCTCACAAGTCGCTTCCAAAACATAGGGACCAAGGAATTGTTTAAGCTCTTAGCAGTCTATGGACCGCATATTCCAATAAAGAAGGAAAACGTCATAAAAAACATAAGGACCCTAAACCAAATGCATCATGAAAAGCTTTGGCTGATTGCAGGGGACTTTAATCGGATAACAACTTTGGAGGAGAAAAAAGGAGGGAGTAGAAGGAGGAACCCGAAATGGAACAATTTAGGGACATCCAAGAGGAGCTACAGTTGATTGATATCATGACAATCAATGGAATGTACACATGGAACAATAGAAGAGGAGGAAACTGGAAAATAGCGTCTTGCCTAGACAGATTCTTAGCAACTAAAAACTTAATCAACATAGATGTATACTATGAGGCATCCATCTTGCCCATGTATGGGATTGGACCACTCGCTGATTAGACTAGAAGTGGATATGAAACAGGGAAAACTAAGAGACCTTTAGGTTTGAAGCATTTTGGTTGAGAGATCAGACTTTCCTAGGAAAATTGAAGGAATGGTGGAAAGAAAATGAAAAATGAAAGAAACCAAATGCATACATTCCAACTCTGTCTTAAAGAAATCAAAGACAAAATAAAAAAATGGAACAAGGAAGAGTTTGGTAATATCCAACAGGGACAGGAACTACTATAGGCAAAGATGAAAAAGGTGCAACAACAGATAATAAATAACGGATGCACTAAAACCTTAGTGGAGGAAGAAGGACAACTACTAAATAGATTGGAGGAAAGGAGGCAGCAAGAAGAGATCCTGTGGAAACAAAAATCAAGAATTCAGTGGCTGAGAGAGGGGGAAAGGAACACTAGATTTTTTCATAAAGTGATGATTCAACATCGTCAGCATAATAGGATCTTCTCCCTAGTGGACCAGCAAGTAAATTGCCTTACTCAAAAGGAAGATATGGAGAATCTGTTGGTCCAACACTTCCAAAATTTATTGACAGAACCTAATATAGACAGGACATAAAATATAACAGAAATACTCTGCATATTCCTCAACTGGTGAGTCGAGATCGGAAATTGGCCCTATTAAGGGAAATCACTAAGTCTGAGGTGGAAGAAGTAATCAAAGATTTAGCGAAGAATAAAGCTCTGGGCTCGGATGGCTTTATAGTAGAATTCTTCCAGGCAACTTGGTTGATTATAGGAGAAGATATCGTGGAAGTAATGGAGGAGTCACAACGCAATAAAAGGATTCATCTAGCTCTGAACTCCACCTTCCTAGCTCTTATCCCCAAAACAAACTGTTTGGAAGAGCCTCAGAGGTTTATACCAATAGCTCTATGCAATGTAATATATAAAATTATGGCCACAATCATGGTAAACCGCCTCAAACCTATCCTACCTCGATTAATCTCTCAAGAGAAGATTGGATTTGTCAAAGGGAGGAAAATTTTGGAAGGAATACTCACGTCTCAAGAGGCAATTCACTCCCTTAAAAGCCAAAAAGCTAAAGGAATGATGATAAAACTAGATCTATCACAAGCTTATGATCACGTGAGTTGGACTTTTCTACAAGAAATCCTGAAAGCATTCGGCTTTGATCCCAGATGGATAAACTGGATTTATTCGATGATATCTACCCCTGTGTTCTCAGTCCTTCTCAATGGATCTCTGACGGAGGCTTTTAATACAACAAGGGGGCTAAGACAAGGTGATCTGATGTCCCCTTTCTTGTTCATATTAGCTGCTAAAGGACTAGGAAGATATGTAAAAGAAAAAGTACAAGGAATTCAATTTACAGGTCTGCGAATGTGGGGTAATGATCTGTGGTTAACACATCAATAGTTTGTCGATGACATAATGATGTTTTGGCAAGAAACCCTCAAGGAAGCTAGAGCCCTGATAGAAATATTAAACGATTTCATGAGTGCCTCAGGGATGGAGATTAATAAAGATAAGTCGGACATATTCTTTTTCAATACAATAGCTTAATCCCAAGATTTTCTATCAAGAATCATGGGCTTCAGCATAGGAAATATACCCTCGAAATACTTGGGGATCCCACTAAGTTTTCACCCAATCAAAGTGGCAAACTGGAAGACTCTTCTAGGGAAAATCCAAGGGAGGTTGCAAAACTGGACTTTCAGGACTCTGAACATGGTGAGTAGAATAATATTGTTGAAGGCAGTGCTTCAATCAATCCTGATATACCAATTATCAAGCCAAGTTGTCCCTAAAACTATGTGTCAAGGGATGATTGACATCTTCAAGAAATTCCTGTGGCAAGGGCCAAACACAGCTAAAAAATGGGCACTGCTATCTTGGAATTGGCTAAGCAAACCAAACAAAGCAGGAGGGTTGGGACTCCGAGACCCATATATTCTAAACCAGGTCATGGGAGCTAAGTTATGGTGGAGATGGATTTAGGGAGGAACAGACCTATGGAAATAAATATGGGGGAGAAAATATGGAAAGCCAAGATGGATAGAAGGAAGGCTAAGAGTCCAGGAAAACATAAAGGGGTTGGTAGTATGGAATATGGAATCCAAAAACAGAGAACTGATAAGAAATCATAGTTTCTGGGAAATAAGGGGAGGAGACAAAGCTAGATTCTAGCAAGAGGTGTGGAAGCAGAGAGAGAAATTACATAGTAGGCTAGACCTGGCAGAAATATGCCAATTTACAAATAACCCTGCAAATCAGGCGGTGAAAAATTATTGGGGACCAGAGACAGGGGAAAACTGGAGAAAATGGAAGTAGAAACAAGATTGTTCTGGTGCTCTAGAATTGATTCAATGGGCAACCTACGAGAAGGATATGGAGTCTCAAAGAATAGCGATATCAGAAGGACCAGATATAATAAGATGGGGATAAAAAATAAAATGGATGTTCACCATCCAAGATGGATACCACCAGCAAGCAACACATCATCAACAGCAAGGGCCACCCATATGGGATTAAATTTGGAAGGAAAAACTATGGCCTAAAATAGCAATTTTTCTGTGGATAGTCCGGCATGGTAGAGCAGTCACTTGAGACAAGCTACAAATAAGGGGGATGCAAGGACCATCGGCCTATTGCATATGTGAAAGACAAATGGAATCGATGGAACATTTACTAAATGCCTACAGTTACAATGAGGTTTTATGGCAATACCATGAGCAGCTATTTGGCCATAGAGACAGGGATCAAACAAGTCCGAAATTAAAAATGGAAAAATGGAGAAGGAATCCTTTCCAGAATCCCATCCTGAACCGAGCCTGACATATATCCCTTGGATTCCTACTTTGCGTGGTGTGGAAGGAAATAAACAAAAGAATTTTCAAAGAAGAAAAGAGAAAAGCAGTAGAAGTATGGGGAATGATAGTCCCTAAAAACCGAGAAATGATTTTAGCAAAGAACTGGTACCCATAAGATTGGGAAACCAACCCTCAAGAAGGTCATATACTGGCAAGGTTAAGCATGAATCCCAGCATGTTTAATGATGACTCATGGAAATAGAAACCTTCTCCTAATGACTCCCCAGCCCTCTTCATGTTTCCTTAGGAAGACTTCATCAAACTAAATTTAGATAGAGAAGCGAAAGGGAACCTGGGGGCTGCAGGCTCTAAAGGGGTGTTCTGAGATTACCAAGGCAACACCATTCACCTGTACGTCATGGATTGTGGCATAGCAAGTAATAATGAATCTGAGCTCTATGCATTAAAGCAGGGGCTAGAAATCACATGGAGAGAAAGGTTTCAGATAATAGAGGTGGAAGGAAACTCGAGACTGGCAATAGAGATGTTTAAAAAACTCCAGCAAGGAACTAGATGGGAGAAGATAAGCCAAATTTGGAGGATGACATGGTTGGTTCAGGAAATAGGAAATCTAATAGAAAGGATAGAATACATTGTCTCGACAGATGTCCGCAGATCAAGGAACGTGGCAGCAGACAACTTATCCAACTAGGGATGTGAACACACTGGAAGCAACCTTGATATAAGGGGAAACGAGTTAAGTCAAATGGGATGAATAAGAAGTCTAAAGAAAATCCTGAGAATAGACAAAAAAAAGTAGAAAACCCCTGAGCGGGGTGTGACGGGCCATGCAGGATAGAGGGGAGAGAGGCCAGCCAAATGTCACGGTGGGTCGAGGACAGAGAAGCCAGCCAGATGGCATGGTAGGCAAAGGAAAGAAAATCTGACCAGATGGCATGGTAGGTAGAGGGACGAAGGCTCGGACAGTTGGCATGAGAGCCAACAAGTAGCGAGGAAGAAACAAACAACTCACAGCAAGAGCAGCCAAGCAATAGGCAAGGATTAATGAATGGAATTTATGGGAAGGTAAGTGGACTTTTGATCCAGGTGGATATTGGTGGCCACCAACCAATTCCACTTGGACCCCCACCATTTCTTCTTTCAGTTTTTTAGTTTCCTTAGTTGTAGCACAATTTACTATTTTTAGTAGTTTTTTGGGTCCTAAACTTTCGGAGCCATTTTGAGGCCCTAAACGACATTTTTTTTGAAATCTATCGCCAACAATTTTTTGTATAAAATCATCTTTTCCATCATAGTCCACAAAGAGATCTTTCCAACGGGCTATCATGCGCATCAAATGGAGATAATATGACCAAGTAGAGATCTCGGGAAGTTGGTTGTCCAACTCACCCCAACGGGGCCCATAAACTCTTGGTGTTACATCTCCTTGGGTTAGGGTTTTGGTTGTTTAGGGTTTTCTCTTATTTTTCAATAATAAAAGGCCCTTGAGCCTCATTGTAAGGTAGTTCAGAGGCATGTAGCCACCACATCTCTTCTCAGAGATAAGTTACCATCGCCCTAGCTGGTTTATTTCCATTCCTATTTGTAAGCATATTTCAATATTTTACATTAATGAAATGAAGTATTATTTCCACTGTATCTCTATGTTTATGGATATCTCTATAATTTGTTGCATTCATGTTTAAATCTGGATCTGTGGTATCAGAGTGATATGCTTTTTTTTCTCTGTTTTTCTTTTCATGTTCCCAACGAGGTCGGGATATAAGGAGTTAGGGCTTGAACTGGTCAAACCTTTGCATGACCAGCCTCGCAAATCTTGACGGCCTCCAATGGCGGATGAAAAGAAAGACGAGGGGGCAGGAGATCCTATCAAAATCTTTCTCGAAGAAGCCCTCGAGCAACAAAAGAACATGACGATGGACAACTTTTCCCAGATCCTTCAGTGGCTACCCAGGGGTGACGCATCGGCTTCCAACGACGACTTTGGAAATGCCACACCATTTAAGGTACAAGTTAATTTTGAAATCCCCATATTCGAGGGTCAGATAGATGCAAATGTTGTCGATAAATGGTTAAATCTGTTAGAGGGTTATTTTTTTGTTCATGATTTTTCCAGTCGGGAAAAGATTATTTTCGCTCTTCTCAAAGCAGCTCCCCATGTCAAGGATTGGTGGGAAACCTATTGCGAGCAGAAGGATGAAAGTACAGGCTCACTATTTTCAACTGCACCCACTTGAAATTCATTCTGGGATGCTATCAAGGAGCAGTACTACCCTGTCAGAAGCTATGAGGATCAATACATAAAGTGGACCACACTGTGGTAGGGAAGGGACCAAGACGTGCCGTAGTTTACCAATATTTTCCATACCTTTGGCATAAAGTTGGGTATGAAGGATACGGAGCAGCATTTGGTACTCAAATACCACAGTTTCCTGCACAAGTACATCCATGAAGAAATATAATTCCTGAACATCTCCTCGCTCGGCATGGCATACCGATATGCCATCAAGGTCGAGCAAAAGTTTAAATAGAAGAAGCAAGACTTTGGATCTATGAATCCAAAGCAAGGGAAAGGTGCCCCCAAACCGCAGAACAAAGGATAAAGCCAAGGCGGGGAGGCCCAAGGCAACTTGCCAAAGCTCCAAGCACAGAACAATGCTACGAAGTCGAAAAAGGACACCAGAAAGTGGTGTGAGTTCCATAAGAGCTCCAGTCACAACACAAGTGAGTGTCAGGCCAAGTAGTCACTGGTGGCTGAGCTAAAGGTTTCAGAATCAGATGCATGTTCCGACTCTGAGTCAGAACCCGATAAGGGGAATGACAAAGGGAAGCAGCTTATCGATGTGAAGCCCAACACCACTAATGCCACCACAAAGATCCAAAAGGAGGAACCCGAAGATCCAGAGGAGTAGGAGCATCTCTTCCACTCCCAGATGTGGGTAAAGGGCTCCTCGCTACAGTTCATTGTCGACAGCGGGAGCCAAAAGAACCTCATTTCGGTATAGGTCATGAAGCGCCTGGGCTTATCGACCATAGCACATCCACAACCATACACCATCAAGTGGCTGCACCAAGGATGAGATCTTCATGTGAGCCAGCAGTGTCGCCTGCCATACAACATCAAGGCCTTCATGGATGAGGTATTATGTGACATTGCTCTTCTTGAAGTTTGTGATGTATTATTAGGACAACCATACTTGTGGGAGCGACATGCTGTGTATGAATCAAGGTCCCGTGTTGTTATTGTTACTTTGGAAAATAAGTTGTACAGGATACCAGAGGTAGCACCACCTACTGCCATCTCTTTAGTTACTGCAAAACAATGCAAGAAGCTCATTTCCAAAACTGGAAATTTGTTTTCTTGATGATACGCCCTCAAGGAAAGAAGAAGACGGTGGCCACAACCTTTAAACAGGGCCCCTCAACACAACAACTACAGATGGAAAAGGTCGTGGAGGAGTATGAGGACATCTTCACCTCCCTCGTAGGGGTTTCTCTGCACTGTTAGGTCAAGCACTCCATCGATCTGACCCTAGGGGCGTCGCTGCCCAATGGACCAATCTATCAGTGCTCCATTCTAGAGAACGAAGAAAATCAAGAGGAAAATTCAGGAGCTGCTACAAAAAGGTCACATCCGTCCGAGTTCATCGCCCTGTGGGAGCCTGATCATGTTGGTATAGAAGAAGGATGCGACTTGGAGACTCTGTATTTATTATCGGGCGTTGAACAAGATCACTGTCTGTAATAGGTACCCGATCCCACAGATTGATGACCTCTTGGACCAACTGAAGGGGGGGGAATATTTCAGCAAGATCGATTTGAAGTCAAGATATCACCAGGTACCAATCGAACCCTCCGATGTGTGGAATACTGCCTTCAAAGCCAAGGAGGGCCTTTTTGAATGGTTGGTTATGCCTTTCGGATTAACGAATGCTCCTGCAACCTTCATGAGGCTAATGGATGACATCTTGTGGCCATTCACCAACTCATTTGTAGTGGTATACTTGGATGATATCCTAATCTTCATTCAGAGTTGGGAAGAGCACCTCCACCACATCTGACAGGTTCTCCAAACACTGCGGCAACACAAGTTATGTGCAAAATTGGAGAAATGCACTTTTGGCATGACCCAGGTTTAGTATCTGGGATACATTATTGATGGACATGGGGTGCATGTGGATCTAGCCAAGTCCAATTCATTCGGGATTGGCCATCTCCAGCCACTCTGACAAAGCTTCGCAGCTTTCTAGGTCTTGCAAACTTCTACCGCAGGTTCGTGTTGGGATTTTCTCATATCACTTGGCCCTTGAGTCAAGTCACCAAGGGAGGAGAAAGCAAAATTCTTTTGGTCTGAATCTCAACAGAAGGCATTCACAGAGTTGAAATATCACCTCTGCTTGGCACCAGTGCTCGCATTACCAGACTTGCAACAACCATTTGAGGTCGAGACAGATGCCTCTGACTATGCTATTGGGAAAATCCTTACTCAACATGGGCATCCAGTGGCATATCACAGTGAGACACTTTCAGACACAGTCCGGAAGTATCCCACTTATGACAAAGAGATGTATTCCATTGTGCAAGCCTGCCAACAATGGAAGCATTACATTTTGGGGAAGGAAACGGTCATCCACACAGACCACCGACCCCTGCAATTCATACAGACCCAAGGGAAATTGCAGAATGATCGCCATCAAAAGTGGTCCACATACCTGCAACAGTTCCATTTGAATATCAAGTATAAGAAGGGAAACACCAATAATGTTGTAGATTGCCTCAGCCGACCACCAATCATGGCGTTAACCACTGTGCTCAACTCTTGTGGGCACGAGACTTCTCATTGGCCACTTCTCTACAAAAGCGACCCAGAATTCAGCCACACATACCAGACACTCTTGGAGGGTCAGCATGTTCCAGATTTTCACCTCCAGGATGCCTTGTTATGCCACCTAGGTCACTTTTGTGTTCCTTCAAGCAAGCGTGCCAAGATGATTTGGGAAGCACACTATAGTCGGGCTATTAGGAATTTCGGGGTCGAGAAAACGGTGGCAGTACTGCAGAAGTATTTATATTGGCCGAATCTTTGATAGGATGTCAGGAAGTACATCAGATCATGCACTTCCTGTGCCATTTCCAAACCAACCATCAAGAAGCAAGGCCTCTATACCCCGCTGCCTACCCCTAATCGACCTTGGGAATCCATATCCATGGATTACATGTCAGGCCTTCCTTCCACTAAGCATGGAAATGACTGTGTTTTTGTGGTCATCGACAGGTTATCGAAGATGGCCATTATGGCGGCCTACAAGAAGAATATCACAGCAGAAGCCACTACTAAACTCTTATTTGAACAAGTGTGGGTACACTTTGGGATCCCACAGTTTATCATCTCAGATCGGGACAGCAGGTTCCTCAGTACATTTTGGTCCAGTCTCTGGTTGATGCTGGACACCAAACTCACTAAGTCCACAACCTTCCATCCTCAAACTGATGGCCAGACAAAGGTTGTCAACAGGATGATCATACAAATTCTGCGCATGTACAACTCAAAGCATCCACACACATGGGATGAGAACCTCGCCTATGTTTAGCACAGCTACAACTGGGCTCTCCACAGTTCGACTGGCCACAACCCTTTTCAGGTGGGCTTGGGATTCTAACCACTATGTCCCATTGATGTGGCCATGCCATTTACAACTACTCACACAGATTTGGCTCATGTCTAGTCTGAAACAGATAAGGCAAACAACTTCATTGAGCACATCCAACATATTCGCCAGCAGGTCCATGACATTCTACAGAAATAAAATGCCAATTATAAGCACTGACATGATCAACATCGGGTGCCACACAAGTTTCAGGTGGGTGACAAAGTCTGGTTGCATTTGCAAAAGGAACACCTTACCAGAGCCTATTGGAAACTAAGACCACTCCGATATTACACCATTACCAAGGCTATGGGAGATATTTCATTTGAGCTTAGCATTCCCCCATTCCTTGGCCTACACCAAGTATTCAATGTGGACTACCTTCAGCCATACTTTTCACCATTACTAGATACATCCGACATTGCAGAACAAATCACACCCACAGAATTAAATCCAAATTGCATGGAACAAGCTACAACTGATTGGATCATGGACACACAGATCAAGCACATTCTCTAGTAGAATATCCAACTGTATTGAGTTGTCAAAGCAGGCCAAATCCTTCACCAGGGCAAGTGGCTCATTAGGGACCAAGTTCAACAAAAGTTCCCTCATCTCATGGAGGAACTCAACACAATGGAGACCATTGCTTCCTAAGGGGTGAGGAATGATCCAGGTGGATATTGGTGGCCACCCACCAATTCCACTTGGACCCCCACAATTGCTTCTTTCAGCTTCTCAGTTTCCTTAATTGTAGCATAGTTTACTATTTTTAGCTGTTTTTCGGGTCCTAAACTTCTAGAGCTGTTTTGAGGCCCTAAACGACATTCTTTTGGAAATCTACCACCAACGATTTATATCTAAAATCATCTTTTCTGTCGTAGTCCTCGGATAGATCTTTCCAATGGGCTATCATGCACGTAAACGGAGATAATATGACCAAGTTGCGACCCCGAGAAGTTGGCTGTCCAACTCACCCCAATGGGGCCCATAAACTCTTGGTGTTACATCTCCTCAGATTAGGGTTTTGGTTGTTTAGGGTTTGCTCTTATTGTTCAATAATAAAATGGCCCTTGAGTCTCATTGTAAGGCAGTTCAGAGGCATGTAGCCGCCACATCTCTTCTTAGAGATAAGCTACCATCGCCCTAGCTGGTTTATTTCCATTCTGTTTGTAAGCATATTTCAGTATTTTACATTAATGAAATGAAGTATTATTTCTGCTACATCTCTTTGTTTATGGTTATCTCTGTAATTTGTTGCGTTCCTGTTTAAATCCGGATCAACTCCCATCTCGAGACCCACACGTGAGAAGAAGGGCGGTGGAAAATAGAGAAGATCATATGGCGGGCTTCTCGGAAGGGATGTCAGGCAAGTGGACAAGAAAACTAAAAGGAAAGTTGGTAAGGTCGAGAAGCGTTTGCATGAAGGAAGAAAAGGCAGGACATAGAGTTGGAGGTGTTAGAAAATGATATATTACAGAACAATGGAACACATAGAATATAGCAGAAATATAAACACAGAAAACGCATAAAACCAAAGAGACACAGATATACATGGTTCACCCAGTTTGGGCTACGTCCACCCCAAACAACCAATCCTTCCCTTTTATTATCCAGCAAAATGAAGAGACACAACCTACAAGAGATCCGCTATAATATCCTTTGTTTTCTCTCACAGTCTCGCCTCTCTGTTTCTCGCTTAAAGAATACACATCTATTACACAGCCTCAATACAATGCCCTCATACAAAGAGAGGGGGGTTACCTTCTAGGGAAAAAAACCCTAAACTAAACATAAGTTCTACATCAGATCATCCGCCTAATGAATGGCCCAGATTGACTAGAAATTACTATACTTTTACAAGGCAATTTTACATCTGTTTTTAGCTTCGGGGGTGCTGCCCCCGAAACCCTGCCGAGGGCTCACTGGCCCCGGGACCCCCCAGCCGGGGGGGGACAAGTTACCCTGCACCCCCCCCGTGGATGGGTGTACAAACTTCCTAGGGTATACATCTGGCTGAAACAAAGACCTCTAAATAATCATGCTCCACACCCAATAGGAGGTGGCAAGAGCCGAGTGTTGGGGGACGTCGAGCAGCATTCGGATTTTTCCTGTAAAACCTAGTATGTGCTCCCTACCTTCACTTGCGTTGGTTCAAAAAATATGAATTTTCATCCACGAAGACTTCAGTTAGAAAGAGGCATTATAATGAATCCTGTAGATGATTACTGGTTAATAATTATGGTGTTCCCTATCGATTTAAGAATTGAGGCCTCTCGGTATCCTTGGGTAATTGGCCTACCAACCTGGGGTGGATTGATTGGTTAGCCATTCGGGGAGGGTAGGAAGGGACACCTGATTTTCATCTCAAGATAGTTAGGTCCTGGGGTAGAAGGATAATGCTGGGTCAAATTGATGCCAACAACATTATCCTGGCTCGTGTTATGATCACCTTTAAGGAAGGAAAAGATCCAGAAGAGGACAGACCAAAAGAGACAAGTCTGAAGGATCTTCAAAGGGAGATACAATCTGTCCAAATGCAGATGTATCAAAACAACCTCTACCTAAATAGGGTCGAATAGAGTCTCCAAAATATGATGCGAAGTGAAGTTCTAGGATTGAGTGCAAAAGCCCCAGCCTAAGTTGATTCTTCAGATGAATGAAGTAGCCCTACTAGTTTATTTTTGTTTTGATGATGGTTAGCACTTACTTTTTTAGCAAGAAACATATAGAAGATAAAGTCGTGAATGTAGCATGGATGATTAGAATAACTTTTTTTAAATTTTGGACTGTGTTTGACGTAGACAGGTGGCCAACAGACATGGTTTCCTGTGGGCAGGTTGAGGCACCTCTAGTTTTGTTGAAATCAAACTTATTATTATGAAAGATTAATAGAAAAGGAATCTACCAAGCTTACACACACAAAAAAATATTATCGATTTTAAAATAAAATATAGATAATGCAAAAATTATATATATTAAAAATAAAAAATAAAATATCTTAACATTATTTTAAATATTAAATAAAATTATCATATAAAATTAAATTTAGTTCAAAAAATAAAACTAAAATTTAAATAAGTTATATTAGATGCACCATAGTTCTTACTTATATAAAAGTAAAAATGAATCAAAATTTGTCAAATCTGATAGTAACAATGTTAGAATATATTCAAGAACTTAACTTAATGCAATCAAATAAAACAATAAAATAATATACAATACTAAATAAATGATTGTGAAAATAACACTCTACAAATTTAGATAATTACATAAATATTTAACTATTTTAAATATATATATGAAATTATTACATTATAAAATATATTAAAAAATAAATCTACATATTTAATTTAATTATGTTAGTTTTCATGCAAGGTTGCCCCACAAAACTAATTGTTTTAAATCAACTACAAATCCTTGTGCATAAATAATAAAATTTTGTCATATTTAAATATTATTTATTTTAAAATAAAATATAGATAATGCAAAAATTTATATATAAAAAATAAAAAATAAAACTATCTCAACATATTTTAAATATTAAATAAAATTATCATATAAAATTAAATTTATTCAAAAATAAAACTAAAATTTAAATAAGTAATACTGGATGCAGCATAATTCTCGCTTATATATAATTAAAAATGAAACAAAAATTGTCAAATCTGATAGTAAAAACATTAGAATATATTTATGAACTTAACTTGATACAATCTAATAAAACAATTAAATATTATACACTACTAAATAAACAAGATCATTTGACATCCAGCTCAGCGATGCAAAGATCTTAGTATTGAGGACCAGCATAATAATAATCAAAATTTCTAAATCTTCTCTAACATACAGTCACAGTCTTAAAACCAGTCACAGTCTTCTTAGTTCCACTTTCTTCCCTTAAACCAGCGACAAAAATTAAACTTTCAGTTTTACAATATTAAATAGAAAACAATATTTATTATAAAATAAACCAATTTATCCTAATATTTTTAGTAAAACTAGATTCCTTTAGTAAAAGAGAATATATATATATTATATATATAAAAGACGTGAGGTGAATGATAAGATTTCTATTTTATTTATATTAAACAAAATTATTTATAAACATAATTATTAAGATAAGTATTATTTATGTTAAACAAAATTTTATAAACATGCAGATTGGAAGTATAGATTGGAAATGCAGATTGGAAGTATGGATTGGAGATATTTTTTTATATAAATATGCAAATTGAAATATAGATTGGAGATACCATGGGTATTTTTTAGTTAAAAATTTTATTTAAAAAAAATATTTAATATTATAAATAAAAATAATTTTAAATAAAAAATTAATATTAATATATTTAATGATTTTTTAGTAAAATGTAAATTTTAACATATTACATTATACAAACTCTAGATAATATAGGTTTTTAATTTCGATTTTATCAAACACAACACAATATAGGTTTTTAACCTCGACTTTATCAAACACATTATACAGGCAAACTATGAATGGGCATATGTCTTTTTAATTTTTTTATAATTCTCTCTAGAGACGTGAATAACAAAAAAAATATTTTCTTATTCTGCAAAACCTAATATATATATATATATATATATATATATAAATAATTAATTTTTTTAATAGATGCATTTTTATTAGTTTCCTTGCACAGATGCCCAAAACAACTAGAGCTCTTGTGTGTAGTCAATAGTAATATTTTACTTTTATATAATAATAATAATAAATTATAATGGCTTGCCATGTATATATGAAAAGAAAACTGAAGTTAACTTCTTATATAATAATAAAATTTATATTAGTTTCTATACACAAATGGCCAAAGCAACTGGAGCTCTTGTTTTTAGTCAATAATAATATTTTATATTTATATAATAATAATAATAAAATTACATGCAATATGAAAAAAAGTGGAGTTAAGAAGGACATCTAACTTCAAATCAAATCAGCCATGACCTTCAATCTCTATTTAATAGAATGCACCCCTCCTCGTAGACCAAACCATTCATTCTTTTGTTACACGTTACGTATTTTCCTCCCTTGCCAAGTTACCCTTTGTAGCTGTAAAAACAAATATGGCTCCACAATTAGTTGTATCTCCCTGCAATGCTTCCTACAAACTTCTTATTTATTTGTTATTACTTTATATGTTACCTAATTTGATGCAATGTAGACCGCTTGTGCCCAAGATTTCAAGGCCTGAGCATAAACCCGTTGAATGGGTTGAGAATAGATCTTGTGCATAGAGATTCATCACTTTCCCCATTGTTTCCAGGGAATATTACGTCAATTAAACGGGTTAAGCAAGCAATGCAACACAGTCAAGAGAGGCTGGAAACACTGCATAGATCTGGCCACAAAATTTCAGGAATCCAAGCTCCAATAAGTGTGAGGAAGTGGAGAATATACTATGAAGGTAGAAATTGGTGAGCCGTCATTATCATATTATGGAATTCTAGACACAGGTAGTGACTTGATATGGACACAGTGCCTGCCCTGTGATTATTGCTCTAATCAATCCTATCCAATCTATGATCCTTCCAAATCCTCCACTTATAGGAAGGTCACATGCGAAAGCCTTGAGTGTCGGCCAAACCCTAACTTTTATTGCTCTGTTGGTATGTGTCATTACATGTGGGAGTATGGTGATTACTCACCACCTCAGGGATCCTTTCATAGACACGTTTACCTTTTCATCGGAGTCAGTGGACCAGATTGTCTTTGGTTGCGGGCAATACAATGATGGCCACTATGCAGCGCACAGAGGTGTAGGCTTCGGACGAGGTCCTTATCCTTAATTTCACAGCGTCTTCCAAGGTCAGTCATTCTTCTCCAACTTCAAATCTTTTTCATCAACCCTACACAAAAAAAATTGATCTGTGCTCTTATGGAAAAATCTGGAATATGGGGATTACTGTGATGGATCTAGTCAAGGTAACCAAAAAGGGAGGCAGAGGTGTGGTCTATCCCAAATTCTCAATAACTCTCACGCTATCAAATTTAAAATAGATTAAGATTTAAAATAGATTTAGATGAGGATTACCATTTGTTTGTCCTAGCTTCACCAAAGCCATCCATGAAAAGAAATCAAAATGCACATTAAAAAATTCCCCTAAGAAATTCATCAACTTATTGATCCATAGCCAGATTATAAGGGAGAAAAATCACAATTTTCTTTTGACCTCCTCAGGCATTTCCCCCAGATCCAACTATGCGAAAATTAAAGGAAGTCCACCACTATTTATAGAGGAGGTTCTCAACTTCCTTTACATCAGAGTATTTATTTTTAATCTAAGAATCCCATATTTTAACATATGGAGGGGGAAATTACCTCTTCAACAAATAAGTAATCTAAAATAATACAATCTAATGGTATCCATGCATGCTACATTTACAAAATTTGAGGGGCATATTCCCACAAAAATAACCATTTCCAAAACTGAGGAGAAAAAACTGGTTATATTGCGACATCCAACCTCCACTTTCATTAAAAAATGCATCCTAGACCAGACCTTTGTCTTTCATTGCCTCATCCAGACTGAACCCTTCACCCTCATATGGTAATGGTTCCAGATCAAATTTTTGTGCAAGTATTCTCCAGTGGCATTTCCATTTATACACATCTCTATTAACATGATGAAAGGCCTAGTTCTTTTGATAAGGATTTGTAGCAGCCCAAATTCCCTATTCTGGAATCAATTCTGATCAAGATGCATCCATAAATTATTCCCATGAAATATTGTTCCTTGGTTACTTGAAAGACAACCCCTCATGTTTGCAAATAGCAGTGTAAACACACAATATGTCTAAAACATTCATAAGCTCCAAGGAGAGAAGCCAAATATGTGTGATGGGCAGTGAATGTACCAAGTTAATCTTTCTTTATTCTTTGCACCCTCAAATACAATATCCTGGAGAGTGTAGTAAAAATTGGTCACAGGTAGCATACGAAGCTCTTCACAAGGGGGCATGGCTTTCCTTTCTTCTATTTCTGAAAAGAACATAGGCAAATTACTGATATTTTGTCCTTACGAAAGGGAAGTCTAGACTGAAATGGATGGTTTGACAAGGATAAAAGATTGTGGAAAAGGAGGTTATGCTGAAGAGTGCTTTAAAAAGTGGTAGCAAAACTTAGATCTCAAAGACTTCAAAGGCCTTCCTCTAATAGTATCACGGGGAATCTGGAAAGATAGAAATGATGAAATCTTTGAAGACAGGTATATAACACTTTTTGGATGTGTCTTCCAAGGTCAGTCATTCTTCTCCAACTTCAAATATTTTTCATCAACTGCTACACAAAAAAAGTTGATCTGTGCTCTTATGGATAAATCTAGAATATGGGGTTTACTTTGATGGATCTAGTCAATGTACCCAAAAAAAGGGAGGTAGAGGTGTTGTCTATCCCATATTCTCAGTAACTCTCACAGTATCAAATTTAAAATAGATTTAGGTGAGGATTACCATTTGTTTATCCAAGCTTCACTGGAGTCATCCATGAAAAGAAATCAAAATACACATTAAAAAATTCCCTAAGAAATTCCTCAACTTATTGATCCATAGCGAGATTATAAGGGAGAAAAATCACAATCTTATTTTGACCTCCTTAGGCATTTCTCCCCCAAATCCAACTATGTGAAAATTAAAGGAAGTCCACCTCTATTTATAGAGGAGGTTCTCAACTTCCTTTACATCAGGTATTTATTTTTAATCTAAGAATCCATATTTTAACATATGGAGGGGGGGAATTACCTCTTCAACAAATAAGTAATCTAAAATAATACAATCTAATGTATCCATGCATGCTACATTTACAAAATTTGAGGGGCATATTCCCACAAAAATAACCATTTCCAAAACTGAGGAGCAAAAACTGGTTATACTATGACATCCAACCTCCACTTTCATTAAAAATTGCATGCTAGACCAGACCTTTGTCTTTCATTACCTCATCCAGACTTAACCCTTTACCCTCATATGGTAATGGTTCCAGATCAAATTTTTGTGCAAGTATTCTCCAGCAGTGTTTCCATTTATACACGTCTCATTAGCATGATGAAAGGCCTAGTTCCTTTGATAAGGATATGTGGTAGCCAAATTTCTTGTTTTGGAATCAATTTTGATCAAGATGCATCCATAAATTATTCCATGAAATATTGTTCCTTGGGTACTTGAAAGTAAACCCCTCGTGTTTGCAAATAGCAGTGTAAACACATAGTATGTCTAAAACTTTCATCAAGCAACAAGGAGAGAAGCCAAATATGTGTGACGGGCAGTGAATGGACCGAGTTAATCCTTATTTGTTCTTTGCAACCTCAAATATCCTTGAGAGTGTAGTAAAAATTGGTCACAGGTAGCATACGAAGCTCTTGACAAGGGGGCATGGCTTTCCTTTCTTCTATTTCTGAAAAGAACATAGGCAACTCACTGATATTTTGTCCTTACTCAATTCATATATAGTTTAAAGAGATTTATAAGAATAGATTTCATATTGGTTGTGGAAAATTCTAAAAAATTTATGTCAATTATCTTTTAAAATAAAATTTTGAAAAGAGATTTATATATAATTGACGAAAATCAAGTTTACAATGAGGCTTTATTAGACAATACTTATTTCACAAAAAAATTTTCTTTCTACTACTTCTCATTCATTTATTGAGACACAAAATTCAATTTTACTAGCGAAATAAATATAATAATAATAGAGAAATCATAGTTCAAATAGATGTTGAAGCAAGAAGTTTGTGAATATAAGCTTCCAACTTCCCTCGTGAAAAAGAAATAATGAAAGACACCACTTAAATTAGTGAAAGCATGATGTACATCAAAGATGAAAATTTGTTAACATGATTATCTGCAAAATACCAAAATACAATTCAAGCAGAAAGGAAATATACCAAATAAGTGCATATATCAAACAGGCTCGACCTTCATTTCATTTTGTTCAAATTACTCTGCATAAGAAAATGTTTTTGTGCATGGCTAACAACTTGAGTAGGAGTTGTGGAAGTGACAAAGTTTTAGGAAATACCTCTCTAGTCGCCTTTTCCAATTTATGAAGCCTTTATAGAAATATTTTAGGTTTTCCTCTGTTCAAGGAACGCCTATGAAAACACAAATATATATTCAATATTGTCTCAAATTGTTAGATTCATACACATTGGGTTGTTGATGAATAAAATCAAGGAAGCTCTTCACAAGGGGCATGGTTTTCCTTTTTTCTATTTTTGAAAAGAACATAGGCAACTTACTGATATTTTGTCCTTACTAAAGGGAAACCTGGACTGAAATGGATGGTTTGACAAGGATAAAGGGTTGTGGACAAGGAGGTCGTGCTAAAGAGCGCTTAAAAAGTGGTAGAAAAACTCAGATCTCAAAGACCTCAAAGGCCTTCCTCTAATAGTATCATGGGGAATCTGTTAAGATAGAAATGATGAAATCTTTGAAGGGGGGGGATATAAATCTTTTTCAATGTGTCTTCCAAGGTCAGTCAATCTTCTCCAACTTCAAATCTTTCTCATCAACCCCTACACAAAAAAAGTTGATCCGTGCTCTTATGGACAAATCTGGAACATCCAAATTCTTAATAACTCTCATTGTGTCAGATTTAAAATAGATTTAGGTGAGGATCAAATAACTACGTCGAGCTTATTGCCCTAACAATACTCTTAAAACTAGCAGCTCACAATGGCATTTAAAAAATACGAGTGTTTGGTGACTCATTGTTGTTAGATAGTTTACCTTAGATCATCTTGTACTAGGTTTGAGCACACATGGCAAAAATGGGCATCTTCTATTACAACAACATTACACAAGTCCATGCAGCATTAAATTCCAAACAACATAATGATCTGTAGGTGAGAATGCAGCAATGAATAGAAAGTAAGGGCACATCACAAATTTTAGTATTCCAGAAGTAAGGGCAGATGCATGCATGTATGCACCAACCATAAATATAATAGGATAAGTTTATCATTAGACTTCACCTTTCTAAATGTACACTACGAAATCTGAATTGATAAGAGTAATTGAATCGAACTTAAGTTATATGGCACTGGGAACTTGGAAATCACTTTTAAGTTGTTTGTTATAACAAAATTGTTTATTTGTTTGGATGGAAGTTCCTTTCACTTCAATAAATTGATTATATTTAAGGACACTTAATGAATACCAGACTATTGGACAATTTGAAGTTGGCACTGTCTATATATTGTAGCATATTGAAACACAATGTATATTGGCAACATATTAAAAATTAAGATTCTTAGTCTTGGATTACTTTATGAAACTATACAATTTAACCAGAGATGGTCAAATTTAGACTTAACAGAACCTTAAAATAATTGACATTGGTTTGAAGACAGATGCTTGCTCTATTCCTTTTAAGTGAAGAGCATCCACAAACCTATCAAGAGTTGGGGCACCGTTTACACTCTCCGCATATACCACCTCTACTGAGTGAATGACCTTGATGGCTTACCATGGAGCAAATTTTCTCCTTGTGGAGTTGATTGAACCCTTAAGGGAAATAGAAACATGATGTAGGAGGAATTAAACACTAGTTGGGATTGAGACATGCCCCATTTTACTGTTCCAGTGCACCTCTCATGGATCTTGACAGAAACTTTAATATAATGTAGTTGACAGTAACCACAAACTGATTATTATAAGTTTCTTATACAAGTAGATGCCTGGCATTAAACAACCCACAAGAATGAACTCGATATTCATGGATTT